>CM035145.1:125819539-126219539 GCA_020205605.1 Panax ginseng
ATAATTTTCTTGGGATCCATTAATATCACCAATACATTTTCAAGGGAATCGCCTAGTGGAGTGAACACCCGATTTTCTGTTCTTTCAAATTTTCTCTTTCTGTCCTGGTATTGGTTGAATGCAGCATGTTGTTGAAATGATAGATTTTCTTGCTTCTTCCAAATAGGGGGACTGTAGGTTGGTCTCCTACCTTGCCCCTGTAAAACGAGGGATACATCTTCATTGCCTTTATCGGGTACCCTCTTGGGATCACTCGCATAGTTTTTAGTCTGTATATGCTTGGCGACCGCTTCCAAGGCAGTGAAGTCTTTAATATTGCCTGCTTTCAAGCCCATCTCTGCCATTTCGTCGTGTTTGATCATCTTTGAGAATGGCATTCCTATTCCAGCTAGGATCCCCTCATAGTAAGGTGCCTCTTGGATGTCTATGAAAGTCATCACCATTTCAGTTTTTGATATATGTGGGCTGACCTGTGCTGCCAGACGTCTCCATCTTTGAGCATATTCTCGAAAAGACTCATTGTTTTGCTTCTTAACTTTAGTCACTTGGTATCAATCCGGTGCCATTTGTGACTAAAAACTGTACTGGTTTAGGAAGGCATGGGCTAACGCTTCCCATTTCTAGATTTTGACATTGTCAAGTCGAGCATACAAGACTTTAGCCTCTTCAATTAGAATTTTTTGGAATAACTGCATTATGAGCTTTTCATCCTCTACATAAGACCTCAGTTCGCCAATGTAAAATTTCAGGTGTGTATAGGGATCGCCTACCCCATTGTACTTTTCAAACTCTAGGACTTGGAATTTGTCAGGATATCAAGCCCCTGGGAATATGCAAAGATCTGAATATGTGACACTTCCAAGGTTTCCAGTCCCTTTGATTGACCGGATGGTTTCTTCCATTTGTTGGACTTTCTTTCTTATATCCCCAGTTTCTTGATCGTCCTTGAGTTTTGTGATTTCAGGGGTTTTGTTGGTTCCTTTATTGGAATGAGGTTTAGGTATCTAGGTTTCCATCTTTCTATTAATACCCTGACTGCCCCCTTGTGCGAATGACTCTGGCTGAGTAGGCATTGTCTGGCCCTGAGTGTTTTTACTTTGTTCTTTTAGGAGGATAACCAACTCTGCTATTTGATTCTTAAGTCCCTCAAACTCCTTTCGAGATACGGAATCGGATTCATGTTGGGAACTTGTAGCTATGTCTGGAAGTGGGCTTAGTGCCTTTTGGGAATTTGAACGAGTAACGGGACCAATTGTTTTCAGTGGTAACGGGACCAATTATTTCCCTACAAAAAGACTATGTAGTTTAGTCTGGATAAACATTAAAAGGTTGCATGCTATGAAAATGTGTCTGTTTTAAGAGTTTTTTAATGTTCTCCTGCAAAATAGATGTCAGTTGTTTTGATGACAGGATAGCATGACAAGTCTTGATAGGGAAAGGAATGAAGATTTGCATCTTCCTCTATATTTCCCATTACATTGGGATTTACATGAAATGTACATGGAATTGAATTTACATGTAATTTACATGGAATTGAAAGGGAAAATCATGAAGAGACTTCCCTTCTCGTTTGGTTTATCAGAGGCTGACCTATCTTAGGCTACTTTCGTGGCTTTTCAGCATGAAGGTTCCTAGATCATCGCAAATTTACTAGATGGGAAGTTAATCCGATCTTTCAATTGGAGCGAATCTGGGTGGTGCCTTTCCTGAGCCTCGTGGGATTAGTCTCCCTTTAGTCCAGTAATCAAACACCGACGGGTTTGCCTCCTGGTGGAGGAATCACACAATATACATGTACATACATCGTATCTCATTGTATGAAATGATGACTTTGTGCGAATCACTAAAATCACAGACAAATATTGTGTGAAGAACTAAAGTGCAGTAAATAAAGCATTCGTACACATCCATTCAATGTAAATGCAGCATTCACACACTAATAGATAAAAAGGTTTCTGAAAAGGTTGAATAACGGCTTAAGCCCTCTACTGTCCCCAACAAAGTCGCCACCTTTCGACGTTGAGAAAATTTACTCTTTTCTTTTCTACCTTTTATGTTCTCTATATTGTTGAGTTTTGTTTGAAAATGCGAGTTTGAAAAGGGTGTGACATAAAATGTTGATGATTTGAAAATCAGAGTTGCCAGTTGGTAGATTTGAAATGGTTGTACCAACTCAACCGATTTTGAAAAGGTTTAAACAAAGGCCCAATGGTTGAACTCTATTTAATAGGCCTTGGAAATTGAGATTCATTGAGTTCGGGAGTTTGATTAAATGGGGGGAAGGTGTTAGGCACCCCCCGACTTCTGTGAAAATACGGTTACCGCAACTTTTCAATTTCCTTAATTATCTGCATGTTTGCGTTTTTGTTTATTGGGCCTATGTGCAATTATCTGAAAGTAGTGCTATGCCTCGTTTGCACCTATATACAAAGGGTTTGATTTGTATAAAAGTTCAATTTTAACAAGATATAGTAGTGAAGTTTTGGAAAATAGATTTTTCAAACCCTTATGCTCAATAGTAATTGAGCATTTAATACTTCCATTTTATTCCGTGTTCGGCTTGATTGATTTTATTTTCAAGATGTGAATCATCTTTGAGAAAATAAGATACATAGCAGTGTCGGGCTCCTTATGGGTATAAAAGCCATCCAAGGATGTCCAGACACCGTAGAGAATTTACAAGCTGACTGCAGCTGAAAATTGTCCATCGTGGGAACCAGATCTAGATTGACAAGCTGAATCTTCAATCTCATGGCTCCTAGTCTCACATGATTGATTAATATGTACAAAAGCTAAAAAGAAAACTAGATTTAAATAAATCTAAGCCATTCTAGCTTCAACGGTTCCAGTTTAGTCATTTTTGAACTGGTTAAAAGCTAGAGATAGCTAGATTTAGATAACTGTAGTCCACATGCTGGAATATTAAATATCTACATTGCGAAAACAGCTAAAGCAAATATATAAAAGCAATATATATATATATACAAAATTGGTAAAAGGTCACGAAGTGAACACTAGGCCAGACATATATATATATATATATATAAGCATTAAAAATTTGAAAAATGTGAAAAATCTTACAGTGGGCTACCAAGAAAACTTCAGATTGCTTTTAGATCTTGAAAACTCGGTTTCCACCAGTTAAATTTTAGCATGTTATAGAACACGAGCTTACGAGTGTTTAGAAAGAAGAATCGCAAAGTTTGGAGCACTCTAGAAGAGATTAATGGCTAAAATGGACAAACTTTTCTCTATTTTTCTTCTTTTTTCTTACATTTTATCGCTGATGGGGGGTCTATTTATAGAAAAAGATGGTCACGGGTCTACCTATGGCTGCCCGGGTTGCCTCAGGCCTCGCAGGTCTCGTTAACGTGCACTCGGCTAACGCGTTGTTCGCTCGAACCTTCATAACTTTCAATCCGGGAGTCTAATGGAAGCGTGCAATACCATTCCGGAAGCTCTTTCTGAGAGCTATGCAATGAAATAGGGCTTCCCTTTTTTGAATCCGGGAATATGGGTCCATGACCGAAATGGCATCTCTAGGTCTCTGCAGGCAGTCCGTTGAGCTATTTTACGTAGTTTGTGCTCGAAAGTTAAACTATGGTTCTTGCAGGACTTCTTTTGAAGCAGTTTGAGTAGAAACAAGTAGAAATGATGTTGACTTGTCAAAATGACTATTTTACCCCTCTTGAGGTTGTCTTCGGCTTTGATGCAGTTGTAGCAAATTTTTCTTAGGGTCATCTCTGAGATTAGCCTGATGTTGACTCTAAAAGTCCTCAGGGTTGTCTATGAGTTTGGTTTAACCTCCCGGGATTGACTCCAGGCTATGAAATGGATCCCCCGGGTTATCTTCGGGGTTGTACTAGATATCCCTCGGGGTTCTGTCAGGGGTTGGAAACTAGATCTCCCGGGGTTATCTTCGGGGTTGAAACTGATGTTATGGTCCTCTAGGGTTATCTCTGGAGTGTGAAAAAGATGATTTTGTCTTCCTGCATAGGTAGTAACAAGAAAACAAAATTTTGAGTGTCTACAAAGGGTATTTTGGTCATTTCGCACCTATTAATGGCAATTTGGTAATTTTCCAAAATTTTAAAGGGTATTTTGGTTATTTCACATGTTTCCCTTAAATCTTAACCTTTAGGTTTTGCTAATTAACATTAAGGTTTACAAATTAGGGTTTAGAGTTTTAAAATCTAGAATTAGGGTTTCTAATTGATCGTTAAGGTTCCCTAACTGAACATTAGGGTTTCTAATCTAACATTAGGAATTACTAATGTTATATCTTATTTGATCAACATTTAATCATTAATCATATACTACACATACACATAATCTGGAATACAATTATTAATAATCAAACCCCTATTCAAATTAGGGTTTTGATCAGCTATTCATCTTTACCTCATTTACATTCCTTAGCCAATTTAAAATAAATGAATTGACTAAGCTGTTAAATTCATATCACTCATGATCAAAATAATAATGATAACAATACTGATAATAATATATAAAAAAAAATTATGCGAAAAAAATATAATCGTCTAAAATTCCCGGTCCTTACAGTATCTATGAGAAAAACGAGTAATTCTTTGACCAAGACCAGAGTCGTAGAGAGATCAGCTGGGAGTTGGGTCTCTAGTGAACTTGTGAGGTGAGGAAGAGACTGTTGTTTCAAGACCAGATCATAGAATAGAACTCAACTCAAAAGAAGATGCAACTAAACTTGAGGAGGGAACTAGGAGCTGGGAGCTTGCTATCCAAGATATGTAGTTATGAAAAGTTGGAAGTTTGTCTATTAAACTTTGTAAAGGCTTCTTCGCCTGTTGAAGGAGTATTTATTACTGATAGTAATATGATCTCAATTCTTGGAGAGGAGCTTGAGACTAGATGTAGCAACATACTCGAGATGTATGTTGTGAACCAGAGAAATCTATGTGCATTGTGTGATTGAATTTTTTCTGTCTTGCATATTAATTTCTAAACACTTCAAATTAATTATCTAAACAATTCAAAAAGGCCTAAGATAATTTTTAATCTATTCAACCCCCCTTCTAGATTATAATTGGACTTTCATAACCTTTTACTAAATAGTTACCGTACAATTTAATCCTTCCACCATACAATGTCCCAATTAAATATAAGACATGGAATTACTATCAAGTCTTATTTTATTTAATTATATGTATTTCAATTCTTAAATGCACAACTCCAAATAATGCAATTTAGAAACTCCTTTCTAATATCATTCTGCATTGTCCAAGGACTACTGGGTTGTCATTTTTCAAATCACATAGGATATTGTCTTCTTTTACTAGAAGTGGTAGATTCTTTGTTGATCATTCATTATCTCCATGTACAACTTATTATACCCAAGCAGACCCGTTGATATACCCTATGGGTTTTAAGGGATATATCAGAATATAACTCATCATACACAAGATACTATGATGATCTCAAGTCTAATGATCATTTGTACTACTATCACTATAGGAATTCATATTAACAAGCAAGTAAAACTTCATTAGGTATTCTTTAGCGAGCCACGTTCAGTGAAATTATTCTCCAATAAGCACCTACATACTTGCTTTAGTGTCTCCACACAAATGATCATGAGATTAATCATCCTCATCCAATGAACAAGCAACATATGTACCAATCTATCTGGATTCATTAATCCCTTTTTTAGTAATCCAACGATTGGGAACAATTTTAATATTTGAGCTATCTAAGAATTTAGATCTCATCAACATGATCATCATCATGATTCTAAAAGCATTACTCAAAACTATGTGTTTATCATATATTATAAAACAACACCATGCAGATAAGTGAAAAGCCTTTAATTAAGCAATTCTTTTATTATATGCTTTATTATCAAACAAGATTGGCTTGTGTGCATTATTCATATTAGAAAAAATTAAGTTTAATTTTGTCCATAAATTTTTAATTCCTCATGATGGAATTATAATATCTAGATAGACATGGTATTAAATAGTCCCTCATATTAAGTCATTTTATAATCCTTGGACTAATAGTCCCAAGTCCAAATTTGAAAATAAACAAAACACTTGAGATTAATAGTCATATGTAGGAGCAAACGAATAAAGCGAATGAACCTGCCTGACAGGTTCGGATTCGATTCGAGTTTGAATTGCTTTCGCATATAATGAAGTCGAGTTCACACATAGTGTTCCGTTCGATTGCTCGATCGAACATATTCTCGAACCATGTGGTTCAGTTCGTCTTTGTTCACGAACAATTCGATTCGGTAAGTTCGAGTTCGGTTCGATAAGTTTGAGATCGGTTCGAGTAGTTCGATTTCTTAATTACATATTTAAATTGTTTCTAAAATTCTAAATACAAATAATTGGTTATTTCATATTAAATTCTAAAATTTGTCTTATTAATAATTGTTAAATTTGTAGTTATTTTTTTTATTGCCTAAACATCTTTTTGTTTTTTTAATAATTTATTATAAGTAAATTTTTATTAAATAATAATGTGTACTTCTTAACCTCTAAATTCTAATTTAATTAAAATATATTTAATATTTTTGTAAAATTTTGAACAATGATTGTTTGATTATCATAATTTACATCCCTAATAATTTAATAAATTATAACCCATGTCATAAAGCACATAAATAAAGTCATTAATCATCATGCAATGATAATTTGACATTAATTAAATAATGATACAATATAGTTGCTTACATGTACATGAGTTATTGAAATTATCAAATTAAGATAAAGAATAAAGAAATCAAGTCTTCAATGTACGTATCGAGACTTTAATAATTGAATAATAATCATTAAATTATTTACTGAATAATTTTGAAACTTTAAAAAATTATACATAAATTTGAAGATTGAAATTAAAAACTAGATATTAAATTTAAAATTTGTTAAAAAAATGAATATTAATTAAAAATGACAACAAAAGAAATACATTACTAATATTAAATTGTGTGTTTTTGATAATCATTTTTGTAAGACTCTGCTTGAAGTGGTTGGATCTTGAAGAGTTGAAAGACTTTTCGATATTAAAATTTGATTGTTAATATTTCTAATCAATAATTTCTAAGTACTTGTTAACTTTTAAGTTCTAACTTCTAATTTCTAAGTAATCATTTTTGGTTTTGGTCTTTTTGGATGAATGATTATTACAATATTTGGTCTAATTTTTGATTGATACTTACTCTTAGAGAAGACATTTTTGGTATTTATTTAACTATATTTTACTTCAGAGTTCTAAGTTTGTGTTCGTGAACAAGTTTGGTGTTCGGGAACATAGTTTGTGTCCGCGAACAAGCTTATGCTCGACTTGTTCGCGAACTTGATCATGTTCGCGAACACCAAATGATCTGAACTCGTACATAGTTGTTGGTTCGATCAAGTTACTCGAACGTGTTCGAGTTCAAATATAAGTGTTCGAGTTCGGTTCAAGTTTAACAGAGTTCGGTTCAGTTTGTTTCGTTTGCAATTCTAGTCTTATTTCAAGTATAATCTTTGCAAACAAACATAGCCTTGGGGTTGTTAATATAAAAATTATAGGCTTAAATATGAATTAGTACCATAAACTATATGCCATATTCCACTTCGGTGATCCACCTTTCAATTTTGTCAATTAGATGATTAAACAATTAATTTTTTCCAATTGTAAAAAATTGAACATGTCACGTCAGAAATTGCTGACGTGGCAACTTGTGTGGAGCTTTATAAAGCTGGTGTGACAAAAAAAAGAGTTTTTTTAATCATAATATTGTTTGTTTTGTATTAATTAGTTATGTTATATAATTTGTTGTTTGACCATTTTATCCCACACCAAATCAGATTTGTTTATTTTATGATTAAAAAACTTTTTTTTGCCACACCAGTTTCCTAAGGCCCCACACAAGTTGCCACGTCAGTAATTTCTGACGTGACATGTTCAATTTTTTGCAATTGAAAAAAATTAATAGTTTAATCATCTAATTGATAAAATTGAAAGGTGTATCACCAAAGTGGAATATGGCCTATAGTTTAGGGTACTAATTTATATTTAAGCCAAAATTATAATATAACTTAATAATCTACAATTATTAATATAAGAAGTATAACCTTGAAATTATAATTTTAAAATTATAATTCAAGATAATAATTCCTACAAATAAAGATAGCTTAAATCTCTTCATTTTTCTCAACCCAAGCGTATGTTAATGAATCCGTATCAAAATTTGTAGTTATGATTTTCATTCAAAAACTGTCAAAACAATCAACCCATTAGGATTTAAGGTAAACCGGGTCGGATCCAGGTCATATCAGAATCCAAAATGCCAAATGTCCCGTGGACCCTACGTAGTTTTCTCTAACTGTCAATTGCTCCTTGGTAGATTTACCTGATCTTGTCCTAATTAAACCGTGTCTTCAAGCCTATGTGGACTAGTGGACTTAAGTCCAGCTGTCCCAAGCTGATAATTTTAACTTTTTAAATATATACTCCCTCCGTTATAAAAAATAATATAAATATAATTTTAATTTAGAAATTGATTTATAGAACTCTAAATTTTAAAATTTTAATAATTTCACTCATTTTATTAATACAATAATTATTCGTGTAAATTATTTTGGGAGGGAGAAAATCACAAAATTATTGTTTTTAATACTTAAATTAGTCACATAAATTTTAAATTTTTTTAGTTTTCAATCCTAGTTTTAAATTTTTTTTAATGAGACTCCTTTTGTATAATTTCAATATAACCTATGAGCTTTTTTTTCATAAAAATATTTTAATAATTGGACAAAAGGTACTATAGAATTAAACTGGGTTGAAATGGGAAGACCCATGGCATGTCGAACTGTTAAGACAGTTAATATGTAGCATTAAGAAAATTAATTTTAAACAAATTAAAAGCGTACATTATGAATATTACAAAATCTCAAAAATTATTGCTAGTTATTCTATTTATTATTTTTAAAAGTTAAATGAATAATGTTGAATTTAAAATTATTCAAATTTAAATATAAGTTCAATATAAAAATTATAGTTATTTAGACATTTACAAATAATAAATCTCATAAATAATAGTATTTTCAATAAATAGTATATACTATTGATAAAGATACAAAATATTTTAAACTGTTTTTTTTAAAAAATATTAATTTTAATATTGAAATAAGGAGTATTATTTTTACTATTTGTTGAGCCGCTTTGTTTGGCGTGGGGTAATGAACACGTGACAAAATCCTATGGGTTTAGAACAGCCGATGAAATTCCAGCTGGGACTAGTGGGTCGTTTTCAGTTGGTTATATTAGAGATTCTTTTTATTTGAATTTCAGTTTGAGTTCAATTCTTGTATATACATATACTTGTATTGATATATGTATACACAAACCATATACTCTGTTCCACCACCAACACAAAAAGGGCTATCAAGGGAAGGGAAAGATTTCCGTTCGATTTCTTCTTATTTTTTTCTCAAATTTCTCTCTGTTTTTTTTTGAAAATCCAAAATGTCTTCGAGAAACCCAAATTCAGTAACTTCTGGTTCCTCATCTCCTTCTCCATCTCCAAATTCTGGAGAAAACAGAGAAAATATTGTGCCTCAAAGAGAAGAATTTCAAGCTGATGAAACAGTGCCCAAAGAAGAAGAACAATCTGCTGCTGATACTGCTGATTCTGCTTCAAAAGAAGAAGAAACTCCAAAACAAGAAAACCCTGATGAAAAATTCCCAAAACCAGAAAATCCTGATGAAGAAATGGCACAAGAAGAAGAAGACCCGGATGAAGAAAACCCAGAACCAGAAATCCCACAAGAAGAAAACCCAAAGCAAGAAATCCCAGAACAAGCAAACCCACATGAAGAAAACCCAGTTGGAGAAATCACAAAACCAGAAAATCCAGATGAAGAAATGGCACAAGAAGAAGAAGACCCGGATGAAGAAAACCCAGAACCAGAAATCCCACAAGAAGAAAACCCAAAGCAAGAAATCCCAGAACAAGCAAACCCATATGAAGAAATTCCACTGGAAGGAGAAAAACTAGTTGCTAATTTGTCGGAGATTGTGGCCGATATTCAAATGGATGACCACCAACAAATGTTTGGTGACATTGAAGCCCGAAACAGACAAGAAGCACAAATTGCTACCCATGCCCAAAACCAAGAACAAGTGCAACTTTTGATCAAGAACTGGAGTAATAATTTGGGATGTTATGGATTTTTCGGTGTAGATAGTGAAACTTTGGAGTACGAAAATGCCGAATTAGATGAAATATATGCTGGAAATTTGGCAAATGAACCAAACAGGGGAAGTGGTAACAGAGGGAAAGAAAATTCCACCATTGAAAACCCACAACAAGAAAACCCACATGAACTGGAAGGAGATGCAATATTTTCTTATTTGTCAAATATTGTGCCTGATTTTGAACTGGGTATCCAACAACAAATTACTGAAGATATTGAAGCCCGAAAGCGACAAGAAGTGCGTGTAGATAGTGCAACTTTGGGGTACGAAAATGTCAAATCAGATGCAATGTATGCTGAAAACCCAGATGTAAACATCTCAAAACCAGAAAATCCAGATGAAAAAATCCCAGAAGAAGAGGACCCGAAAGGAGAAAACCCTGATGAAGAAATCTCAAAACCAGAAATCCCAGAACCAGATGCAATATATGCTGGAAATTTGGCAAATGAACCAAACAGGGGAAGTGGAAACAGAGGGAAAGAAAATTCCACCATTGAAAACCCACAACAAGAAAACCCACATGAACTGGAAGGAGATGCACTATTTTCTTATTTGTCAAATATTGTGCCTGATTTTGAACTGGGTGTCCAACAACAAATTACTGAAGATATTGAAGCCCGAAAGCGACAAGAAGTGCGTGTAGATAGTGCAACTTTGGGGTACGAAAATGTCAAATCAGATGCAATGTATGCTGAAAACCCAGATGTAAACATCTCAAAACCAGAAAACCCAGATAAAAAAATCCCAGAAGAAGAGGACCCGAAAGAAGAAAACCCTGATGAAGAAATCCCAAAACCAGAAATCCCAGAACAGGCAAACCCACATGAACTGGAAGGAGAGGCACTATTTTCTTATTTGTCAAATATTGTGCCTCCTTTTGAACTGCGTGTCCAACAACAAATTACTGAAGGTATTGAAGTCCGAAACCGACAAGAAGTGCAAATTGCTAATCAAGCCCAAAACCAAGAACAAGTGCTAGAGGCTGCGCCTAATTCTTTTCATTGGAGTGATAATTTGGAAGATTATGGATTTATCAGTGAAGATAGTGAAACTTTCGAGAATGAAAATGCCGAATTAGATTCAATGTATGCTAAAAATTTGGCAAATGAGCCGAACAGGGAAAGTGGAAACAGAGGGCAAGAAAATCCCACCACTGATTCAATTCCCACATTTGACCCAAACAGGGGAATGAGAAGTGGAGAGTTCAGTAATAACACAATTGCTGAAATTTTAGCTGCGATTCCCACAGTTCATTTAACCTGGGGATTGGGAATTGCTCAGCCGGAAAATCCCACCATTGCTGACATTCACAGAGAGCCAGAAAATCCCAGTTTTGGTGATATGTTTAGTTCCACTGCGGAAATGTTTGCTTTACTTCCCCCCATTGAACCAAACAGGGGAAATGGAAACATATATTCAGAAAATCCCACAAATGCTGAAATATTCGCTGCTCTTCCCCCAAAAAAGAGAATGAAAATGCTAGGAAATCCCACTATTGATCCAACTTTCGATGCCAGGCCCGCTATTAATCCTAACAAGGGATTTACAATCCGAGAGACACAAAATCCCCCAAATAATCCAGCACCAGCAGCAGTACCAAAACAACAAAACAAAAGCAAAGGCAAAGATAAAAATAACCCAGCACCAGCAGCGGTACCAAAACAAGAAGACAGCGACGAAGAAGAAGATGAAAATCCGAGGCTAACTAAAATGTGCAAATGCATTTCAGAGTCATGTTTCTTATTTCCCAGATCAACAAGTGAAGAAGAAGATGACATTGTAACCATGATATCCGTTTCTGCTTACAGCAGAAATCACAGGCCTTTACCATCAGCCGGTTCGCCTGAGCATTTTGATACCCTGTTTGCTTTTATCAGTAGTCATCTTCCAGAGGGGGAGAGTATCAGTTTAGAGACTTTGAAGGAGAAATTTGCCAAGTTGGTGAGGAAGTACTTGAGGCAATTGAGACAGAGAGATATGCATAGTTATTTTGAAGCTTTCGCCTCGGATTATGAGCGAGATTTGTATCGATTGGGAAGAGAGGTGTGGGGTAATGCGTATGCTGAAGGTTATCGGGTTCCGCCTGGTCAAGTGGGAACAAGTGGAACCAGTGGAGATAGTTCTTGAAGAATTGGAGAGTTTTGTTTGATTGTTCTTGAGGAATTGGTACAAATTTTTGATTCAAGTAAAATTTTCTCAAATTTTGAAATGTGAAGATAGCAGAGCAAATTCATTGCATATCGATAGAAATTATTCAGTTTGAAGGCAAAAAAATGTTTGTTTTGTTAGATTGAAGGGGTTGTAATAGTTGTGATTTTGTGATGTTTCTGTTTTTTCTGGTTCTTACCGTCCAATGTAGTTTCAGTGCCTGATTAAGTAGTGGAGTATGTAGTTTGTACTCTTCAAAAAAAACAAATGCATGAAATTCCATCAAGTTTGGCCATTTCTTTGAGTAAATTTATAATGAGTCATGTTTGATTGTTCTTGTAGTCAAAGTTTTGATTTTTTATGATCTTTCTGTTTTTTTTTCTGGGGAATTATGTTCTTGTTATAAGATTTATTTGTTGATTAAAGTATGTAGTATGAAATCTTCAAAAAATCAATGAAATTCTATCAAGTTTTGCCATTTCTTTGAGTCATATTTGATTGTCATGATCAAGGTACATATATAGATTCAGCAATTATATTTTATTTATATTTCCCCCCCTGGATTTCTGATTTTCCCCTGTTCTTGAAATGTAAAGTCACAACTCCAGATTCTCTGGGGTTTTGGGTTTGAGGAAAATTTGTTTGTTTTCTCAGTTCTGAATATGTGATTTTTGTCTTTTTCTGGGGAATTTTGTGGCTTTTTCTGCTTTGGTCTGATTTAGTGTATGTATGTACTCTTCAAAAATCAAATGAAATTCCATCAAGTTTATTCCATTTCTTTTGTTACAATATAGTATGTATTATAGCTATAAATAGTAAGATTGTAAGTAGTAATTATGATATATAATCACTCCATTGCTTAAAAAAAATCATATTAATGTTTTAAATAAATCAAGTTCATTTGCTCTATTTATTTTTTATTGGGTTAAATTTTTGATTTATTGAACAATTTAATTGAGTGACTGAGCTATCAAGTGGTTAGTTTTCATCGGAAGTGGTTAGTATGAAGTTCATTTTTGGGTAAGTTAGTCAATTGATCAATAGAGTGCTGACACACTTGCGAGACTCTATGTGTGTCAGTATTCTATTGGCCAATTAACCAACTTACCAAAAAATAAACTTCATGTTAACCAGATCCGTTTTGATCAGTTGTACCTGATGAATAGCTTAGCCGACATTTTGCGATAATACTATTGTGCAATAGTTATAAAAAAGAAATATAAAGTGATTCGTTGGATATAATTGTTGGCGTGAGCTGTCAGATTGGTAAAGCTAATTTAGACTATAAGTTAGGATGTAATTATATGATAAATAATATTACTATTATATAAAAAAGTTCACATAACACTCACATACACACACATGCATACTGCGGGCCCCCTTATGTCAAGCGGGACTCCGCAGTATGCATGTGTGTATATGTGAGTATTATGTTATTTTTTTTATGTGATAGTAACATTGTTGTTATATGATTTGCTAAGCTGATTTTGTGGTTGTAATTAAGTGATTTGATAGGTTGATTTAGTGTTGTAAATTGTCTCTGTTGTACCTATAAATACTGGAGCTTTACTGTAACATTCTATAAGAAGAAATACTGAAACTTTTAGCATGGTTTCAGAGCTAGGCTCTTAGGATTTTTGCTCCCACTAATCAAAATCCCTAACCTACAGCAACCATGGCAGACTCCAGTTCGGCAACCATGGCAGACTCCAGTCTCGATGTCTGGACAACTAAAATAACAGAGGCTTTGACCAAAGTTCAGATCTCCTCTCAAACCTCATTTGATTTATCGACTGCTCCTATTGGCATTAAGTTGGATGGTTATAACTATGCTCTATAGTCCCAAGTTCTTGAGATGTATATCTCAGGGAAGGACAAACTGGGATATATTACTGGCGACTCTCCACAACCTCTCGAAACCGATCCATTTTTCCCTAAATGGAGAACTATAAATGCCATTGTCAAAGGATGGATGATCAACTCGATGGACCCTCTTTGATAGGTAATTTTTTTCGATTTCCAACTGCTAAACAGGTATGGGACTCACTTGCAATAACTTTTTTTGTTGGGACTAATACATCCCAAGTATACGATCTTCGACGTCGTGTAACTCGCATGAAGTAGGCGGGTGGCTCCATTGAAAAATATTACATTGATTTTCAAGGTTTATAGCGCGAAATTAATTTTCGTCGTCCTAACCCAATGAAATATGCTGAGGATATTTAGAAATATAACTCCATGGTACATGAAGATAAAGTCTATATCTTCTTTGATGGCTTGGATGATCGGTTGGACAAGATTCGAAGTGATGTTCTTCAATTATAACCCTTCCCTACAGTTGAGCAGGTGTATGCTTAGTCCGACATGAAGATATTAGGCAAGCAGTAATGACATCCGGAAGTGATATTATTCCAGGTGTAGTTATGGCATCTAAAGGTTTCAAACTAGGAAAACCAAAATCAAAACCTCAATCTGATGCAGTGAAATGCACCCATTGTGGAAGCATGAAACATACTTGTGAAACTTGCTTTAAGTTACACGGGTATCCTGAGTGGTGGAATGATTTTCAAGCTCGGAAAAAACGTGAGGGGACTGGCACAAATGAAAGCACGGGGAGAGCAACTGTTGCAAATGCAGAGCCACAACTATCTCTTACTGCTCAACCAGAATCGACAAACCTATTCACACCCCTTAGTGATCAAGGTAACTGTAGACAAACTTTGGTTACATGTTATGATCACAATGAAAGCATTTGGATTATAGATTCCGGGGCTACTGATCACATGACTTTTGATTCTCATGATTTCTCATACATTACTAATGTGACGCCCCCAAAATAGGTATACATCACTCATCTTGGGTCGCCAAATACATGGTACTGAATACAAATACAAATTTAATTATACAACATGAGCTGAGAGTTTTTACATGAATATTGTCTTCTAGACAATATCCAAACTCAAATGGAGTCCTCATTACATTTATTGTCATACTATTTTATAGAATAGTGAGGACTACTATAACACCATCTCGGCCATCACTCCGTTCTTCGACTAGTTCCGGCTACGTTCTCATTTTCTGAAGAGAACAATGGAAGTAAAAGGGTGAGCTCAACTAGCCCAGTAAAATATATTATGACTAAGATAATGGAGAATAAGTTATCATTAGCCTTCAACAATGTTAAACTGATAGAATATAATCGACAACAAGTTTAACTGCAACGGAATAAGCAATCCATTAGAAGAGTCAAGTAGAGCATGATATCTACTATTTTCTATGATTTAAAAAGGTTTTCATCAACTTTATCGCTGAGACTCGGCTTAATAAATAAACCACATCATCGAATCATCCCTGCACTACAGGCCAAGGATATTCATGAAATCATCAATGATCATGATTATACCGAATAATCTCTGGTCATAATCATATCAATCAACAATCCATCTATGCACGTAAGCTAAAGATGACTTTCATCACAATATAAGCATGATGATGATGACAATAATATAAGCATTTAATTAAATGAAATCAAAGGATAAATTTTAAAGATTCATAATTTAATTTTTTCAGTATTCAATAATGTCCAAATTATCAACATGATACTGCTTTGTGGAGTAAAATTCAAGAATAATATCCATGTATCAAAAATATTTTGGACAGAAAAGAAATTAATTTTTCAGGTAAATAGTAACCGGGTGAATAGTACCCCATGAATAGTACTTCGCGAATAGTAACCCGACATGAAAAGTACCCTAAATACCCGAGTGAATAATATTTGAGTGAATAGTAACCCGTGAATAGTAACTCGTGAATAGTACCCCGTCATGAAAAGTGTCCAGAATACCCGAGTGAATAATATTATAGTGAATAGTAATCGGGTGAATAGTAACCCATGAATAGTATCCCAGGTGAAAATATTGATATTTAATAAGAAAGTTTAGATCAATATTTCAATGAAACGATACTGGATGAAGCGCAAAACTCAAGGATATTCCACTAATTTCAAGGATTATAGAAGCAATACTTACCATAGTAAGTTTAGATTTAAGAATATGAAAAGAAATAACATACAAAACTGCAAATAGATTTTCACCCGTCATAGGTACGTAATCCGCGTAGACAGGTTATTCCGACATATTAAAGGATGAATACGAAAAAAGTAGTATTCCTTATGAATACAAAAGAAATAATACCCTTTATGAATACAACAAATAATATCCCTTACCTTAGTAGAAGACTGGATACTGCAATAGTGAAGTAGCAGAATACTCTTCTTCTTGCTCTCTATAGTTTCTCTTATGAGTCTCAGTGAATTGGTGAGAATGAAAGAAGAATTAAGCTTCTACTTATATGAGAAATGACTAAATAGTAACTAATTCACAAACGGTCCAGATTGATTTACTATTAGAACGGACGATCCAAATTGATTACTATTAACCACCACTGACGGTCTAGATTGATTTACTATTAAAACCACCATCAACGGTCCAGATTGATTTACTATTAAAACCACCATCGACGGTCCAGATTGATTTACTATTAAAACCACCATCGACGGTCCAGATTAATTTAATATTAAAACCACCACCAATGGTCCAGATTGATTTAACTTATAACACTTTAGTACCCCTAAAGTTTTCCAAGTTTGCATTATTCCCCTCTAACTTTTGTAATTCACTTATCTTCAATAAACACATTCTTAATACTTCAACAATTATTCATCATTAATATTATAACTCACAATATTTAACAACGGATCATTCCCGTGGAAAGAGGGGCTTTTCGATAAGAATTTCTCCTATTGGTAGCCAATTAGGTGACCAAACCTCTCCTCGATAGAACTTTCTAGACATCGTCAATATTGAAAATAATAATATGAATAACTTTGTTGTCTCAATTATTGATTTAATAATATAAAATATTATGCAGATGATACTGTGACAATAATTGAATCAAATAACGTGAAATACTATGTAACATTCCAATTAGGATTCGGGTTTCCTAATTAGGATTTAGGATTCCCGGATTTTAAATTAGGGTTTTCCGGCATACGATTAGGGTTTCTAATGGTACAATTGGTTTTCTAAATCTGAGATTAGGGTTTTTAATCTCTTATTAGGGTTTCTACTCCTTTATTAGGGTTTACTTATTACAAACCTTATCCGATCAATTATTGATCAATATTCTATACAGTACAAACACATTCTCATCAATATAATTATATTAATTATATTTTCTATCGAATCCCTTTCCAGAAATTAGGGTTAGGGTTTCTAAAGCTGTTAAGCACAACTCTACTCTAATTTTATTAGTCAATACACAAATTGACCTTTTCGAGACTCGTATCACAGAAACTTGTAACAAAATTAGTAATCGATATTAATATTAATAAAAAAAAATTATTCGTAAAATTTTGAATATTCGAAATCTCGGGTTATCACAACCACGCAGTATTCGTATTTTTTACCCACGGGTAGTTCAACAGCGATTAACGATAAAACTTTCGTAGTTATTTTTATAAAAGATATTTTCGTCATTTTCTACTTCTACGACAATACTTCCGTTGTGGGGTCCACCAATGATTTATCCGTATAAATACGAATATTCCTGTTAAAAGCGAATATTCCCCGATCAATCGAATATTTCGACACAACGAATATTTTATATCAACTTGCTTACTTTGCAAAATTTTTAAATATCACCCTTAACATTAACCTTTTATCAATTTAACCACTTATTAAATAGAATAATAATTATAAGAAAATTAGATACTTTTATTTCATATAATTCGGGGTCTTACAATCTCCCATCCTTATGAAATTTCGTTCTCGAAATTGGTGTATGTACCTGGTATGACGAAGAGGTGAGGATACTTTGATTTTATTTCAGATTCTAACTCCCAGGTCATTTCCTCAACATCGTGGTTTCTCCACAAAACTTGACTTGAGGTATAATCTTGGAGCGTAGAATATGTTCCTTCTTATCCAAGATTTTAACATGTACCTCTTCATACGTTAAATCTTCCGCTATTTCGTTCGGTTCTAACTTAATAATGTGGTTTGGGTCTTCCACATATTTACGTAACATAGATATGTGAAAAACATTATGAACAAGAGACATACTTGGCGGTAACGCAAGTCTATAAGCCACAGTTCTTACTCGATCGAGGATTTCGAAAGGCCCAATGAATTGAGGATTGAGCTTTCCTCTCTTTCCAAATCTTGTAACTCCTTTCCATGGAGCAACATGTAACAACACATGATCTCCAACATTGAACTCCACGTCCTTTCGATGAAGATCAACATAACTCTTTTGTCGATCTTGTGAGGTTTTTATACGTTGTCGGATAATTTGAATATTTTCCATAGTCATACGTACCAACTCCGGTCTCAATAACGTTGCTTCACCCACCTCATCCCAGCATACTGGAGAACGACACTTGTGTCCGTATAACGCCTCAAATGGAGCCATGCCAATACTTGCTTGATAACTGTTGTTGTAGGAGAATTCCACTAATGGCAAGAACTTGTCCCAACTTCCTTTGAAGTCAAGGACACAGAGTCTTAATAAATCCTCAAGAGTTTGAATAGTCTTTTCCGACTTCTCGTCCGTTTGAGGATGATATGTCAAACTAAATCGTAAATCCGTGCCCATAGCTTTTTGCAAACTAACCCAAAATCGTGAAGTAAATCTTGGGTCTTGATCAGAAACTATGGATACTGGTATGTCATGCAGTCTTACAATCTCATTTATGTACATACGAGCAAGATGTTAAAGTGAATATGTTTCTCGTATAGGTAAGAAATGAGCAGACTTGGTCAATCTATCAACAATGACCCAAATCGCATCTATGCCTTGAGAAACCTTGGGAAGACCAGTAATGAAATCCATGGTAATGTGCTCCCACTTCCCTTCTAGAATTTTAAGTGGTTACAATGGACCTTTTGGCACTTGATACTCTGCCTTGACTCGTTGATAAGTTAGACACTTTGAGATAAACTTCGTTACCTCTATCTTTATATTACTCCACCAAAAATGTATGTCGAATATCACGATACATTTTGGTACTCCCAGGATGGATTGCAAACGGCGTGTTGTGCGCCTCCATCATGATCTTATACTTTAAATCAGGGTCGTTTGGAACACAAAGTCTGGAGTTGACTTGAAGTATTCCTTTCTCATCAATTCTTGCTTTCGGAACAACACCTTATTGTACTTTCTTCTTCATACGCATCAGCTCCAGGTCCGTAGCTTTAGCAGCTTTAACTTTATCAATTAAAGTCAGTTCTACTCGTATATTTTCCATCATCATGTGGGTCCTTGGAGTGATCTTTAACTCTATCTCCATCCTTTGCAAGTCATACAAAATGGGCCTTTGCGTTGACAATATCGCACTCGTACCCGCATATGATCTTCTACTTAATGTGTCAGCTACCACGTTGTATGATCATAATCTTTCAACAGTTCAAGCCAACGTTGTTGCCGCATATTGAGTTCCTTTTGAGTGAAGAAATATTTGAGGCTTTTATGATCCGTATAGATCTCCACTTTTTCCCCATATAGGGTAATGCCTCCAGATTTTAAGTGTGAAGACGACAACTGCCAACTCTAGATCATGAGTAGGGTAATTCCTCTCATATTCTTTGAGTTGTCGTGAGGCGTGGGGTGTACCCAGATGAGACAGAGGGTTTGAGTTGGATCATGAGTATGGTAACCACTTCGGTGGTAATCAGGGCCAAAACAATAAGAATGGACATTTCAAGAAGAGGAGATTCAACAATGATGGAAAGACGTCAAAGACCAAAGACCGTTGTTAAGGAAGGAGAAAGACCACTATCATATGCTTCAAATGCGGAGGGGAGGGACAAATCAGTCCAAATTGCGCGATGCCGTCCAAGGCATGTTATAATTGTGGAAGAGAAGGTCACTTAGCCCAATTTTTTCATTCACCGAAGACAAATTCACTAGGATGGAGGCACCAAAGGTCATCCCGAGAAAAAGTCAAAGCCAGGAAGGTGAGGAGAGCATTTGTTGTGACCTCCCAGAAAGCAAGGAACCCGAATGAGGTCATCACGGGTAAGCTTATCATAAACTCTAGTGAAGTCTACACTTTATTTGATCTGGGTTCTACTATTCTTTTATTTCTCCTACTTGCATTCAACGATTAAATTTGACTTGGAGAAATTAGACTTTGACTTATCTGTGGAAACTCCATTGGGAGAAACCTTCATTACATCCATGGTTTATAAGTCTTGTTTGGTTCAAGTTGGTACCCACACATTACCTGTCGATCTTATTGCATTAAAAATACTTGCATTTGATGTAATTCTAGGGATTGATTGGTTAACTACTCATCATGCAAAAATTGATTGTTTTCGTAAGGTTGTTAGCTTTCATATTCCTAATCGACCTATTATGCGAATTCAAGGAACCAAACCATTAAAATCAATCACTGTCATCTCAAGCCATAAAGCTATTCGTTTATTGAAAAACGGATGTCAAGCTTTCTTAGCTCATGTCACAGATCTAAACAAAAATACGTCAGTTTTGAATAATATTTCTATTGTTAATGAATTTCCTGACGTATTCCCTGAAGAACTTCCTGGCCTACCCCCAGAGCATGAAATTAAATTTTGTATCGACCTTGAACCCGGTACAAAACCCATTTCTAAATCCCCATATCGAATGGCTCCTATTGAACTTCAGGAGTTAAAAACTCAACTGCAGGAACTGTTAGACATTGGCTTTATTCATCCTAGTACTTCTCCTTGGGGTGCTCCTATTCTATTCGTGAAGAAGAAAGATGGGAGTATGCGACTTTGTATTGATTATCGGGAGTTGAATCATGTCACCATCAAAAATAGGTACCCATTGCCACGTATTGATGACTGTTTGACCCGGTTGTAAGGAGCCAAATTCTTTTCAAAGATTGATCTTTTTTTGGATATCACCAATTGAAGATTAGAACCGATGACATTCCAAAGGCGGCTTCCGTAACTAAAGAATGCGGGCATTATGAATTCCTAGTCATGTCCTTTGGATTGACTAATGCTCCTGCTGCCTTCATGGATACGATGAACCGAGTATTCAAGGAATATTTGGATCACTTTGTGGTTATCTTTATTGATGACATCCTCATATATTCCAAAACCCGTGAAGATCATGAGCAACACTTGAGGCTGATACTCCAAAAGCTTCGTGAATATAAGCTTTATGCCAAGTTGAAGAAATGCGAGTTCTGGCTTGAGGAAGTAGCATTCCTTGGGCACGTGGTATCAAGTCATGGAATATCTATTGACCCAACAAAGATTGAAGCTATTCAAAGCTGGGAGCAACCTAAATCAGTGACCGAAGTATGTAGCTTTCTCGGCTTAGCTGGTTATTATCGGAGATTCGTAGAAAGGTTTTCTCGAATCACTACTCCACTAACTCAGCTGACTCGAAAAGATACAAAATTCGGTTGGAGCGAGGAATGTGAGAAGAGTTTTCAAGAACTCAAGAGGATACTCATTTCAGCACCTGTTCTGACAATACCATCTGGTTCGGAGGGATTTGTCATCTATAGTGATATTTCGGGCAAAGGGTTAGGATGTGTTCTCATGTAACATAGGAAAGTCATAGCCCATGCCTCACGACAACTCAAAGAATATGAGAGGAATTATCCTACTCATGATTTAGAGTTGGCAGCTGTTGTCTCCGCACTAAAGATTTGGAGGCATTACTTGTAGGGGGAGAAAGTGGAGATCTTTACGGATTATAAAAGCCTCAAATATTTCTTCACTCAAAAGGAACTCAACATGCGACAACGACATTGGCTTGAACCTGTTGAAAGATTATGATCATATTATCCATACCATCCTGGAAAAGCAAACGTGGTAGCTGACGCATTGAGTAGAAGATCATATGCGGGTAAGAGTGCAATTATGGCAACGCAAAGGCCCATTTTGTATGACTTGCAAAGGATGGAGATAGAGATAAAGACTCCAGGGACCCACGTGATGATGGAAAATATACTAGTAGAACCGACTTTAATTGATAAAATTAAAGCTGCTCAAATTACAGATCCGGAGGTGATGCGTATGAGGAAGAAAGTGCAAGAAGGTGCGATGCCGGAAGCAAGAATCGATGAAGAAGGAATACTTCGAGTCAACTCCAGACTTTGTCTTCCTAACGACCCTGATTTAAAGTATAAAATCATGATGGAGGAGCACAACACACCGTTTGCAATCCATCCTAGGAGTACCAAAATGTATCATGATCTTCGACATACATTTTGGTGTGGCAATATGAAGAGAGAGATAGATACTATTTATCTCAAGGTGTCTAACGTGTCAACGAGTCGGCGAGACATCAAGTACCAAAAGGTCCATTGCAACCACTTGAAATTCCAGAATGGAAGTGGGAGCACATTACCATGGATTTCATTATCGGTCTTCCCAAAGTTTCTCAAGGCATAGATGCGATTTGGATCATTGTTGATAGATTGACCAAGTCTCGCTCATTTTTTCTTACCGATACGAGAAACTTATACACTTGAACATCTTGCTCGTATGTACATAAACGAGGTTGTAAGATTGCATGGTATGCGGTATCCATAGTTTCTCGATCGAGACCCAAGATTCACTTAGCGATTTTGGGTTAGTTTACAAAAAGCTATGGGCACAGATTTACGATTTAGCTTTCGGCATATCATCCTCGCATTTTGACGCATACGGAGAGGACTATTCAAACTCTTGAAGATCTATTAAGACTCGTGTCCTTGATTTCAAGGAAGTTGGGACAAGTTCTTACAATTGGTGGAGTTTTTCTACAACAACAGTTATCAAACAAGTATTGGCATGGCTCCATTCGAAGCGTTGTATGGAAGAAAGTGTCGTTCTCCAAAGATCTTTGGGATAAGGTGGGTGAAGCAACGTTCTTGGGACCAGAGTTGGTACGTATGACTACGGAAAAGATTCAAACGATCCGGCAACGTATAAAAACCTCACAAGATCGACAAAAGAGTTATGCTGATCTTCATCGAAAGAACGTGGAATTCGATATAGGAGATCATGTGTTGTTACATGTTGCTCCATGGAAAGGAGTTATGAGATTTGGAAAGAGAGGAAAGCTCAATCCTCGATTCATCGGCCCATTTTTAATCCTTGATCGAGTAGGAACTGTGGCCTATAGACTCGCTTTACCGCCAAGTATGTCTCGTGTTCATAACGTTTTTCACATATCCATGTTACGTAAATATGTGGAAGATCCAAACCACATTATTGAGTTGGAACCGGATGAAATAGCGGAAGATATGACGTATGAAGAGGTTCCTGTTCAAATCTTGGATAAGAAGGAACATATTCTACGCACCAAGGTTATACCTCAAGTCAAAGTTTTGTGGAGAAACCACGATGTTGAGGAAATGACTTGGGAGTTAGAATCTGAAATGAAATCAAGGTATCCTTACCTCTTCAATATACCAGGTACGTACCCTAATTTCGAGGGCAAAATTTCATAAGAAGGGGAGATTGTAAAACCCCAACTTTTTGAATAAAGATAAATTTTCTATAAATATTATTTTTGAATATTATGGAGTGAAATTGATATAATAGTTGTGGGTAATATTTATAAATTTTTCAAAGTACGCAAGTTGTTATATAATATTAGATTGGTGGGGAATATGTGTTTTAACAGGAATATTAAAGACAACTAAGCACAATCATTGGTGGACCCTACAACGGAATTATTGTCAAATTGAGAAAACACAAAAAATACTTTATGAAAAAATACTTGGCGGAAGTTTTACAGATTAAGCTGTTGAAACACCGGTGTTAAAAAAATGCGATGAATGGCGTGGTTGCATAGTAGTATACGACGATATTAATTATTGATGCTTAAGTGATAAGTCACTCAGGTTTTGTTGGTATTATTAATTTAATAATACTGAAAATCTTTTATATAAAGCAGAATACTTTTATAAAGTTATTCTATAAATAGAATATATTATATTCTATTATGCATAGTATTGCATAGTGTTCTGCATAGTATTTTACATAGTAAAATCTTTTTATATAAAACATAATACTTTTATAAAGTTATACATTTTATTAGACAATAATTAGAATATATTATATTTTATTATGCATAGTATTTGCATAGTATTTGTATAGTAAAATCTTTTATAAAGTTATTCATTTTATTAGATTATAAATAGAATATATTATATTTTATTTAAAAGATTTTGCTTTAAATATATCATTGTCGATTAAAGTAAATCAATCTAATTGTTCATAAGTTAGTTACTATGCATTCCATTTTTCAATAAATAGAAGCTCATTCATTCATTATTTTCTTACTTAATTCAATTGAAACTCTAGAGAGATAAACTATAGAGAGAAAGAAGAAAGTATTACCGCTACTTCACTACTTATATATCTAGTACTCTTCTTCTTAAGGTAGGGAATATTATTTGTTGTACTCGTAAAGGGGTGTTATTCTTTCTTATTTATGAAGAGAACTGTTGTTATTCCATTTCTTATTATTCTATTGGAATAACTTTGTATCTGCTGATCTCACCCTATACTTAGTGACATTCTTCTATTATTCTTTTGGAACATCACATGCGTGTGTTTTATCTGGGACTGGTTCCGCTCTTTATTATTATTCCGTTGGAACATCACATGCATGTGTTTTACAGGACAATTGGTTAAAATCTTATTATTATTCTGTTGGAACATCTTATGCGTGTGTTTTACTTTGGACTGGTTAAAATCTTATTATTATTCTCTTGGAACATCACATGCGTGTGTTTTACAGGACTGGTTAAAATCTTTATTATTCTGTTGGAACATCACCGCTTGCTTGCAAATTTTGCTCGACTGGTTCCATTTTATTATTCATTGGAATAACTTTGTCTATCTGAAGCACCGCATGCATGGTGATTTCTTTTGTTATTCCATTCTTTATTATACTCAGTTGGTTAAAGTTTTGACTTCTATACTCCATGAAATTAGTAGAATATCCTTGATATTTGCGCTTCATCCAGTATCTTTTCATGGAAATATTCTTCTGATCATTCTTGAATTTTACTCTACAAAACAGTATCATGTTGACAATTTGGACGTTAATAATTCCTGGATAAAATAATTCTTGAACTTGTTTTATTGAATTCTTATATCATTGTCATCATCCTCATGTTTATATTTTGTTGAAAGTCATATGTGGTCTGTAGTGCATAGATGGACTTGGTATGATTATGACCGAGGATTATTGATTGTAATCATGACCGTAATATTACAAATGATGTGGTAAAAGTTCTCATTGGCCCGTAGTGCATTGATGGGCCGATTGTTGGCATGATCATGACCATTAATGAATACACAAATATTCTTGTCCCGTAATGCATGGATAATTGTGGTCGTGATACTAAAGAATATCCTTGGTCGAGAAAGTGAGGGGTGATTCGATGATGTGGAATATTTATTGTTGAGTCTCAAATGATAACAAATGATGAAAAAACCTTTTAATCATAAAAGATAGTAGATTTTATTTTCTACTTGACTCTTTTAATGGATTGCTTGTTCATTTTGCAGAGTTAAACTTGATGTACATTATATTTTATCGGTTTAACATTGTTGGAGACTAATGATAATTTATTACGCATTATCTTAGTCATAATATTTTCTTGGGCTAGTTGAGCTCACCCTTTCTTTCATTGTTCTCTTGAGAAATGAGAATATATTTGGGACGAATCGGGGAGCGGAGTGATGGTCCGAGGATAGCATTAGTAGTCCTCACTATTCTGTGAAATAGTGTGATAATAATTGTAATGAGGACTCCTTTTGAGTTTGTATAATCTCTAGTAGATAATATTTGTATTCAAACTCATAGTTTATGTTTTGTCGTATTGTACACGATAGTTGTATTAGTAAGTTGTATTTGAATTCTGTACCATGTATCTGGCGACCCAAGATGGGTGATGTATACCTAATTTTGGGGGCGTCACATACTATGCAACAATTACTGTAGCAATAATTGAGTAAACTGAGTGGCTTCTTACGTAAGCATCAATAATTAATAACGTGTGCTACTATGCAACCACGCGTATTACTGTACTTTTACCACTGAGTAGTTCAACAGTTAACGATAAAACTTTCGCCGTTATTTTTATAAAAAGATATTTATGTCGTTTTCTAACTACGACAATACTTCCGTTGTGGGGTCCACCAATGATTATACCGTCGTACGAATATTCTCTATAAGAATGAATATTCCACGACACAACGAATATTTTATATCAACTTGCTTACTTTGCAAAATTTTCAAATATCACCCTTAACTTTAACCTTTTATCAATTTAATCATTTATTAAATAGAATAATAATTATAAGAAATTAGATACTTTCATTTCATATAATTCGGGGTCTTACAACTAAGCCCAGGAGAAGTCATATTTCAAATGGTAATAGAGTTCAATATCCAGTTATATGAGTGGGAACAATGGCCTTATCCTCTTCTCTTTCCCTAAACCTTACTTTACTTGTTCCATCCTTATCAAATAAATTGCTTTCTATCAGTCAAGTTACAACAGAACTCAACTATGTTGTATTAATGTATCCTACTTTTTGTCTTCTTCAGGATATTCTCAACAAGGAGATCATTGGGCGTGGTACTAAAAAAGGGGGACTCTACTATATGGATGACTTTAGTTCAGGGAAAGCTAATAAGGCCCGACACATGACCAGTGATAAAGAAAGAAACATTTGGCTTCTTCATAAACGCTTGGGACATCCTTCTTTTGGATATTTACATCATCTATTTCTAACTTTTTTCTCTACATTAAAATTTTTTTCTTTTAAATGTCAAACATGTATTGCAGCCAAAAGTCATAGAGTTCCTTACCCTTTGAGCCACACGAAAAAAGATGTACATTTTTCTTTAATCCATTTGGATGTTTGGGGACCCTCCCCAGTTATTACTACATCTGGAAATAAATGGTTTGTTATTTTTATTGATGATTGTACTCGAATGACATGGTTTTAATTGATTAAATGGAAAGATGAAGTGTTTGGTATGTTCCAATCGTTTCATGTAATGATTCAAACACAATTTTTAGCTAAGATTAAGGTCCTTCGTACCGATAATGGAAGTGAATATGTTAAAATGAAATTTCAGTTTTACTTCCAATGCCATGGCCTCATTCATGAAACCTCATGTGTTTTGACTCCTTAACAAAATGGTATTGCCGAGAGGAAAAATCGACACATCTTAGAGACGACATGAGGATTGTTGATTGGAGCACATGTGCCATCTCGACAAGTGATGGTTTCGAGTGATACAACAAGTGATGGTTTCCCTTATTTAGTACTCGAAGGCCCTTCTCCTGAGAATACCACTGAGGTAAGTTCCCTTGCCATATCTCATTTTACTGATAACGAGAATAATATTGTGCAATATGTGTTGCTTTTTAGACATAACCGTGGTAAACCTCCAAGACGATACTCTCCGGAAGTGGAAGATAAAAGATTCAAATATCCTATAAAAAACTATGTGTCCACTCACAAGTTATCTGAACCACTCAAAGACTTTGCACATAAATTGTCCTTAGATTACATTCCTCGAAATGTAGAAGAGGCGTTACTCGATCCACAATGGAGTTAAGCGATAAAAAAAGAATTGAAAGACTTACAAAAAATGAGACTTGGAGGCTAGTCTTATTACCCGAAGAAAAAAAAATAGTAGGGTATAAATGGGTCTTCTCCATTAAATACAATGTTAATGGATCCATTGACATATACAAAGAATGGCTCGTGGCAAAGGGGTACATATTGATGTATTGTATAGATTACCAAGAAACTTTCTTTTCAGTAGAAAAACTAAACAATGTTAGAATTTTGTTATCTGTTGCAGCAAATTTAGATTGGCCGCTACATCAATTTGATGTGAAGAACACATTTCTCCATGGTAATTTAAAAGAAGAAGTTTTCATGGACATTCCACCTGGGTACTCGGCAACTTTAGGAGATAAAGTAGTATGCAAACTACAAAAGGCCTTCTACGGGTTAAAGCAATCACCCCGTGCATGGTTCGGTCGATTCAGTGCAACTATGAAAAAGTGTGGGTTTAAGCAGAGTAACTCAGACCATACCCTTTTCCTAAAACACCAATCGGGAAAAGTGACAACTCTAATTGTTTATATAGATGACATGATCATTAAGGGTGATGACAAAGAAGAAATATCCAATCTTCAAGAACAATTGTCAGCAGAATTTGAGATGAAGAATCTTGGGGGACTCAAATACTTCTTAGGAATTGAAGTATCCAGATCAAAAAAAGGCATTTTTTATATCAAAGGAAATATATCTTAGACTTGTTATCTGAAGTGGGGATGCTAGAATGTAAACAAGTCGATACTCCTATTGTCCAAAATCACCAATTTGGGATATATACTTATAAAGTTCCAATGGACAAGGAGAGATACCAAAGGATAGTTGGTAAGCTTATTTACTTGTCACATACTAGACCGAACATTGCTTACGCCGTAAGTGTAGCGAGCCAATTCATGCACTATCCTAGTGAAGCTCATATGAATAAAGTAACTCGGATCCTTCAATATTTAAAGTTTTATCCTGGAAAAGGACTGATGTTCACAAAAAATGATCATTTGAATGTTGATGGATACACCAATGCAGATTGGGCTGGAAATATTTCATATAGGAAGTCGACTTAAGGCTACTTCACTTTTGTAGGAGGTAATCTCGTTACTTGGAGGAGCAAGAAACAAAAAGTTTTTGCATTATCCAGTGCTGAAGTAGAGTTTCGAGGTATGGCTAAGGGTTTGTGTGAACTTCTTTGGTTGAGAAGGCTATTGATTGAAATAAGCTTTTCCCCCGGTTCTGAAATGAACTTGTTCTACGATAATAAAGCAGCCATTAACATCTCTTATAACCCTATCCAACATGACCGAACTAAGTACGTTGAGGTCGATCAACACTTCATTAAACATAATCTTGAGGAGAAAATTATTCGGTTTCCATTCTTCAAGTCAGAAGACCAGCTAGCTGATGTACACACGAAAGCCGTATCCAGCAAAATTTTCTACATCTCACTTGACTAGTTAGGCCTTAGAGACATCTATGCACCAACTTGAGGGGGAGTGTTGACGTGAGCTATCATATTGGTAAAGCTAATTTAGGTTGTAAGTTAGGATGTAATTATATGATTTGCTAAGCTGATTTTGTGGCTATTGTCAGGAATAAGCATGTGAATGTTGTTCCTATTTACATATGATTTGATTATGATATATATATGAATGAATATGCAAGTATGCTTGCATTAAGAAAAGCTATAAAGTTCTTCGATAGAAAATAGAAACATATGTACAAGGACTTAGAATGAATTGATCAAATGTGTTAGGTTGATCCTACATAAACAAAACAACTTTGTAAAGTCCTTAAAAAGAAATAATGTAAAAGGACTATAAATATAGAAAGATCAAGCATGTTAGGTTGATCTTATGATGTAATAGATAGGCTTGTCTGATCATCGAGCACTGCACTAGAAATCGTAGTCTGCCAGGAGAGTCAAGGAGGAGTCGAGAGCTATCGAGGTAGAATCGTAGTCTGCAAAATAGTAGATCTCGGAGTTCGTAGACCGCCAGGAGAGATGAGGAAGGATCATAGTGTGTCGAGTAGAACTTCCTCGGAGCCATAGTCTGCTGAGGAAGTCATGTTCAGAATCGTAGAGACAGCCTGCCTATGAGTCGACCGAGCATATGCCAAAGCCAAGTCAAGAATCGTAGACGACACTCAGAGTCGTAGAGTCTACTGATCATATCAGAGGCAGAGATCGTAGTCAGCAAGATCAGATGAAGACAACGAACACAAAGTCAGAAATCGTAGAGTGTCAAGATCTCGATCTCTTGAGTCGTGAGTGTCTACACGTACCAATTTGAATCATAGAGTGCAGAACTAAGACTTCAACAGATGTGCTCACAACGCCAAGGCAGAATCGTTGACCAAATACGATTCTTAACAAATGAGCACTCCCAGAATATCCAAAAGAATGAAGCCTCTGGTTGGTACTGCAAAGATACATCCCACCTGAAGGAAACCAGAGAGCACTCAATGAATGACATGCAAGTTAACAGAAGATCTAAGCATCAACCCAATCATCATCCAGATTGAGTTGTGAAAGCCATTCAAGATGAAGTCTTCCACAAGATGATCATAAGAAGACTTCAGTAGCTGCCTAAGGAAAGTCAGCAGGTGCATTAGCTGTCAAGTGTTAAGATGACAATGATCTTGGAAGTAACCAGGATCGTAGTGTTTGCCAAATAAAGAAAGAACTGATGGAGTGTACACAACAATACTGGTCAGCTTCAAGAACAAGGCTAAATTGATTAAGCATTGGGTCAGTCCATTGATGATAAGTGAATGGGAGATCACAAGGAGAAAGCGAGCTAGACACGCCACAAATATGAAGTGTCTTGCTATTCAAAAGGGGCCAGAATAAAGAGTTAAGCCATCAGTATCTAAGAACAGTCGAGGAGAACAGAAGTGTTGAAGCACTGCACAGCAAGAAGGAAGAGGTTTTCTACATTGAAGATCTAATGAACACTCTTCAGAATCGTAGTGTTGACTCTACCAGTCAATGAGCAACATTCAACAAGACACTACGATCAGGTCCAAGAAGATGTGCATCAGAATCGTAGAGTTTGGTCAATTGAAGATTGAAGCATTGACAACGGTTCAATATGAAGATTTATATTCGGACAAGAGCTTATTGAGAGCATCGATGCAAAAGGACAACCTCTAATCGAGATATCAGAAGGAGGAAATAAATTCGTCAACCTGCCCAAGACATCAAAGTGATATCTCTGACGTGGTAGGTGAAACAGTAGACTACAGTGTCAGAAAGTCAGAAAAGGAGATGTTATGTCACATCTGCAGTCTACACCGAATAACTTGAGATCTGCGAAGCAAATCAAAAAGCTTTCAACGGCTACTTTCCAATAGGAAGATTGGGAAGGAGTATAAATCAACAAAGCTTCAAAGATCAAGAGTTGCTGATGATTGTAATGTTGCAGAATCATTGAGTGGTAGAATGCTAACGTTGACTCTACGAGTTCCACATGAGCTTAACAGAACATGTCTCAGTGACAGTGAGACTACGAAGGTGGAAGTAAAGTAGTTTTGAAGAAGGACCTGAATAGACCTAAGTTTCACTCAATAAAGATGAGAATTCCACTTGTGTTGGCATCTAAGCTGAGAGTCGAGAAGGACAAGAAGATAGCATTCAGAAGAGTGGCAAAACACAAGGCAGATCCTGAGAGCCACTCTACGATTCACTATGAACCTAAAGCTAAACCATAGCAAGTGCAGAACTATGTCTGCCAACATGTTAAGAAGGGTTCAGGAAATGGTGAAGGTGCACAACTGACACTACATGAAGATGAGCATAATAGAAAAAGATCAGCTGCACCAAAGAAGATGTGGTCCAGACTTGAAGCAGAATGCAAAGAGGACCACACCAAGTTGCTAAGTACAAAAGATGATCAAGCTTAAAGACATCTTAGCAGCTCAACACCAACAACAACAACAAGAAGCCAAGGCTTGAGGGGTCCTTGTCCGGAGGGACTAAATGAAGTTCCAAGTCTGCTAGGCTTGAAGAGTTCCTAGGGAACTAGAGAAGTACCAAGGCTGCTGGCCTTGAAGAGTTCTTATTGAACTGAAGTCCCAAGGCTGCTGGCCTTAAAGGAATCTTCGTGATTCAGGGTGCTGCCTTCCTTAGTGGAAATCCTGCTATTTGAAAGCAGAAGAGTGGATTAGGAGCTTGAGTCTCTGAACCACTTAAAACCCCTTATGCCTTTTACCTTATGTCATTTACATTATGTACATTAACTGCTATAACTGCTATGTATGTTTTAACTGCTTACAACTGAACTAACTCTACGAACAATGTATGTATGATTATTGAATATATCAATGAAGGGGATCTTTTACTTATTCCGCTATGCTTGAAAAGATTCTTATGTTTGTCATATGCTAATTCATTAACAATACAAAATAAATGAGAAAAGTATTTGAAATTAAAAAAAGATCTATTTAACCCCCCTTCAAGATCTATATTGTGCCTATTGGGAACTAACAATTGGTATCAGAGTAGGTTCTCATGCTATATTCAAAAGCTAATCGCTTTGAGTTTGATCCCAGGCACAAACATTGTTCTAAACTTAGTTTAGTAGTAAGTCACTTGTTATATGCGGATGAGCTCACACGTTGGAAATATTATGTAAAGGTAAATGTGTATATACACCTGAAGCTGCTCACATTGGTCCATGTTCTTGATTTCCATATCAACAAGACCAAATCTTTACTCACGGTCAATCTTGTAGTCTGAAGACCAGGCTAGAAAGATCAAGAGACATCAACAGAAAAGAGTCAAACATTCACCAGTCTGAAAAGATGAAAATGCCATACATGTAAAGAAAATGCTTATCCAGAGAAGAAAGAAGAACTTCTCAAAAATGTTTCTGACCAACCAGCAGCTGGATGTAAGCCTTGTGAACTCAAGGATGTCGAAGAATTAAAAATGCTGAGATTCTCTCAGCTTGCATCTTCAAGACCACGACTGACTGATTGAAGGTCAACTCGAGCAACAAGCTGTCAGGAGAAAATGAGAAACTATGCACATCAATGACTAACCTCAGTATATCTAAGATAAATGACTGTGGTTCCTCACTAAGCTAATTTTGTACATCATGTTGCATCTCTTTATGAACTATAATAGTATTCTTTCAAGGAATCATAATCTACCTAAAAATGTGAAGAGAGAAAGTACACTGAGGGTGGATACTCAAATGATTACAAACTTTATCTCCATCCAAATTCTAGGTTGAAGATGACATCTTGAAAGAAATCTGAAATAGGTTATAAGAACAACACAGGTTAAAGTAATCTTATGTGGAGTAATTTTTGCTGATGGGTTAGTATGTATGTAAAAACCTATGTTCTAAGTGTTTGATAACACATATAGTATGATCAGCTCTAGAAGAGTGTCTTGAAGATTTGTAGAAACTGACCACCTCCATGAATCAACCAGATACAAATAAATTGTAGAGTTGATTCTCACTCTGTGAACATTTAAACCCTGTGAACATAACCAAGCAAATGATGAAACCATTAAAGAAAAAGAGTGTTTTATTAAAATGACAAATCTTACACACACTCACCATCATGCATCTCAAAATGTATTATCTACATTAGTTACATGCATGAATATGACTATTGGTGTTCAATATGATGATTATTCAAATATATGAGGAACATGGATTTAGAAAACTAACCTAGCAGGACCCATTTAATTATGGTTAACAAAAATAGAAATGTATCTAACTTGCAGGTACTTGGTCTATCTGGCCACACTAAGGAATGCTGAAGCAGAAGACTTCAGTCAAGAAGATTCAACCAGCAAAAGGCTTAAGACTGTTCAGAAATGATTCTGATAAAACTCCTAAATATTAAAGCCTGTCCTTGAAGACCTGCTGAGCTGATCTGAATAAAGTTCACATGGCTGCTGATCTTTATATGGAATCAGGTCATTTAACCAAAGATGAAAAAGGGTCTTAGATGCTCAATCATGCAAAGCATATCATATGAGAAGAATCCTCAAGGAAGCTCACCATAGAGGATCATCGAGCATCAAACATGAGGAACTCATTACAGGAGCAGAACTCCACAAGTACAAGCTGACAAAGAAGACTACGTTCGTAGTACTGTCAAAAGGTCGTAAAATGACCAGTCCTGGAGATATCCATGTCTACGATGTAAACAGATCAAATTGTCAGTGGTGATTCCAGTCAGAAAGAGACATGCAAGGATGCCTCCTATTGCACATGAAGAAAAGGAAATCACACCTCACTGAGAAGAAAATATAAACATGAGGAAGCAACGATCTGTTAAGGAACAACTGCACTGAGATATAATACGAAGAAATGTACCAGCTACAGAGTCCCAAATATTTGTGGCTAATGAACCAAATGAAAATCCATAGTCAGTAGGAACGTCTCAAAACGTACTACTGATAACCTATCAGCCACCCAACTCAAAATCGTGGAGTGCCTACGATCAAACATCTAATCTCAGTGTAAGAGCATGAGGACACCACGATTACAACAAATGCAATTGTCTAAAGTTGGCAGAGGATCTCCCCACCAGAAAAGATCAAATGAGATATCAGTGCAAATCACTTCTAAAGTATTTTATTTGGAAAGCGCCTCAGGGACAAACCTGGCCCTTAACTCAATCTAAGAGGTTGACCCTTCCTGAGCTACCTTAACCAGAAGGATTGTTTAGTCAAGTTCATCTCAAGGACCAAGACAGTCAACGATCGTAGAGTAGAGTTTGAAGAGAACTCAACGAATGTGGTGCATCCTCAACGATCGTAGAAGCAGACTCGACAATTGCAGTTCTACCAGAATGCACTAGCTCATTTGGAGCTCGGAAGAACTAAACATATGCTCATCTACTCAGATCGTGAGAAGAAAAGTTTGAATACCAGTTTGAAAGAAGTCCTGCAGATTCATCTCAGAAATGGAGTCCCCAAACGTTCATGAAGTACATCAGTGGTTAAGACATGCAGCCTCAGAATGAGGAGTAAAGTCAAAACCATCCACTGTAACACCTCTTAAAAAATGATCATTGAGTAAACAAAGAAAAACGTAGAGTCCATAACTGCCTTATCATGCTACTCTACGAACCAAAATAGTCAACGGTCAATCCACGTCATTGACGAATATTTGTTTTGAAAAGGGGCATTAAAACTGAAGATGTAATGGGGAGTTACAGCTCATTACTGGGCATCGTGCAACCAATGGTTGGTTGACACATCACTGCTTATGCAGAGTCAGAGGGAACTGCTATAAAGACAAATTCAAAATCTACAAATAGTCATCAGAAACTGTCGAACCTCTCTCCCTCCCATTTTCAAACCCTAAAATCCTCCTTGAAGATAAAAATCAATTCACCCTCCAGAGCCTTGCCCAAATCACAATCAGCTATCTCTCATAAACCCCTCTGAATCAAATACCCATATTGGTCGAACTATTCAAATGGCAGATTGGTGTGTAATCACTGGCATTCAGCTCGGAACCAAGTCGTTCGAGAAATCTAAAAAGAAGTTCAGGGATATTCTTGAACTTGTGAAGAAAGCTGGATTCTTAGAGTGTCTTGAGACAAGCACTCGAGTATACGCTGAACTGGTAAAGGAGTTCTACTCAAATTCATCCATAAATTCCGGAACCCTTTCTACCAAGGTCAAAGGCCAGACTCTAAAGCTAAAATCGTCTAACTTCAATCAATGCTTAGGCTTTCCTGAACTTGGACTGAAAAGCCTTGATGAGATCGACACTGAACAAGCGAAGGAGATTATAGGGTATCAAAGAAACCCTAGTCTAAAGGACATAAATAAGAAGGAGTTTCTTGAGGAATACGAGTTCCTTACTGAGATAGTGGGAAAATGTATACTATGCAAGGATACTATACATAACACTGTGCTTGATCAGCAATTGAAAATTATATCTGCTATAATTCTAAAGAAGCGAATCAACTTTGGACTTATACTGTTTGATCAGATCTCCAAATGGGTAGAAAAGGCTGAGTTGAAGAAGTCTACAGAAAAACTCCTGACAAAGGTGTTTCATGGAAGACTGTTGAGTATAGTGCTAAAGAAGAAACTGGGAAGCAAAATCAGGAATAATGAAGGAGAGCCTTTAAATGTTCACAAGGTAATGTCTCCACAACTGTTTGTGAACTGGATGAAGAACCCAAAGGAAAACAGGAGGTTGACAACAACTAGAAGCATCAGCAAGGCCTCTGTGAAGAAAAGGAAGGCGAAAGAGGTGGAAAGTTCTGAGTCTGGTGACTCTGCATCAGTAGAAGCCATACCAGTAAGAAAGAGATCCAGGGGTGTAAAGAAAACCGAGGCCCCACCAAGAAGTCTCTCCACCAAAGACAAGGATGAAGAAGAAAAGTTCATGATTGCAGAAACCACCAAGAGAAGAAGCAACAGACTGATTCAAGGGCCTTCCAGAAAGAAAGCTAAGGTGGTAAACAGACCAGCCCCGGTTTCCCAAGAAAGTACATCTGACGAAGAGGAAAACGTAGAGTCAGAAGAAGAGAAGGGAATTGACGGTCTCAAGATCAAGTCCCCAAAGAACGAATCCAGCAATGAAGCTAAATTCATGGAAGAAAATGAAGAATCTGCTGATGAAGAAGAATGCACAAGCCCAATGGCTAACTCTCAGAGCATTCACTATGATGATGAAGAAAAGCTACAAGATGACCCAACTACATCTCCAAATGCAAAGGCTCCAACAAGTCCAGATGATGGGTCAAATGATGGTGATTCTGAAAAAGAAAGACATGCCCCTGCAAATGCTGAACGTCAAGAAAGTTTGGCTGATGATTCAAAGGCCTCAGAGTCTGAAGAAGAAGAAAAGTCTATCTCTCCTACAGCTGAAGCTCCAAGGAGAAGAAAGAGATACAGACTACTTTCTAAGATTGTCCCAAAGAAGCAATGTGAATCCTCTACTATAGTCATTGAAGTAAGTGATGGTGAATCTGAATCTCAGGGAGAAGATGCTGAAGAAAGCACTGGTGATGAAAATTAGGAAGAAGAATTCTATGATGAAACAGATGAAAAGAATCAGCATGTCACAAGCTTAGAAAGTGATGAAATGGTGAATGATGATAAAATGGAGGAACAAACTGATGAGTCCGATGAGGGAAATCTACAAAGGACAAACTCCAGTTCTGCAGAAGAGGAACCAGAATTCTATCATGTCCTTTCTCCAGCAAAAATCACCAGGAGAATAGTGGTGGAAGTCTTTGATGAACCACCAGTAGTACCTCCAGAAAGATGGGTAAACTATGGAGATGAAAAGCTCAAGGTGGTGAGGATGACTACATTTGAGTTGTTTTAAAATTGGAACAACATGGAGTTAGACTACACTATTATCCTCTACAATCCTGATGATCTATTGATAAGATGGTTTTTCCAATGGATGCCTTGGTTAAAGGCATATACTGAAAGAGATGGAAGTTACTTCAGTTGGTGCTACTCTCACTTTCCAAGCCTGGAGCTAGTGGCTCAGAACTTCCCAAGGGTGAAGAAGTTTGCGATCAAAATGATCAATGACCAGCCCCACTTCAAAGTCTATTGACATGCTGGAAATCACTACATCCCTTATGATCGTAGAGTGGACTCTGATGGCAGAAGGATTATGGCCAAGGAGATAATCGTAGAGTCTGTTCACTCTACTACTGATGGTGTTCAAGTCTAAAATCAGAAGCCTCCATCAGCTCAAGAACTGCTGGGTAACATTCCTGTATCCTCCAATAGCGATTGGCACTCAACGATTTTTTAGATTCTCAACACTTTCGAAAATCTGTCCAAGGATGAAAATTGTAGAGTCCAATCTAGTGTTCAACAAGAGGTTGCCCAACCAGATGATCAAATTTCTATTGAGAAAGAGCTGATGAAGAATTCGGATGACCTGATTGAGAAAATATCTCTAATCAATGAAGAGTCAAAGAGGTTGACAAAAACATGAGATAACTCAGTTCAAGACAAACTTCAAGCCACTATGGCTGATGTATCTCTCAAAATCAAAGAGGGAGATTAAATCTATTTGAAGGCCATACATGATCAGAAGGCAGAAGCTCTACGAGCACAGAAGGTAAATGAAGAACATCTCCAAGTCTTCACTGACAAGATTGACAACATTAGAATTAGCCTTTCTCTATGCAACTTGAGTTAAGCCAACAAGAACTCAAGATGGAAGTTGGTAACTCCTCCTACCTGATGGAGCAACTTATGTCCAACATGGAGCAGCTCTCTCAAGTGATTAATGCAAAAAGGGGGAGAAAAAGAGGCATAGAAAGAGGAAGAGCAAGAGGCATTCAAGGAAGAGCAAGGAGAGCAGAAGGAGTGAAGATAAAAAGGCCAAGGGAAAGTCAAAGAAGAAAAGAACAGAAGAAGAAGTAGAGTCATCATCTGAGGGGGAGCCAAAAGATGACGATCATATGATCGCAGAGTTTGAGGGGGAACAAACTAAGCAAGAAGATCATAAGTCTGAAGGGGAGTAGAGCAAAGACAGAAAATCATCATCCCAGGGGAGCAGGAGCAAGAAGATCAAACAGATGGATAGCTGATCAATAGACATCTTGAAAACATACATGGAGCCACAGAGGTACATCTCTAACCAGTTAGGTATGTTCTGGATCCAGGATGTAAAATGTCATAGTGTATTAAATTACATATTATTATAAATGACATTCATGATTATCTGTTATAAAAATATAGCCGCTCACTGTATATAAGATTCATTCATAACATAAATATGCACTTATTTTTTTGTCATAATCAAATAGGGGGAGATTGTCGGGAATAAACATGTGAATGTTATTCCTATTTACATATACTTTGATTATGATATATATGAATGAATATGCAAGTATGCTTGCATTAAGAAAAGTTGTAAAGTCCTTTGATAGAAAATAGAAACATATGTACAAGGACTTAGAATGAATTGATCAAATGTGTTAGGTTGATCCTACATAAGCAAAACAGCTTTGTAAAGTCCTTAAAAAGAAATAATGTATAAGGACTATAAATATAGAAAGATCAAGCATGTTACGTTGATCTTATGATGTAATAGATAGGCTTGTCTGATCGTCGAGCACTGCACCAGAAATCGTAGTCTGCCAGGAGAGTCAAGAAAAACTCAAGAGCTATCGAGGCAGAATCGTAGTCTGCAAGATAGTAGATCTCAGAGTTCGTAGACCGCTAGGAGAGACAAGGAAGGATCGTAGTGTGTCGAGTAGAACTTCCTTGAAGCCATAGTCTGCTGAGGAAGTCATGTTGAGAATCGTAGAGATAGCCTTCCTACGAGCCGACCGAGCATCTGCCAAAGCAAAGTCAAGAATCGTAGACTACACTCAGAGTTGTAGAGTCTACTAATCATATCAGAGGCAGAGATCGTAGTCGAGCAAGATCAGATGAAGACAACAAACATAAAGTCAGAAATTGTAGAGTGTTAAGATCTGATCTCGGAGTCGTAGTGTCTACACAGCCGAAGCTGAATCATAGAGTATAGAACTAAGACTTCAACAGATGTGCTCACAACGCCAAGGCAGAATCATAGAGCAAATAAGATTCTCAACAAATGAGCACACCTAGAATATCCAAAGGAATGAAGCCTCTGGTTGGTACTGCAAAGATACATCCCACCTGAAGAAAACCAGAGAGCACTCAATGAATGACATGCAAGTTAACAGAAGATCTAAGCATCAACCCAATCAGCATCCAGATTGAGTTGTGAAAGCCATTCAAGATGAAGTCTTCCACAAGATGATCATAAGAAGACTTCAGTAGCTACCTAAGGAAAGTCAGCAGGTGCAGTAGCTGTCAAGTGGTAAGATGACAACGATCTTGGAAGTAACCAGGATCGTAGTGTTTGCCAAATAAAGAAAGAACTGATGGAGTGTACACAACAATACTACTCAACTTCTGAAGAACAAGGCTAAAGTGATTAAGCATTGGGTCAGTCCATTGATGATAAGTGAACGAGAGATCACAAGGAGAAAGCGAGCTGGACAAACCACAAACTTGAAGTGTCTTGCTATTCAGAAGGGGCCAGGACAAAGAGTCAAGCCATCAGTATCTAAGAACAGTCGAGGCAAACAGAAGTGTTGAAGCACTGCATAGCAAGAAAGAAGAGGTGTTCTATATTGAAGATCTAATGAACACTCTTCAGAATCGTAGTGTTGACTCTACCAGTCAATGAGAAACATTCAACAAGACACTATGATCAGGTCCAAGAAGATGTGCATCAGAATTGTAGAGTTCGGTCAACTGAAGATTGAAGCATTGGCAACGGTTCAATCTGAAGATTGATATTCGGATAAGAGCTTATTGAGAGCATCGATGCAAAAGGACAACCTCTGATCGAGAAATCAGAAGGAGGAAATAAAGTCGTTAACCTGCCCAAGACATCAGAGTGACATCTCTGACATGGTAGGTGAAATAGTAGACTGCAGTGTCAGAAAGTCAGAAAAGGAGATGTCATGTTATATTTGCAGTCTACACCAAATAACTCGAGATCTGCGAAGCAAATCAAAAACTTTTAACGGCTACTTTCCAATGGGAAGATTGGGAAGGAGTATAAATCAACAGAGCTTCAAAGATCAAGAGTTGTCGATGATTGCAATGTTGAAGAATCGTTGAGTGGTAGAATGCTGATGTTGACTCTACGAGTTCCACCTGAGCTTAACAGAACAAGTCTCAGTGACAGTGAGACTACGAAGGTGGAAGTGAAAAAGTTTTGAAGAATGACCTGAACAGACCTAAGCTTCATTCAACAAAGATGAGAATTCCACTTGTGTTGGCATCTAAGCTGAGAGCTGAGAAGGACAAGAAGATAGCATTCAGAAGAGTGGCAAAGCATAAGGCATATCCTGAGAGCCACTCTACAATTCACCATGAACCTTAAGTTGAATAAGAACAAGTTCAGAATCATGTATGCCAACATGTTAAGAAGGGTTTAGGAAATGGTGAAGGTGCACAACTGACACTACATGAAGATGAACAGAATAGAAGAAGATTAGTTGCACCAAAGAAGATGTGGTCTAGACTCGAAGCAGAATGAAAAGAGGACCACACCAAGATGCTAAACACAAAAGATGATCAAGCTTAAAGACATCTTAGCAGCTCAGCACCAACAACAACCAACAACAAGAAGCCAGGGCCTGAGGGGTCCTTGTCCGGAGGGACTAAATGAAGTTCCAAGCCTGCTAGGCTTGAAGAGTTCCTAGGGAATTAGAGAAGTTCCAAGGTTGCTGGCCTTGAAGAGTTCTTGGTGAACTGAAGTCCCAAGGCTGCTGGCCTTGAAGGAATCTTAGTGATTCAGGGTGTTGCCCTTCCTTAGTAGAAATACTACTAGTTGAAAATAGAAGAGTGGATTAGGAGCTTGAGTCTCTGAACCACTTAAAACCCTTGTGTCTTTTACCTTATGTCATTTACATTATGTACATTAACTGCTATGTATATTTTAGCTGCTTACAACTGAACTAACTCTACGAACAATGTATGTATGATTATTGAATATATCAACGAAGGGGATCTTTTACTTATTCCGTTGTGCTTGAAAAGATTCTTATGTTTGTTATATGCTAATTCATTAGCAATACAAAATAAACGAGAAAAGTATTTGAAATTAAAAAATGATCTATTCAACCCCCCTTCTAGATCTATATTGTGCCTACTGAGAACTAACAGTTGTAATTAAGTGATTTGATAGGCTGATTTAGTGCTGTAAATTGGCTTTGTTGTACCTATAAATACTGGAGCTTTACTGTAACATTCTACAAGAAGAAATACTAAAATTTTTAACAATAATTATTGGACCCACTCAATCATATATGGTAGATTATCTACCAATTAAAATTTGACACATCATTTTATAAATTAATTTTTGTAAGTAGTTGTACAAAGAAAAGTAAGATGTGATATATCTATACAATGTAAATTATATTCTTGTTACATGTACATTTTTACATGTAATTATTTTTTTTACAAGATATATCCCGTCTAATTTTACTTGTTTAAGCATTGGAATCTAATCATAGCTGGATTATTATTGTTTTAATACTCTCTCCCTTCATTTCACAAAAATACTCTAGATTTATATTATGTTTTTATTTTATTTTTATTACTAAAAAGTATTTTATGTACCCAAACTGTGCACAAATATTTGTGCTAATACAATATTATCCCATGTATTGAATAATAAAAAATAACGTAAAAATGTAATATACTTTATTGTTATTTTTCAGAGGCAGAAAAGAGATCTAAAGGGGGGGGGGGGAGGGTTTAATAGATCCTTTAAAATTTTACTTGATTATTAACTAGTGTATTACCAGATAATTAATTACATCAGTATTAATTAAGCACAACAAAATATATGATGGAAAACCCCCTTAAAGATGTAATAAAATCACAATTCTGAATTTAGTTCTTGTGGTTGTAAGTCACAAACAAGTAAGATAAATAATGGACAGAAAGTAAAAGAAGAAATTAAATGACACAAGAAATTTTAAGTGGTTCAGAAACTGAATAACTCTTAATCCATTCTTTTACTTTGTGAGTAAGAAATCCACTAAGGATGTAGATCACTAAGATCATGTTACAACTGAACCACTTAGATTCCTTCGAGCCACTAAGTCTAGGTATAGGGACACTTAGTCCATATCACTAAAATCTCTTTAAATCACTTAAACTTAATTATAAGATTGTCACTAAGACAATGAGTCACTAAGAGTAATTTAGTTGTCTGGGGTGCTATTAAGCGACTTTAAGATCAGTTGCTAAGGTTCTTAGTAGAAGAACAAGATATTAATAGTTCGTATGTGGTCAGTTAGAGCTTTGGCAGAGTTTCAGGTTTGTTCTTTTTGTGATCGTTAGTTTGATTTGAAATTTTCTTGCTCTTATATAGACCTTTGAGAGCTTCCCATTGCAAGGTTCTCGTTGTGCATTTAAAACTTAGATGCTCTTAAGATTCTTGATCTTATTTTCTTAGGTTGTTATGTCAGCTTGTTTTGCAGCTTTAACTGTCACATCAGACTACAACTTCATCTACTAGATGGGTGTTGTTGCTTTCGCCAAACTAGATGTTAGACACAAACATGCTCTAATTTTTGATTTCAACCAATGATGTTTGGTGAATGCATTGGGCTATTTAATCTGTATTGCTCTCATTATCAGTTTTTTGACAGTTCTGACTTGCTCTACGAAGTTAGTCGATCGTAGAGTTTGGTGAAAAACGTAGAGTCTATGTTTTACTTCTGAGCTTTACATTTTGCTCTATGACTGTTGCATAAAATCTATATACGCTCAACACGCAAGTGCACGTGGTCAACAAGTAATATAATAGTAAGAAAAGTATCGTTCCCACATAGACTAATATGAAATTAAACCCAACAATTACCAGTTTTATATTAACTCAACTTTATTAAACTACTCAAATTAAGAATTTTAACTGATAATAACTTCGAACTCAAAATCCAAACCAATCAACACATTAAGTAACCGTAAATTTCAAGCAAATAATGGAGAATTAGGCTTACAACTTCACTTTAAGTTTTACTTTGATTATCACACCTTATTCCAGTTCAATTCACTATCTCAGTTTATTAATCAAGAACACTCAAGTAGAATTAACCTTCCCTCGATGCACTAACCCCATATTAACTTAAATCCACAATTTTGATAGAATTAAGCCAAACACCCTAATTAACTAATTCAATATATCTCTATGTGAATTAAAATCAAAGAAGGTTTAAATTACAAGTTTTTTATCTGTATACATGTGATGTTAGGTATATCTCTATCCTAAACATTTATCAAGATTCTATCAAACACACAATTCAAGAACACATGTTAAAGTGATTAGGTCTAGATTCATACATCATCTCTCGAGTCCATATAAATCCTCACAGAATTGGTGATCAAACAATTCATAAATTAAAGTGCAAATCACAATAGATAAACTGAATTGATAGATTATTAAACTGAAATTAAGGCATGACAGTCATTGTTCAACAATAAAGATCTATTGCAAGCTTAAAAGTAATTTAGTTCATCATAGATAAATTAAAAACTAAAATAAGTAGAGAATACATCATCCCAATTACAAAATTCGAATTAAAGAATTAGAATAGTTATAAAACCACCCTTCTTCGCGTTCAATTCTATAATCTTCGTGATCTTGACCTTCCTTGCTTCCCTCCACTGATCTTTTTTGAAAATTAGGGCTCCAAATTGAATTGATTGATTGATGTTCAGTGATTGATGATATGTTCTGTTATTCGATGTAATAACTGATAAAACTGCGCCCCATCATAGTCCTAATCTTTGACAAAGTCTTCCATCTATGCTGCTGCAGAATTAGAATCACAATAGAACTCAGTCTTTTTCTCCCCGTACCCCCACCCCGATGGGGGTTTTTGTATTGAATAGGCCCTCCCCGACGGGGGTGTTACTTTTCTTGACCAAGGTACCCCCACCCCGATGGGAGTTTTCTTCACAAATATGCCCGCCTTGGCGTGGGGTACTTCTGCAGATGACTTTGATCATTTTGTGCCACTTTCTTGCCACAACGCCACCAGTATGCCATGAATGCTATGTAATGCAACCTAAACATAAAATAAAACAAAAACAACTAAAACTATACATAAGTAGACATGATCAACGCCATTTAGGTCCAAATTAGAAGCCGATTCATAGGTAACCCACTCATCAAACTCCCCCAAACTTTAACTGTGATAGTCCTCGAGCATAAAAAAAACATAATGCAATGCAATGGAATGGAATGCAACTAATCTACATGCCTACAAATCCAGCAGTAATTACAGAGACAAGTTTATTCAACCGACCTCAGAGAAATCAAGTAAACATGATAGTACCTCATATCAAAACAAATCAGTAATTTCATCATCATTCATCAAATCTTAGACTATTATCACTGATATAGTGTGTGTGTGCTCAACTGTGATGCCCCCAAATCCGGGTATCTTCCAACCCGACAAATGGTGCTACACGATGCTACAGTTCACATAAACATTCAATTGAAATGCCTCAAAAGAACGAATATGTCTTATATATATTTAAAATAATATTAACATTCCCCAAGGTTCTTTATAACCGTTACAATTGTTCTTGTCAGAATATTACATATTATCATTACAAACCTATACTATTACATAGATAATCTACGGGTTTGTCTTAGCCTTCTATTTAGCCTTGTCGAATTCGTCAGTCCATTCGATCTTAGCTTCATTCATATAGTTCAAGCAAGAGTGAGCCTAACTAGCTCAGCAAGTACAACAATTCTAGTGAAATAGCATGATTAAAACATGGGAATCGTATATCTTCAATAACTGAACAATAGTTACGAAGTACTATCGATAATTCAAAATAGTACTTCTTTTCCTTCAAAACGTTTTACAATAACAATATTCAGTAGAACATCAATTCCGGTCCAAGACCATGAGCATTTCATAAGTTCTTTGAAAAGGACATCCCGACACTAAGTTCGTAAGTCCAACATAGCTTACGAGTACGTCTAGGTGATCATCCTATAGTACTCTATGTTGATCAACACTACATTCATTAAACGTATGTATGTTTAAGTTGTGGCAACCTCACGTGCCTGTCGTTTGACGAAAAAACAATTTAGCATACTCAGTCTTCATTTGAAAACCCCACTAACATAGTTTGGTAAAACATTGACAATACTTTGATAGATTGTACATATCATAAGTCTAGCCGAAAGAATTGGCTTTGAATTCATCAGACATTAGTTCATGCGTAAGAATACATGAATCATGAAGCTTGTCCAGATTAAACTGAAATAAGGGTTAGAATACTTGCCTCTAGCATCTGCTATAGTTATAACACGTGCACTTTAAGTCTTTAAGGTCTCTACAGTAGATAATAACATCACATAACACATTAGGTTATGAATAAATATACATGGTTCCTAAAGAATCTTACCCTTCTTCTCAATCTAATTACGTATTAGATTTGTTATTATTGGTTCCGGCTTTCCGTTACGTCGTCCTTACTTCCATATGCAATTGACTTACTTCAACCCTAAGTGATCATAATTAAGGTTTAACAATGTATTACCAATGTTACTTCATGTTTATTAAGTTTGTACTACTTCATTGTCTTTCTTTTTATCTTCATAATCATTCATCTCTATGCAAACCCTAGGGATGGTGCTGCGGTGCTAGTATTCTTTCTCTGTGCCGCACTGCGTCGCCATACTCCAGGGGCTAAAGACCCGGACTCGGCGCTGTGGCACGAGTCCCCTTCGTTACGGCCGCGCTGCGGTGCAAAACTCTAGTAGGTCACAGCTTTTCTCAGCCAGGCTTGGTGCTGCGGCGCCACCTATTTGGCCTTGGGCTGGCGCCGCGGCGCCAACTCTGTGCACCAGAAAATTTTGACAGATTTTCATTTTTGTGAGATTTTCGAGCTCGTAACTTCTTCGTTATAAGTCCGAATTGGCTCGTTCAAGAGCCTATGGTTCACAAATCACATACTCTACATGTTCATGCAAGAAATTTATCTATTTGACTTCATTAACTAAAAATTCACCTATTAGTCCATTTTTAACAAAAATGATAAACGTTCGTGAACGTTCAACGCTCGTTTCTTCGTTCTAAGTTAGAATCCGGTCATTTTTGAGTCCGCAACTCTATAATGCCAAATAAGACTTGTCTCCATCAACAACTAACATTTTCGAGTTCAAACATAAAATCCAACTTCTATTCCGAGAATTTCACGAATTCGACGATTATCGTCCAATCGTGTGAATTCCGACAAAACTTCGTTACTAACGATTTGTTCATCATTCCAAATGGATTCAATTCTTCAACTAGACATCTCAACCTACATATTATAAGAACTTATTTTTATATTAAGTTATGGCTTATTATTCATAAGTTTATAACTTCACAATTTATAAACTACAAGATTTCTTTTCCTCATGACTTATTATTGATTTAAGTCCTTTAACCAACATTCTTACATCTTATTAACATACCAACTTTATTCATGTAAATATGATACAAGTTCAAATATGACCATCATGAGTTCATAACTTATTTAGGTTCAAATTACATATTCATGACTTATACGGCTTAAGTCCATTGATTATCCAATTTTTATGTGTTCTTAGTATACATGTTCATTAAGCTATAATTCTCTTACCACCCTACAATGGTAGAGATGGAAGATATAAGATCATAAGATCATTTACCTTTGTTAACTAGCTTTCAATCTAACAATGGAAGTTTGACTTATAAGTGTTTATTGTAAAACCCCAACTTTTTGAATAAAGATGAATTTTTCTATATTTATCATTTTTGAATATTATGGAATAAATTTAATATAATATTATAGTTGTAGGTAGTATTTATAAATTCTACAAAGTATGCAAGTTGTTATATTCTATTCGATTGGTCGGGGAATATTCGTTTTAGCAGGGAATATTCGTACAACGGCGCAATCATTGGTGGACCCCACAACAAAATTATTGTCGTATTGAGAAAACGACAAAAGTATTTTTATAAAAATAACGGCGAAAGTTTTACCGTTGATACCGTTGAACTAGTCGGTAGTAAAAGTACAGTAATACGCGTGGTTGCATAGTAGCACACGGTATTGATTATTGATGCTTACGTGAGAAGTCATTCAATTTTGTTCAATTATTGCTATAGTAACTGTTGCATAGTATCTCACGTTATTTGATTCAATTATTTTCAATATATTATGTATTATTAAATCAATAATTGAGATGACAGAGTTATTAATATTATTATTTGCAATATTAACGATGTCTAGAAGTTCTGCCAAGGAGAGGTTTGGTCACCTAATTGCGCGCCAATAGGGAGAAATCCTTATTGTAAAGCCCCCTCTTTCCTGGGAACGACCTGGTCGATTAATATTATGAATTATAATAATAATGATAAATGTTGTTAAAAATATTGAGAGGATTTTTATAGTATTTATTATAAAATTTTCTCATTATTTTGCTTGACTATTTCGTTCAGAAATTATAAACCCATACTTAAATTGTGACTTCTAGGTCTGCTCTGAGTAAGGAATGGGATCTGGTTGAGTATATTAATAACTCTATCCATTGTCATGTTGGTATTTTTTATTATGATACATTTGGTTCCGTGTTGTTTTGGTATTAAATCAAATTCATCATTTAGTTGATAACATTGAAAAGTCATCCCTAAGATAATATATATATATTATATAAGTACATTTGTAGTGCCGTAGATGTAGGGAGAATGGATGATTGTCACATAAAGGAGTATTGTTTCATTATTATATGCAAGTGGGTTTGAAAAAAAATGGCAGAAGAAAATAAAAAGAGTTCACGGGGTTTTCACCCGTGATATTTTCTGCACATGTTATATAATATATATATATATATATATAATATTATATTTTATTTAAAAGATTTTGCTTTAAATATGGACCGTCAGATTAAAGTAAATCAATCTGGACCGTTCATGAGTTAGTTACTATGCAGTCCATTTTTCTATAAATAGAAGCTCATTCCTTCATTATTTTCATTTAATTCACTTTGAACTCTAGAGAGATAAACTATAGAGAGAAAGAAGAAAGTATTCTGCTACTTCACTACTTATATATCCAGTACTCTTCTTCTTAAGGTAGGGAATATTATTTGGTGTACTCGTAAGGGGTGTTATTCTTCCTTATTCATGAAGAGAACTGTTGTTATTCCATTTCTTATTATTCTGTTGGAATAACCTATATACGCGGTCTACCCTATACTTGGTGACATTCTTCTATTATTATTCATTTGGAACATCACATGCTGTGTGTTTTACACCGGACTGGTTAAAATCTTTATTTATTATTTGGAACATCACGCTCGGTGAAAATTTTGCACGACACGGTTCCGTTATTATTATTCTGTTGGAATAACTTTTACATGTCTGCAATACCGCATGCATGGTGATTTCTTTTGTTATTCCATTCTTTATTATACTCGGTTGGTTAAAGTTTAGACTTCTATACTCCATGAAATTAGTAGAATATCCTTGATATTTGCGCTTCATCCGAAGATCTTTTCATGGAAATATTCTTCTGATCATTCTTGAATTTTACTCTACAAAACATTATCATGTTGACAATTTGGACGTTAATAATTCCTGGATAAAATAATTCTTGAACTTGTTTTATTAAATTCTTATATCATTGTCATCATCCTCATGTTTATATTTTGTTGAAAGTCATAAATACGTGGCTCTGAAGTGCATAGATGAACTTGGTATGATTATGACCAGGATTATTTGGTGTAATCATGACCGTAATGTTACAAATGATGTGGTAAAAGTTCTCATTAGTCCCGTAGTGCATTGATGGACAGTTGTTGGCATGATCATGACCATTAATGAATACAAAAATATTCTTGGCCGATGGTGCATGGATAATTGTGGTCGTGATACTAAAGAATATCCTTGGCCGTAGTACAGGGGTGATTCGATGATGTGGAATATTTATTAAGCCAAGTCTCAGCGATAACAATGATGAAACCTTTTAAATCATAAAAGATAGTAGATTTTATTTTCTACTTGACTCTTTTAATGGATTGCTTGTTCCGCTGCAGTTAAACTTGATGTCTATTATATTTTATCAGTTTAACATTGTTGGAGACTAATGATAATTTATTACGCATTATCTTAGTCATAATATTTCTTCTTGGGCTAGTTGAGCTCACCCTTTCTTTCTTTGTTCTCTTCGTGAAATGAGAATATAGGCTGGGACGAGTCTGGGGAGCGGAGTGATGGTCCAAAGGATAGCATTAGTAGTCCTCACTATTCTGTAAAATAGTGTGATAATAATTGTAATGAGGACTCCTTTTGAGTTTGTATAATCTCTAGTAGATAATATTTGTATTCAAACTCACAGTTTATGTTTGTCGTATTGTACACGACAGTTGTATTAGTAAGTTGTATTTGAATTCTGTACCATGTATCTGACGACCCAAGATGGGTGATGTATACCTAATTTTGGGGGCGTCACATTTATTCTCTCTAACACTTAAATTACTTAGCTTGGATGAAAGTTAACAAACAAATAATGAATTGTGAGCTTGCTATTTATAGAGTTTCTAAGGTTAGGGAAAATGGGTCATTAAGACATCCACCTCCTTAAGTAACCTCCTTACTATTCCATACTTAATCCATAAGTAAACTTGCTCCCTACACAAAATGCTTGGCCACCACATAAAGTTCTTGGTCAACACAACACTTGGGCACCAAGATCACCCATGGGTTGCCCCATGGATCACCCTAGTCCAATGGATCATTACATTGGGCTTAGGTTTAATTACTTAACTTATTCTGGTGGGCTTGCATTAATAAACACTTGGGCTTGCACCATAATTCTTATTGGAGTATTCAATTGTTACACAATCCTATTAGTCCATTCCATTTAACTAAAAACCTTATAACATATACTATACATATAATTCTCGTATTCTAACTCGTATGCTAATTTATAATATACGATATACCATCATTCATACATACTCGTATAATACTTTGTATCATACTCGTATACACTACCTCGCACAATACCTATGTATCATACGATCATTACATTAATCTTCTTAACGCTTGATTTTTCCTAACGTTCTCAATTTAAGTCCGCATGCAAAATATTGACTTTTCCATACTTGAATTATTATTACACAATCCATCTCACCTCGATATTATAACGTTACGTATTTCTCAGAAGTTCAAAAATAATTCCCGAGCGGAAAATGATGAATAGTGTTTTTCAGAAATTTCTCGAAAAGCTTTTATTTTTGTCTTGAAAATTCAAACACTTTAATTCCTTCATGTAGTTAAAATACTACGACGTTCCGACGTTTCTAGGTTATAGAACGACATTCATCTTACTAACACATAATAATAACAAATAATATAATTTTATTCATTATTTAATTAATTAAAAGTATTTTACAAAGGATCCGAATTTCTCGGTCGTTACATCAACAACCATACTAACTGATATAAAATCAAATTTAACAGATAATAGATCTCTTAGAAGTCATCATACAGTATAAACTCAAGAAATCCAAAAACAGTCTAGATCCGACTAAAATCAAACAGTTACCACTATCGAGGGTCAAAATGGGACACTTATGCTTTATTTTTCATTACGGGACATTTTTCTCTTATTCCCGTTGTATATATATTCTTTCTTTTACATATAATTCTCATGGCTATGCAATGTCTAATTCCCTTAGGCTTTTCAATGCTACCTTAACAAGCTTTCGACCAACGACTCCCAAACCATTTAAGGCCTTAGGGCGCTAGGTGTAAAGACAATCCCCTTGGGCTTACTTACTTAAGTAACAAATGCCACGAAACTAGACTAGCCATGGTGTTTATTCATATATTTTTCTTCTTTTTTTATATAGCTTATATACCCAAATTTCCCCCCAAACTTAGGTTCTTGTCTAACCTTAGTCATCACTGCCTATTCTTGTCTTTCTGTCAGTCACACTAGCATTATCCTGTAGAGGTCCATTATATATCAATTTAAACTTAACCAGTTAACAAAGTTGTTTTTACTATGCTAGCCTAATTATATCAGTTTCAAACAGAAAAAGATTCAATTCATGACATGAAATCACATCAAAGCTCTAATAGTCAATACTATACTTGTTTACTCAATTCCAATCTCATCATTGGCCAAAATAGACTGTGACTATCTAACAGCTGGAAACATGCAAGATGAACTAAATGCAACTGACTTAACTAATATTTTTGAATTTTTTCTATTTTCATTTTTTTAACAGAATAAGAAACTGAATATAAAAAATTATTTACAATACTACACTACTATGCAAAACTACTATGCATGTATACTACATGAATACAAATATAATGAACCTAAACTAAACATGACAACATATGCAAATTAAACAAATCAATAACATAAACTAAACATGCAACAAATAACTAAACTAAAATCCCCCAAACTTAGCAGTTACAATGCCCTCATTGTAAAAATATAGCAGTAAGCACAAGAGAACTTCCTTGTATCTGGCTAAGCATGAGGTGATGGTGGTGATGGTGGAGACGGTGGCTGTGGCACAAACACTCGACATTCTTCCGTGTCTGAATCTGAATGTGGATATTGTGGCATAGGCTATGGCGGCTGATACTGAAACTATGAGGCAGCAACAGGATTTAGACTCTGTAAGGATGCGTTCAAAGAGGCAAATGACGTGTTCATGACGTTGAGCATTTGGTCCTGCCTAGCTGCCAGTCGGGACATCATCTTATTTGCGTCTTTATCTCTCTTATACATCTGTCTCTGAAGACTGCGGAACTAATTTTTAAACATATACTTGTCTGTCCTGCTACTCCCCTCAGTCTCCTGCTCTCCGGTCATCTCATCGGCTCAGAACTCATCATCCTCCGAGGTGTCCTCAACATATTCTTCCTCCTCAGAGGCCTCTGGAAATATAAAACTAATACCCCGTGGATGAGACTCCCCTCTAGGCCAGACAGTGTATCGTGCAATCATTCTGGAGTCTAACAACTGGAGTGGCTGCTACACAAGCTCATCCTCAGACCATCGAACACCTACTTACATGTACAACCCACATATGAGTGATGGGTGTGGCAGACCGCCGGAGAATGTCCCTCGCAGTTATCGCTGTATAGAAAAACTAATAATGGAGCCGATATTTATGTCGAAATCTATCACGATGGCATAAAGTAGTAACACTTTCTCCTTGGTCACCTCACTGGTATGCGTCGAAGGAAAAAGCTTCGCGCACAGAAATGCATACCAGTTTTGCCGTAACGACTCAAGTCATTACTTAAAAAGATAGTGCCACCCTTTTTTCCCTTTACTTAAACAGTGCCCGACTTAGATATCTCAGTCAAAATTTGGTCGTAGTCGGGACTTCTGTCACGCAACTGAGTATACTGGCATATTGCAGGGGCTCGTAGGCTGTAGTATTTGTTATGCCCTCTGGACTGAACAGGACATTTTTACCCCTTACGAATGCCCTGAATGGCACCCTATCCTCAGCGTTTGCATAAAACTCCTTCACCACATTTAAAATTGTCGGGTTAAGATTGTCGGTGAGCATCTCCCAGCCTTGCTTGTGTATTTGCCTCCTCATCTGCCCATCAAAAGAGTCCGGTGCCAAACCCCGCTCAAGAGTTAGTGCTTTAGGCACTAAGTAGTCATATTTGTCGGCGGCGTTGGCACTTATGAATTTTCATCTGTCAAAAGCTCGTGTGGGTGGTGAAGACTTGGACCCTTCGCCCCTTTGTCGATTAGATGGTGTCTTAGGTGCTATGACAGTCAATTTAATCACAATATTCCCCCAAACTTGTGTTAAGCAATTTGTCAAACAGTTGGTGTGCACATTACCAAACTACCCAAACTGACAAACTTGAATTCTAAAGTGTGATGATAAAGTGTAACTAGTAGTTTACCCAATGATTTCCCCTTCTATTGATGATGATTTTGCAGTATTAGTACTTAATTTGATGTTCCCCCAACTTGTTCTCTGCAGACCCAAAATTGGTTAAAGCCCTAGCTTTTTGTGTAGAGATTTTGATGGAAGTGATGTGAAATAGGTGTATGACAGTGAAGTTAGGGTTTGTGTATATATAATGTAGATAAGGTAATCGGATTTGATGGTGATTGACGGGGTAATGGGTGTTATCATGGGAGAATTGGTGGGATAAGGGAGTTATGGGAGTCGATTAGAACATGTTTTAATATAACATAAAAATACTGTAAATGGAAAGAAAATTGGGTTGCAACCCAATGGGCGCTTATTTTTGAGTCTTTCAGCCTAACTACTTCCTGTTCATGGCGCATCAGCGAGTGTGATCGCAGTGGCTTCGTTGTCGATGTCACCACCCCAGTAATGCTTTAACCGTTGACCGTTGATTTTGAATGTCTAAAGTGGATTTCTACTGTATAGTTCAACGACGCCATGTGGGAAAACCGTCTTGATCGTGAATGGCCCTGACCATCGGGATTTGAGCTTTCTGGGAAACAACCTCAGTCTTGAATTAAATAGTAATATGGATTGTCCAGGTTCGAACTTCCTCTACATAATCTTTTGGTCGTGCCACTTCTTGACTTTTTCTTTGTACAGTTTTGAGTTCTCATATGCTTGCAGTCAAAATTCGTCGAGTTCGTTCAATTGGAGTAACCTCTTTTCTCCTGTAGCTGTTTGATCAAAGTTGAGTTTCTGAATGGCCCAATACGCCTTATGCTATAATTCTACTGGGAGGTGACACGTTTTCCTATAGACCAACTGATACGGAGACATCCATATTGGTGTCTTGTATGCTATCCTATAAGCCTATAATGCGTCATCCAACTTTAGAGACCAATCTTTTCTGCTTGGATTCACCACCTTCTCTAAAATTTCTTCGCCTCTCTGTTGGAAACCTCAGCTTGACCACTCGTTTGGGGGTGATATGTTGTTACAACCCTATGATTGACCCCGTACTTCGCCAAAAGAGATGTTAATGACCTATTACAGAAGTAACTTCCCTCGTCACTTATAATTGCTCTTGGCGTGCCAAACCTTGTGAAGATATTCTTTTTTAGAAACTTAAGAACCACCTTGGCATCATTCATAGGGAGTGTAGGGCTTTAACCCACCTTGACATATAGTCCACAGCTAGCAAGATGTACAGGTTGTTGAATGAAGGAGGAAAAGGTCCCATGAAGTCCATCCCCTATACATTGAAAACCTCGACTTCCATGACCGTTTTGAGTGGCATCTCATTCCTTTTCGAGATATTACCCACCCTTTGGTATCTGTCACAGTTTTTCACGAACTGGTGGGCATCCTTGAACATCGTAGGCCAATAGAATCCTACTTGAAGTACATTGGCCGTTGTCCGCTCACTACCATAATATCCCCCATACGCAAATGAATGGCATTTATGCAAAATATTTTGCACTTCGTTGTTCGACACACATATCCGAATCATTTTGTCTACACACTATTTGAATAAATAGGGCTCGTCCCACATATACCACTTGACATCATGTAGGAACTTTCTCTTTTGCTGACGTGTCAAATCAGGAGGAAGGATTTTGATTACCAAGTAATTGGCAAAATCTTCATACCATGGAAACTCAGAGTTTACTCCAAAAAGTTGTTCATCCGAAAACGATTCATTAATTACACAATTATGTGCCCCATCCTTATTCGAATTTTCCAGTCTCGAAAGATGATCAGCCACTTGATTTTCTGTCCCCTTCCTATCCTTTATTTCTAAGTCGAATTCTTGAAGGAGTAGAATCCATCTGATTAGTCTAGGCTTAGCATCCTTCTTTGAGATCAAATAACGGATCGCCGAGTGATCTGTGTATACCACCACCTTTGTTCCAATCAAATAAGCTCTAAATATTTCAAAGGCGTATACTACTGAAAGTAACTCCTTCTCGGTGGTTGTGTAGTTCAATTGGGCATCCGTGAGGGCTTTATTTGCATAGTATATGGCATGGAATATCTTCTCTCGGCGTTGAACCAAAACAGCCCATATTGCGCAGTTGCTAGCATCGCACATTAATTCAAAAGGCATTGTCCAATCCGGTGCTACGATCACTGGATCTGTAGTCAATTTCTTTTTCAACTGTTCAAACTCTGCTTTACACTCTTCATCAAAACTGAACACTGCATCTTTCTCTAAGAAACTGCGTAGTGGTTTTGCAATCTTATATAAATCTTTAATAAACCTTCGGTAGAATCCGGTGTGTCCAAGAAAACTGTGGATTCACTTAACAGAATTAAGCGGTGGAAGATTTTCTATCGTGTCCAGCTTTGCTTTATCAACCTCTAAACCCTTCGCAGAGACCTTGTGCCCCAAAATTATTCCTTCTTCAACTATAAAGTGGCACTTCTCCCAGTTAAGCACCAAGTTAGTTTCCACACATCGCTTCAAGACCATAACAAGATTTTCAAGACACTTATCATAAGTGTTTCCATAGACTGAGAAGTCGTCCATGAAAACTTCCACGTTCTTTTCCACCATGTCCGAATAAATAGACATCATACATCTTTGGAAAGTAGTTGGTGCGTTGCACAACCCAAAGGACATCCTTGTAAATGCAAAGGTGTTGTATGGGCACGTGAAGGTGGTCTTTTATTGATCCTCGGGAGCTATGACTACTTGGTTGTACCCCGAATATCCAACTAGTAAATAGTAGTATTCATTCCCAGTTAACCGGTCCAACATCTAATTGATAAAGGGTAGAGGAAAGTGGTCCTTCCGGGTTGCCTTATTTAACTTCATGTAGTCCATGCAAACCCTCCATCCGGTCACTGTCCTCATTGGAATCAGTTAATTTTTGCCGTTCTTCACTACTGTCATTCCAGCCTTTTTCAAAACACACTGAACTGGACTAACCCATGTATTGTCTGAAATCGGGTAAATTATTCCAGCATCCAACCACTTCAATATTTCTTTCTTTACCACCTCTTTCATGATCGGATTTAGTCGTCTCTGCTGTTCCACTATTGGCTTTAAATCCTCTTCTAAGAGAATCTTGTGCACGCAAAAGGAGGGGCTGATTCCCTTAATATCGGCAATTGTCCACCCTATCGCAGACTTGTATTCTCTCAAAATCCTCACCAATTTACTTTCCTATAATTCATTAAGTGCAGATGCAATAATAACATGTAAGTATTTGAATTTCCCAAATAAGCATACCTGAGGTGTTTAGGAAGAGGTTTAAGCTCAAGAATGGGTGGCTCCTCCAATGAAGGTTTCATTCTTGTCCAAGCTTTTTCTTCCGTGTAGTGGCTCGAATGGTATCTTGAACCTACTAACTCTAGGCAAATAATCCATCATGTGCAAGTAGTCTACGAACTCTGGATCATCCAAGTCTTCATCCCTTAATAGATTATTTTCCAACGGATCTCTGACCAAACTTTTAACCAAGTATTCTTTAACTATCTTGTCGATCACATCCAATCGGAAACACTTCTCATCATCTGTAGGGAACCTCATGGCCTTAAACATATTGAATATGACTTCCTGGTCTTGAACCCTCATGGTTAATTCCCCTTTCTGAACATCGATGAGAGTCCTACCCATAGCCAAAAATGGCCTCCTTAAGATGATTGGGATGTTTTTGTCCTCTTCATAATCCAAAATTATAAAATCTACCTGAAAAATAAACTTATCCACCTTAACTAAAATATCTTCCACAATCCCTCTTGGATAAGTCACCGATCTATCCGCTAACTGTAGTGAGATATTTGTAGGCTTCAGAGCAGGAGAACCCAACTGAGTATAAACTGACAACGGCATGAGGTTCACACTCGCCCCCAAGTCACACAAACACTTGTTGGAGGCCATATTACCGATTGTGCAAGGAATGGTGAAACTCCCCGGATCCTTCAACTTCGGAGGCAACTTTCTCTGTAAAACTGCATTGTATTCCTCCGTTAGTGCCACAGTCTCGTAGTCTTTTAATTTCTTTTTCCTTAACAGAATACCCTTCATAAATTTGGCATAACTCGGCATTTTCTCTAGGGCTTCTGCGAAGGGAATATTGATATGAATTTTCTTGAAAACTTCCAAAAACTTTGAGAATTGATTGTCCAATTTCTATTTCTGAACTCTCTGCTGAAAAGGTGGTGGAGGATACACAACTGGCTCAACATTTGTCTTACTCTTGTCCACTTGTTTTTCCTCACCCTGTTTCCCTTCAACCACTTTGTCTTCACCTTCTTTGCCATCTTTCATCGCTAAATTTTTTGCGTTCTGCCCCTCAAGATACTTTTCACTCCTTAAAGTGATTGCTTGACACTTTTCATGATTCCCCTTCGGATTCTTTTCTGTGTAACTAGGTAGAGTCCCTTGAGGCCTGTTATTAAGTGCTAAAACAAGTTGTTCCATCTGATTTTCTAAGTTCTTGATGACTACTGCTTGTGTTTTTATTGCCGCCTCATTACCAGATATGTACTTCAACAACAACTCTTCTAAATCTGTCTTTTTCTCTTGTTGCGGAGCTGCTTGTTGATACTGATTTTGAAACCCCAGGGGATAAGAAAGTCGTGGAGCATGCTGATTTTGATTATTAGCCCACAAAAATTAGGATGATTTCTATTCCCCGGATTGTAGTAATTCTGATACATATTCTGTGGAATCCTATTGTAGCTGCCCACAAACTGTACCGTTGCTGGGTTAATGGTACATTGTTCTGTAGGATGTTCCCCCGCACATAATTCGCAAACATAAGAAACCTGTTGTGTTTGTGCACCTGTTAGAGCACCCAGTTTCTTCAACAAAGCTAAAATTTATGCCGCTAACGCTGTTACCCCATCTAGCTCTAATACCCCAGCTACCTTAGGCTGTGTCATTCTCGCTATGGGCCACTAGTATTTATTAGCCGCCATCATTTCTATCAGATCATACGCCTCCTCATAACTCTTAGTCATGAACGCTCCACCCGAAACTGCATCTATGTTAGTCCTGAGATTACCACTCAATCTATTGTAGAACGTGTTCATCTGCAGCCATTTAGGTAGTCCATGATGTGGGCACTTTCTGAGTAGTTTCTTGTACCTTTCCCATGCCTCGTACAATGACTCCCCATGCTGCTGCTCAAACATAGTAATTTTGTTTCTCATTTTTGCAGTCTTTGCTGGTAGGAAAAACTTAGCTAAGAACTTCTGAGCAAGGTCGTCCCATGTAGTAATCGACCCTGGCGGTAGAGAGTGTAACCAACTTTTCTCCTTGTCCCACAGTGTGAACAGAAACAAGTGAAGTCTGACTGCATCATCCGACACCCCATTGTATCTGAAAGTGTCGCAGATTTCCAGAAAACTAACTAAGTGCTCATTCAGATCGTCGTTGGCTAATCCCCTAAAATTATTTGCAGTTATCGCAGAATTGGTGATACTCAATTGAAGCTTAGTCACCCTGGGATTAGTTTAATCCCTTAGCGCTTTCTGATCCTCTGCAGCCATTATTTCTTCCTTAGCAAGATTTTCCCTAGTGTCCTTAATCCACTTACTAAGCCTTTGAAACCTTTTCTCGATGTTGCCTCGAAAGGAAGCAAGTCTGACTTCTTAGACCGAGTTTACATACACTAAGTCAGAAAATCTACAACAAGAAAGAACAAAACAAAGGAAAAATTGATTAAGTAAAACTGAACTAATTAAACTGATATTGCAAAATACTAAAATCAAAACTAGTCCCCGGCAACGGTGCCAAAAACTTGTTGGGTAAAATCTATATACGCTCAACACACAAGTGCACGTGGTCAACAAGTAATATAATAGTAAGAAAAGTATTGTTCCCACAGAGACTAGTATGAAATTAAACCTAACAATTACCAGTTTTATATTAACTCAATTTTATTAAACTACTCAAATTAAGAATTTTAACTGATAATAACTTCGAACTCAAAATCAAAACCAATCAACACACTAAGTAACCGTAAATTTTAAGCAAATAATGGAGAATTAGGCTTACAACTTCACCTTAAGTTTTACTTTGATTATCACACCTTATTCCAGTTCAATTCACTATCTCAGTTTATTAATCAAGAACACTCAAGAAGAATTAACCATCTCTCGATGCACTAACCCCATATTAACTTAAATCCACAATTTTGATAGAATTATGCTAAACATGTGACAACCCCAAAATAGGTCCATTCCATCCAACCTATTCTGAGTTGTAAAATACATGGTACAGAAAATAACTACAACTTTATTACAACAATTGTCGTGCAAAATACAACAACACATATACTGTGAGTTTGGATACAAATATATATACCAACTGTGACTCTCATCCCAACCTTGAATAGCACGTCACAATGACACCTTACATAAATGTATAGTCAAAAACTGTTTTAGAAATTAGAATCTTTGGGAAGTGCTCAGGGAAACCTTCGTACATGGGAGGCCATGCTTCTAGGTTATGATAGATATCATATGGCCACAGAATTATCCTTGGTTGACCCAATAGACCCCAAAGAAAAACGAGAAGATTACTATCATATTCTTCCCAATGGTGAGTCTTCTCTTGACTTATCATTATCTTCACTGTCTCAAATTGAGAATTATACTTCAAACAAACACCAAGATTATATAGGTAGTGCTCGTAAATATACTCAGCAAGTGGATGAGCACAACCCTATCTTATGATGACACGAGGTTGTATGTCATTAGACATCTTGTATGATAATGGCAAAACACCCTTCCAACGTTGGGTTCTCCTCTCCCTATATGATTCACCAAATATAACTACTAAAAGATGTATACAACACACTTGTCTATCTTTGTTTAGGGAGAACTCCATGACTAGAGACCACCGATTCTATTCCTTGTTACCCCCCGCTCGACCCAGATTACACTTTTATTACACGAAGGAATTGTGAAGCAAAAGGGTGAGCACAACTAGCTCGAGAAAAAGAATATCATGACTAAAGATAATTAAATTATCAATAGCCTTCATCAATAACAAATCATAGATTTAGAACATATGGTAGATGATAAAAATTTCAACCATAGTTGTAGCGGAACGAGCAATCTATTAGAAGAGTCAAATAGACAATACAGTCTATTATCTTCTCCATGTTAAAAGTCCACCAACAATGTTTTATCCCTGTAATATATCAACAGTTCCTTTCCACAATTATATGAATATCTCATAATCATAATTGTGATTCTAAATTCCTCTTCGTACCTAGGACGAATATAATTTTCATCACATGTCTTTACCTGAAATATCAAAGATCATGGTTATACCAAATCACGATTCTCACATTCATAATCATACTAATAAATTCATCTTTTGCACTCGGGCCAAAGATATTCATCCTGATTCATCTTCGCACCTAATCGCCAAAGATATTCAACAATAGGTCATCTTTGCACTACGGGCCAAAGATATTCATTAACAGTTCATCTTTGCACTACTGGCAAAAGATATTCATCAACAGTTCATATTTACACTACAGGCCAAATATATTAATATCTCAAAGAAATATATAATCATTTCAGAATTTATATAAACAATAATTATAACCATGTTGATCAATTCACCTTTGCACTTAAGCTAAAGATATTCAATTATAAATTCAATGGTCATAATCATACCAATCACAATTCAACTTTTTACTACTGGCCAAAGAGAACCCTAGTCATGATCATACCAATAATCTACTCATCTTTACACTCCAGTGAAAGAGAATTTCAACATCAGGGTTATAAAAATATTATATATGATAATAAAATCAATATAATCAATATATAGTTTTAATCTCCAAAGTAATATTCATAAATCAACTATAATTTGGTTAGAAAAAGAAACCAATTTTGTAGTGAATAGTAACTCGTGAATAGTAACTCGTGAATAGTAACTCATGAATAGTAACTCATGAATAGTAACCCTGACACAAAAAGGTAGAAATTCCACAATAAAATTCATACCAATATTTTGGTATAATGATATTGAAAGAATAACATTTCTTAAACTTATAAAAAATTTATTTTAATTGTTTACACTACTAAATAATGCATTTAATCATCATAAAATGCCAAACTTATACGATTTCATCACCAATAATCAAAACCCTCATCAAAAATCTGCATATACCACATATATGATTCTCAAGCCATAAAATCATATTTTCCAATTTTCTTCCCTCACATAACATATTTAACTTATTTATTCATAACTAGTCCATTTTCATGAAAAATACCAAATCAGTTCCAAAAATATTTCTTTTCTGGGATTTAGCAGAATATAGTCCCATATTAAACATATATTTTTCTTAGAATTTTTAAAATTCATTTACTATTTTTTCATATGGCCAAAACCAATAGAATATTTAGACATTTATCATAAATTGTACTTTTATCCAAAATTTTGAAATTCACAGAGTACACTGATATTATATAGATGTACTCCCAATAAAAATTTCATCAATTTTGGAGTTAACCACAAGGAGTTATAAGCAGTTACTTTTAAAATAGTCTTTTCTCATAAAATTTCATAACTCTTAATCTATACATCAAAAATCACCATTTTTGGACACAATCAATAAAACTCATCAACATATCATTTCAAATTTTTCTAGAATTTTCTGAAGGTCAGAAGAAGTACGAACTGAAAAACATAATAACCCTTAAAATCCCTTACTATCCCTTACCTCAAAAGAGCAGTACTTCTGACTGGAATATCGGATGAAAAACCGAAGGAAACTTCTACTAAGTAGCAACTCTCAAAGTATCCAAATACTCTCAAAAATATGCTTGATAATATAGAGAGAAAGAAAACTTGTTTCTGGTGTGATTTTCAATTCTAACTTAGCCCTCTATTTATAGGAAAATTTTAGCAGACTTGACCTACAACCTGATGGCTTTACCTGCTACTATTCCCACCCACCACATTTGAAATAAAATTCAGCATATTTCTTCACCAACCACAAGTGGGGCCCACTCAATTCTAGAATTTTCCACCAAAATGCTAAATTCGGATACTTCAACAATTTCTGAACCATTCACCTCTTAAAATTCATAACAAATCATACGTTCATTTTTAACGGTTCAAATTTTGTGGACATATACTAAACTTATATATGTATAACATATCCAAAAATTACAACGATCCAACGGTCGGATTAAAAATTATAACTCACGCAATATATCTCAAAAATACTAGTTTAATTTTTAATACCTTCATTCCGACAAAAATACTGATAAAATACCTCAACATTAATTCCTTCATTTATAACCACATAAATAAATCCAACAATAATATCCACATAAAATAAATATTTCCTTATCATATGAATCAATAATTAATTATTCACAAATAATATTACAAAATCACATTTATGACAACCAGGCCGTTCCCAGGAAAGATGGGGCTTTCCAATAAGAATTTCTCCTTCTTGGCCGCAATTAGGTGACCAAACCTCTCCTTGATGAGAACTTTCTAGACATTGCCAATAATGCTATCTAATAATATTATTCAAATAATATGAATTATTGATCCGATAATGAGAAATATTATGCGTTGATAATTATTGAAACAACAATAATATAAAATATCAACGCAAACAATTATTGAATCAATAAAATAAAATATTGAATAAAGTAATTTCGTAACAATTATTGAGTAGTGCCTTCTTATGTAAGGATCAATAATTCAAAAATATCGTGTAAAGCAGGCATAACTCTTTGTGCAAACACGCGTATTATTGTATTTTAACCTTAGGGTATTCCAAATGTGTTAATTCAGTAACGATTACACTGAATTATTTATAAAAACTTAATTTTGCCGTTATTTATAAAAGCGTAATTTTGTCGCTTTTTTTCATCCAAGCAGATTTATTACATTATGGGGCCCACAAATGGCTTACTGGCCGCAATTTAATATTCACGATAGAAAGAATATTCCACGACCAAACGAATATTCCCAGACAACAATGAATATTTTATAACCACTTGTGTATTTTGAAAAAAAAATTCATATATCACCCTTAACTTTAACTTTTATCAATTTAACCATTTACTGAATAGTAATTATAAGAAAAATTGAATACTTTTATTTCTTAAAATTCAGGGTCTTGCAAAACACCCTAATTAACTAATTCACTATATCTCTATGTGAATTAAAATCAAAGAAGGTTTAAATTACAAGTTCTTTATCCGATTACATGCTATGTCAGGTATATCTCTATCCTAAACATTCATCAAGATTCTATCAAACACGGAATTCAAGAACACATGCTAAAGTGATTAGGTCTAGATTCATACATAATCTCTAGAGTCCATATAAATCCTCACAGAATTGGTGATCAAGCAATTCAGAAATTAAAGTACAAATCATACTAGATAAACTGAATTGATAGATTATTAAACTGAAATTAAGGCATGACAATCATTGTTACACAATAAAGATTCATTGTAAGCCTAAAAGTAATTTAGTTCATCATAGATAAATTAAAAACTGAAATAAGTAGAGAATACATCATCCCAATTACAAAATATGAATTAAAGAATTAGAATAGTTACAAAACCACCCTTTTTCGCCTTCAATTCTGTAGTCTTCGTGATTGTGACCTTCTTTGCTTCCCTCCACAGATCTTCTCTAAAAATTAGGGCTCCGAATTGAATTGATTGATTGATGATATGTTCCGTTATTCGATGTAATAACTGTTAAAACGACGCCCCATCATAGTCCCAATCTTTTCCAAAGTCTTCCATCTACGCCGCTGCAGAATTAGAATCATAATAGAACTCAATCTTTCTCTCCCCGTACCCCCGCCTTGGGGGGGGGGGTTTGTACTGGATAGGCCTGCCCTAGTGGGGGGTGTTACTTTTCTTGACCAAGGTACCCCCGCCCCGACGGGGGGTACTTCTGAAGATGACTTTGATCATTTTGTACCACTTTCTCGCCACAACGCCACCTGTATGCCACGAATGCTACGTAATGTAACCTAAACATAAACAAAATAAAAATAAGTAAAACTATACAGAAATAGATAGGATTAACACCATTTAAGTCTAACTTAGAAGCCGATTCGTAGGTATTAAACCCACTCATCAACGACCAAACACTCTGCGAGTAGAGAGACACTCTACAATTGTGCTCTATACGATCTACTTTAAAAACATAATCTCTACGATGATCATTTTACGATACTAGAGCATACTCTGTGAACTTCTCTTCACAATACGAACTTACTTTCACTCTGCGATCTGATAACATGCTCTACAATTTTAACTTTAATCTTTAAACACTGACAGGCTCTGCGATCGTACGCTATATGCTCTACGAACTCAAAGCTTACTCTGCAGTCATCATTTATACATTGAAATAGTAGAGTAACCTTACGATTATTAACAGTACGATCAATTTTATCCTATCATATATACAATATTTTAGCTCTTAAGATCAACCTAACAAATTTGATATTTTCTACTCTAAGTCCTTGTAAATCACAATCTCATTAAGCATTTAACAAAAGTTACTTGTACAAATCTACATCAATCATATCATCATCAAATTTATCATATAGACTCTAATACTTATCAATAATATAAAATGGTAGGACTAATATACTAATTTTCTCTTTGCTTGTACACAATTATTTATGCATAATTTGTAAATAGAAACTAAACTCATCACTAAAACTAATAAAAAAATTAGTTTAGTAAGTGACATGACATGATAATGAAATTATGATGACAAATTTCTGACATAGTATTACTTTGTACTACTATCAATAAAGAGAAGGTACTTCTACCGGAACAAAAAATTTACAAATTAGACCTTTTTTGGAACACGTATATGGTAAGAAAAAGACTGTTAATGCCAAAATCCGTCCATGCGCTCCAATGACCAAAGCGCGTCCAATAATACCAAAAGCTTGACGGCTTGGGCCGCCGGGGGATAGCTCCGATGTGAGAATAAGTACATGTTAAATAAGGTTAACAATGGAGGCTTAAAGCTCTAGTGCTGGAAAATAATAATAATGTTTGTGTGTACCTTAAAATCAAAGTAAAGCCTTGTATTTATAGTGATCTCACCACCTCTATAGAATCCTTCCCCACATAGAATTGGAACTCCTCATTAGGTAAGATACCTTAATGAGAACAAATAAAATTCCCTTAAGGAAATGAAGTCGATTTAAAACCTAACACTTTCCTTAGGGATTACAAACCAAATATAATTAAGAATCTTTAATTCCTTAAATTTCTCCATTACCCAAACAGAATCCTATATGGGTTAAAATAACTCCACGTGGACCTTGGCCCTCCATATAATTATGGCCTAAGTAACTATGTCCCAACATTTCCTCGAAGTCTTCCATTTAAATAAAACATTTAATGGAAGAGTACTTGTGACGCCCCTAAATCTGGATTTTTTAACCTCAGATTCAGTACTCACGATCCATCATCATAATAAGCATTCTATAACTATTGCGGAATAATAAACATATAATGGTCATTATAATAAAGTTTTACAACAATATCCCAATGTCTTCTTAACCTTAACTTAAACCCACATTTAATATTACAAAATGTTTACATAAATAATTCCATAAGGTAATATAATAACTAACATTCATATTAAATTACTCTTGAACTTAGCCCTTGCCTTTGTCTTTCTTATTCGATCCTTCGGGCTTAGCTAAAATAAATATCATGATATAGCAAGAGTAATCAACTAATTTGTTTAGCAAGTTTAGATACAAAGGAGATATATCATGATTAGAAAGAAATTTAGATTTCAACGTTCAACAATAGAATCGGTTGTGAAAAAACATGAATTAAGTTTCAATAATTGAATATTCAAATAATTGAATAATAGATGTTGATCAGTTTGAAATAACCATGAACATATACTAAGGTTGTCAGTATTTAAACTAGTCCTGTTAATAAAGATTTGGTAATCAAGGGGATCAACCTTTCATACCCGATGTATTATGCAAAAACACTTAATAATCGAGCACAATTGTTCTCCAATATAATGCTTTAATGAATCTGTTCTTTTTCTCAATTTTGAGTCCTTACCAAATCAATTGGTTAAGAACAACTTTTAATACATATTTAATTTATCAAATTTAAACATATTCGATCTAGCTGATACAACTAGCATAGATTTTATCTCATAAACAGTTCAAGAATGAAAGAACTTTAACTAATTCTTAATTCAATAATAATAGAACAGGAAGCACAATGTGTGATTAACAATAATCATTAAGGATGTGGAGTAATCAACGATAACTATTCACTATCATGCTTTAAAAATAATAACTTAAGTTTGAGTTAGAGAACTTGCCTCGATCGCGGTCTATTGTTGCATAATTCTACTATCCGCTTAAGGAATTTAAATTATCCTCTTTTGAAAGACCTAACAGGGATTCTTCAATTAGCATAAGCATATATTTACGCATAACATTATTTATAATACATTATCTAATATTTAATCATACAATTAAATATTAGACATTACATTAAATCTTTAGTAATATTAGCACTTCTTGATAATATAAACATCACCATCTTAATTACTCATTTAATATTATTACTCTTAATAATATTTTATTTACTTCTTAGTATTATTATTCAACTAATAATACTTTACTCACTTACTAATATTATTAATCAATTAATAATATTTAAATCATCTTCTAATATTATTAATAATTTAATAATATTTTATTCATCATCTAATATTATTAATCTCTTAATAATATTTTAAATCTTATCTAATATTATTAATCTCTTAATAATATTTTAATTAATTTTGAATATTACTAATCCTTTAATAATATTTTAATCTAATATTATTAATTATTTAATAATATTTTAATTTAACTTTAATCTAATATTATTAATTATTTAATAATATTTTAATCTAATATTATTAATCAATTAATAATATTTTAATTCAAAATTTAATCTAATATTATTAATTACATTAATAATATATTAATCTAATATTGTTAATATTTTAATAATATTTTAATCATTTATTAAATAATTAATTAATTTATTTTAATTGTTTACCCTTTACAAATTCATTTATTTAATAATCCTAAAATCCTATAAATATAACATTGCACCAAAAATGACCAAAGTACTCTCCAAAAAATCTGAATATACCATATTAAGGGCCTTTAAGCCTTAAAATTACCTTTTTCATAATTTTGAACATTACATAACTTAATTTATCCATTAATTCACAACTTAAACAATTACATGAATAATACCAAAATAGATCCAAAAATTCTAATTTTCAGGAAACTAACAGAATATGGTTCTCTTATGAACATATAATTTTTCTGGAATTTTTCGATTTCATTTACTATTTTTAAATTATTAAAAATAGTCAAATATTTCAACAATTATCATAAATCATCCTTTTTATCCAAACATTCTGAAATTTTAAGGGTTACTCACTGATATATACATCTACTTACAATAAAACGTTTACAAATTTTTGGAGTTACACATAAAGAGTTATTCATGTTTTAATTTAAAATAATCATTTCTCGTAACATTCATATCTTGAGTTCTACACATCCAAAATTCTCCATCTTTTTACTGGAGTCAGTTATCTCATCATATTATAACCCAAAAAAATTTCCAGAATTTTTAGAATAAAAATTTGGATGAAACGACCCCTACCAGAAAACCACTTAAAACAGTTCCATTTTTCTCTTTTAAAAATCTGGACATTTTGTTAAAACAGTCACCAAAGCTTGTAAAATCAACATATTTGACTGCTACCACTTAGGTTTGAAAGCTAACTCCCATATCTAGCACCCCTCATTAACGGATCATAAATAGGAGGTGTATATTTTAAATGATAGCATTTCAAAGTGAATAAAAAGTTTTAGGGTTTTTATTCCTTAAAAAAACCAATTTCCTTTCCTTACCTTTGATTAAACCTTTAACATCAAAATTGGTTAGATATTCATATGAAACACTAGAAAACATAAATATCAAAAGCTTTAGAACTTAAATATTGTCGACGTCGGGATTTATTTGTGTCCCTTTCTATGCTTATCTTTTGGTGTTCTCATTTAGGGTGAGTTTTATCTGAAAAACAAGTTTGAAAAGGTCCGACATGTAAATGTCAACGATTTGACTTTTAGAGTTGCCAGTTGGTAGATTTAAAATGGTTGTACCAACTCAACCGATTTTAGAAAGGTTTGCACAAAGACCCAATGGTTGGACACTGTTTAACTGGTCTTGGAAATCGAGATTCGTTAGGGTTCGGGGGCTTGGTTAAGCGGAGGGAAGATGTTAGGCACCCCCCTCCCCGACTTCCGTGAAAACACGATTATCACAACTTTTCAATTAACTTTTTATCTGCGTGTGTGTGTTGGGCCTATGTGCAATTATCTGGAAGTAGTGCTATGCCTCGTTTGCACCTATATACAAAGGGTTTGACTTGTATATAAAAGTTCAATTTTAACAAGATATAGCAGTGAAGTTATGAAAAATAGGTTTTCAAACCCTTATGCTCAATAGTAATTGAGGCCTTTGATACTTCCATTTTATTATGTATTCGGCTTGATTGCTTTTATTTTTGAGATGCGAGACATCTTCGAGAAAATAAGATACATAGCAGTGCCGAACTCTTTGTGGACATGAGAGCCATCTTAGGATATCCAAACACCGTAGATAATTTACAAGCTGGCTGCAACTGATAAATGTCCAATCATGGGAACTGAATCTAGATTCAGAGACTGAATCTTTGATCACATGATTCATAGGCTCACATGAAAGAGTAATATATACAAAAGTTAGAAAAAGAACTAGATTTGAGTAAATCTAAACCATTCTAGCTTCAACGGTTCTAGTTTAGTCACTTTTAAACCGATCAAAAGTAGAAATAACTAGATTTAGGCAAATCTAGTCCATAAATTTGGAATGTTAAATATCTACATTATGAAAGCAGTTAATATATATATATATATATATATATATATATATATATATATATATATATATATAAGCGGTAAACACATCGGATATTCTATCTAGGTTCAATCGAAGTTTCGAGGATCGATGATATATATATATATATATATATATATATATATATATATATATATATATATATAAGTAATAGAAAGCTTAAAATTTGAAATATCTTACAATGGGTCATGAGAAGACTTCAGATAGCTTTTGGGGCCTGAAAACTCAGTTTTCACCGGTTAAACTTCAGTATGTTACAGAACACGAGCTTACAAGTGTTTAAAAAGAAGAATCACTCAGTTTGGAGCACTCTAGAAGTTGTTACAAGCTAAAATGGACAAAGTTTTCTCTATTTTCTTCCTTTTTTCATATATTTTATGGCTGATAGGGGGCTATTTATAGACCAAATGTGTCGCGGGTCAACCCATGGCAAGCCAGAAATGGGTTTACTGTGGCTTTCCGGCCGCCCTTGAGCATTCATGGTCCTATCGTCTCGAAGTACATGCACTCAGATGACGTTTTGTTCGCTCGAACCTTCATAACTTTCAATCCGGGAGTCCGATGGAGCGTGCCATACCATTCCAGAAATCTCTTTTTGAGAGCTATGTAATGAAATAGCTCTTGCCCTTTTCTAAATCTAGAAAGATGGGTCCATGACCAAAATGGCATTTCCGGGTCTCTGCAGGCAGTCCGTTTAGCTGTTTTGTGTAGTTTGTGCTCGGAAGTTAGGATATGGTTCTTGTGGGACTTCTTTTGAAGAATTTTAAATTGAAATGAGTTTATTTGATTTGAGTTAAGTGAAGTTTGAGTTGGCAAAATAACCATGTTGCCCCTCCCGGGGTTTGTCTCCGGCTTTGGCACAGTTGTAGCAGGCTTTTCCCAGGGTTATATCTAAGATTTGCCTTCTATTGACTCTGAATGTCCTCAGGGTTATCTTTGAGGTTGGCTTGACCTCCCGAGGCTGACTCCGGGCTTTGAACTTAATATCCTAGGGTTATCTCCAGGGTGGGATCTGACTTTCCCGGGGTTATCTCCGGGGTTAGAAACTGGATCTCCTGGGGTTATCTCCGAGGTTGGAACTGATGTTGTGGTCGGGTTATCTCTGGAGTGTGAAAAAGATGTTTTTGTCCTCCTGCATAATTAGTAACAGGAAAAAAAAATTTTGAGTGTCTAAAAAAACATCATCTTTACATTTCCTCAAAACAAACTAAATAATAAAAATAGTTAATTTAGGGTTTTTAGCCCTTTTTGAACATTCTTTCATTTTTTTAAAAAATTTAACTTCAAAAAAAACTAGATCTACATGTGAAACAATCATAAACATATAGATCAAGAGTTTTAAAGTTCAAGAACACAAGCTCTTTATTTCATCAAAATTCATCAAAAGAAAGTAACAAAACTTGAAAAAAAAAATTGGGTCTTTACCTTGTTCTTTGGGATGTTCTTCTTCTTTTACCAAAGTAATTGATGAACTTAGGTGCATGAAGATTAAAACTCTTCCCCTTTACCTCCTTGAGGCTTCCGAATCTATGATCTCCCTTTCTCTTTCTTGTTTTGCTTTGATAACTAGTTTAGAATTAAAGATGAAAGAGAAAGAAAACGATTTTGTGTATTAGTAAATATGTAGAAATATTATGTATATCTAATGATATCTCCCAACACTCTTCTCTCTCTCACTCATCATCTCAAAGTTGCTTGCAAGACTAGTGAAAGTGGGTGTTTAATTTTTAGCTTGACACATATGGAGAGTTGGTGGAAGTTAGTAGGATTTTTGACAAAATAAAAATTAACTCACATGCTCCTTTATCCCTTATTTGGCCGGATTCTCAAGCCTTATTTTACCCAAGTTTTGATTTATTTTTATGGCCTAATTAGCTACTTGAAATGACCAAAATGTCCCTTAACAATTGGGCTAAAAATTGGGCCACTTAATTTAATGTTTGGGCTTACTAATAAATTAATTGGGCTATGTAAATTGACATGGTCCAATGCCTTAATTTTTATCTTACCCTAATTATTTATTTAGGGTTTCTATCCCACTCATTTGGAATTTAAATAATTTCTTATGTACCTTTAATTTTATAACTCAATTAGACTTGCTTTAATTAAGTTATATAAATTAATTAATTGAGATGTATAAAATAAATCTCTTGGGGTTAGTATACTAGTATAAATTTTTAAATACTAGCATTTATCAATTACTATAACTATTGGGATATTTAGTTCTCATTCCTAATATATATAATATTAGGTTAAAAGCTTTCTTTTAATTACCTTTTTTTATATATATATATATATATATATATATATATATATATATATACAATTTCATAATATATACCTTTACTTAGCCACATACATATACCACATTTGTCAAAACATACTTATCATTATTGATAACTATTTATTCTATTTAAATATTCACATTATCATTCTCTATATGTCACAAAATTTTTAATATCATTAATATTAAATTAATATATTTATTTACAATGCGACTTAATTAGAATTCTTTGTTATTAAAGTACTCCAAAGCATAGCCCAATGATTCATTGACAAACGCTACCAAGCCCATCAACCTCAAAAATCCGCACAACCCGTGATGTTCCAACCCATCATCTTCCACCACCATTAATCATCATGAGGCCCCATTTAATGAGCTGCTCCTAGACATACGGGAAAAACTAAAAAGACTAAACAATAAAACCTCATTTCCCACATATATACCTTTACTTAGCCACATACATATACCACATTTGTCAAAACATACTTACCATTATTGATAAATATTTATTCTATTAAAATATTCACATTATCATTCTCTATATGTCATAAAATTTTTAATATCATTAATATTAAATTAATATATTTATTTACAATGTGACTTAATTAGAATTCTTTGTTATTAAAGTACTCCCAAGCATAGCCCAATGATTCAATGACAAACGCTGCCAAGCCCATCAACCTCAAAAATCTGCACAACCCATGATGTTCCAACCCATCATCTTCCACCCCCATTAATCATCATGAGGCCCCATTTAATGAGTTGCTCCTAGACATATGGGAAAAACTGAAAAGACAACAATAAAACCTCATTTCTCCATTTCAAACAGTTTCACCTGTCCATTTCAAAAATATCATAGCTCTCCCACTCCTTTTGCAAAACCCAGTTCCTGTCGACCGTTTCTCAAAGCTCCAACAATGGCCACTTCTCAAACACCAGTCAACACCTCGTCCATCAACGATGAACCCATCACTGCCACTCCCCTTTCGACCATTCCAGCCCCACCCATATCAGCCACACCTTCTTCCACAACCCACTCAACCCCCATCATTAGCACCGTGATCACCGACCTCACCATCACGACCACAACCACTACCCAAACTTCCTCTCAAAATCTAGCCCCAACAGAAACTGATTTCCAAAAAATGATGTGTGAGTATCCCAACAAAATAAAATTACCACACGCCAACACCCCCTCCCAGATCACTGACACAAACCTCGACGTGATCTGAGAACACTATCATATTCTTGTAACCTATCAACTTAAAGCCCCCTCTACCACTGATGGGATGTACCTCTGACCCAATGGATGGACAATCATGCCCCTTACTCTTCTGGAGAAGGGGGTTCGATTACCCCTACACCTATTCATCCTTACCCTCTTAGGGTTTATTAACATTGGATTTTCCCAACTGTGCCGAAATCCTATGTTAATATCATAGCGTATATCGCCCTCTGCCATGAGGTCGACGTCACCCCTTCCATAGACTTCTTCTTTTCCATATACCAATTAGAGAACTCCTGAGAACCTGGGTTCAAAGTCTTAAGCAGACAACCTCCAAAACCCAACCCTAAGATCGAGAAACGTTCCCTGATGGATACTCGTTTAAGAAACAAAGGCTGGCATAAAGACTGGTTCTTCGTCAAAGGACCAGAAACACAAAAACTCCCAGATTGGGCTTCATAGAAATGATCGAATGTCTCCTTCGGCGACACCACCCCAAAGCTAGTACTAGAAATAACAAACCTGATTGAAAAATTGCCAATGAAGGAATGGAGTTTTGTCCTTCTGACCAAAAAAGCATTTCTATACGACCATAAATGTAAGACGCCGACCTCTACTTTTAATTATTTTTCCTACCTATCTCGTCAACTATGCTAACATGTTTTCTTATTGCAGTATCCCTTATCAAACCAACCTCTATCGAAAGGAAAGACCCCAAAGAATTCATTTTCAAAAAAATCACCGATTAACCTACCGACCCCCCATCTTCAGAAGCCACCAACACCACAACCATTTCCGAAGAGCTAACTACATCCCGACTATAAGACCCCAACTTTTATGAATAAAGATGAATTTTCTATAAATATCATTTTTGAATATTAAGGAGTGAATTTGATATAATGTTATAGTTGTGGGTAATATTTATAAATTTTGCAAATTACGCAAGACGTTATATAATATTCGATTGGTCGGAGAATATTCATTTTAGCAGGGAATATTCGTACGACAACACAATCATTGGTGGACCCACAACAGAATTATTGTCGAATTGAGAAAATGACAAAAATATCTTTTTATGAAAATAACGGCAGAAGTTTTACCGTTAATCGCTATTTGAAACACCCGGTGTTAAAATACGATATACACGTGGTTGTATAGTAGCACACGGTATTGATTATTGATGCTTAAGTGAGAAGTCACTCAGTTTTGTTAAATTATTGCTACAGTAATTGCTGCATAGTATCTCACGTTATTTGATTCAATTATTATCGATATTTTATATATTAGTAAATCAATAATTGAGACGACAAAGTTATTAATAATATTATTTGCAATATTGACGATGTCTAGAAGATCTGTGTAAGACCCCAACTTTTATGAATAAAGAATAATTTTCTCGAAATATATTTTTGAATACTATGGTGTGGATTTGATATAATGTTATAGTTGTGGGTAATATTTACAAATTTTGCAAAGTAAGTAAGTGGTTATATAATATTCGATTGGTCGGGGAATATTCGTTTTAACAGGGAATATTATACGACGACATAATCATTGGTGGACCCCACAACAGAAGTATTATCGTAGTTAGAAAACGACAAAATTATCTTTCTATAAAAATAACGGTGAAGGTGTTACCATTAAACTGTTGAACTACCCGATAGTAAAAGAAATGTACGATGTCTGGCGTGGTTGCATAGTAGCACACGGTATTGATTATTGATGCTTACGTGAGAAGTCACTCAGTTATACTCAATTATTGCTACAGTAATTACTTCATCATATCTCTCATATTATCGATTCAATTATTGTTACAGTATCATCTGCATAATATGATATATTATTAAATCAATAATTGAGACGACAAAGTTATTCATATTATCATTTGCAATATTGACAATGTCTAAAAGTCCTGTCAAGGAGAGGTTTGGTCACCTAATTGCGTGCCAATAAGGAGAAATCCTTATCGGAAAGCCCCCTCTTTTCTGGGAACGACCTGGTTGTTAAATATTATGAATTATAATATTAATGATGAATAAGTTCGCGTTGATTAAAGATGAATTTTATAGTTCCATTGTGTTGGACTAATTTGTGTTAGTATAATTGATGTCTGGAGGTTATATTGTTCAATCGGGTATTCGGGACACTTTTCATGTCAGAGTACTATTCACGAGTTACTATTCATGAGTTACTATTCACGGGGTACTACCCGTAAGATATATTTCTTTTCGGTCCAAATCATTTTTGGGTATAATATTATTCCATGAGGAGACGTGCTAATTTTTTAGACCGTTGGTTGAAGATATAACAGTAAATCATTATGGACTGCTGCTTTAAGTTTTAATAGTAAACCAATATGGACCGTCCATTTAAAAGTAAATTAATCTGGACCGTTCATGAATTAGTTACTATTCAGTCCATTCTCCTATAAATAGAAGTTCATTCCTTCATTATTTCTTACGAATTCACTGAAACTCTCGAGAGATAAACTATAGAGAGAAAGAAGAAAAGTATTCTGCTACTTCACTACTCCAATATCCAGTTTCTTCTAAGGTAGGGGATATTATTTGTTGTACTCGTAAGGGATATTCTTTCTTTCTTATTCATGAAGAGAACTTTTGTTATTCCATTCTTTATTATTACATTGGAATAACTCAGATATCTGTGGGATACCCTATACTTGGTGAAATTCTTACATTATTCCATTCTTATTATTCTATTGGAATAACCTGTTTATGCGAAGTACTGCATACATGGTGAAATTCTTCTAATATTCCGTTCTTTATTATTCTATCGGAATATCATGTCTGTGCGTTTACGCCAGACCTGGTTCCATTATTTATTATTCTTTCAAAATATCACGTATCATGCGTTTTACTTGCATTGCACAGTTCCATTATTTATTATTCGCCGGAATATCCTATTGCGTGTTTATGCTTGGGACTGGTTCCATTATTTATTATTCTGTTGGGAATAATCTATCTGTGCAGTCTATCGCATGTATGGTGAATCCTTATGTTATTCCATTCTTTATTATTCTGTTGGAATAACATGTCTATGTGGATTACCACATGCATGGTGAATGATCATTCGTATTCATTCCTTATAAAATTGTGGAAATGATCTGTCTACGTGGATTATCGCATGGCGGGTGAAAATCCATTTGCAGTTTCATATATTCTATTATACTCAGTTGGTTAAAGCTTTGGCTTCTATACTCCATGAAATTAGTGGAATATCCTTGATATTTTCACTTCATCCAGTATCTTTTCATGGAAATATTCGTCTGAGCATTCTTGAATTTTACTCTACAAATCATATCATGTTGACAAATTGGACGTTATTGGTTCATGGATAAATTAATTTATAAATCTTTAAAATTTATTCTTGAACTTGTTTTATTGAATTATTATGTCATTGTCATCATCCTCATGCTTATATTGTGATGAAAGTCATCTTTGGCTTACGTGCATAGATGGACTTGGTATGATTATGACCGAGGATTATTCGGTATAATCATGGTAGTAATGTGACGAATGATGTGGTAAAAGTCCTCATTGGCTTTTGTAGTTCATTGGTGGACGAGTTGTTGGTATGATTATGACCGAGGATTATTCGGTATAGTCATGACCATTGATGATTACATGAATATCCTTGGCCGTGGAGCGAGGATGATTCGATTTTATTTATTAAAATTCGAGTCTCAACGATAAAGTTGATGAAAAACTTTTAAATCATAGAAGATAGTAGATTTTATACTTTACTTGACTCTTCTAATGGATTGCTTGATCCGCTGCAGTTAAACTTGTTGTCTATTATATTATTCTTTCAGTTTAACATTATTGAAGGCTAATGATAATTTATTCTGCATTATCTTAGTCATAATATTTCTTCTTGGGCTAGTTGAGCTCACCCTTTCTTTCCTTTGTTCTCTGAGGAAATGAGAGCGTAAATGGGACTAGTCGGGGAGCAGAGTGATGGTCCTAGATGGTGCATTAGTAGTCCTCACTATTTTGTGAAATAGTGTGATAATAAGTGTAATGAGGACTCCATTGAGTGTGGATATTGTCTAGATGTCAATATTTGTATTAAAACTCACAGCCTATGTTTTGTCGTATTTTACACGACTGTTGTATAATTAAGTTGTATTTGTATTCAGTACCTTGTATCTGGCGACCCAGGATGGGTGATGTATACCTGTTTTGGGGGCGTCACAGTTGGTATCAAAGCTTAGGGATATGATCCCTGGCTGAGATGTGAGACAAGAATTAGGAGGGGAGAGACGGGGAATTCATTCGCTAGTATGACCTACCTAAGTTTATTTGGTATTTAACTAGTCGGTCAGAGTATAGAGATAATATGTGATATATTAATTAACCCTTGTTTTGTGGTAGTTTAGGAAAATTGCATCCGAAAATGTTGAGATAAGCAATGAAGCACATGAGATCGTGGAGTCACCACAGATTAATACCCAGGATAATGTGCAATAGGAAGACAATAATCCTCAGGTGAACAACAACACCGACCAAATGGAAAACGACGGAATATTTAGGAGCTTTCTGCAATTTGTACAACATCAGGCAAGAGAAACTCCTGTCTAAAATGTAGGTGGAAACACTGGAAACTCTTGGACGGTCACCGCTAAACAGTTCAAGGAGCTAGGACCATCGGAGTTTATTAGAGAGCCAAAACCACTAAAGGCGGATGCATGGATAAAGCAGAACACCAAGATATTTGATGTCTTGGGATGCTCCGAGGAGCAAAAAGTTCCTTTTGCCACCTTTATGTTGCGAGGAGAGGAAGATTATTGGTGGGAATCAGTAAAGCGTACTCAACCTGCCGCACTGAAGATGTTTTGGGAGAAGTTCCAAGAATTATTCAACGACAACTACTTTCCCAAAAGTATTCGTCACATTAAAGAGGTAGAGTTCATCAAGTTGGAGCAGAACAATATGACCGTGGCGCAGTACGAAGCTAAGTTTGCCGAGTTATCCCGGTTTGCGTCCCACTTGGTTGATAATGAGGAGAGAATGACGCGGATGTTTTTAAGATGTTTGGAACCGGAGATACGTAAATATCTTATTTCTCATAAACTGTGTTTGTATTCAGATGTTGTAAATAAGGCTCAATTATTGGAGCGCGATAACGAGTTAATGCAACCAAGAGAAAGCAACGGCAGAATGAAAATACCGGTGGTAGTATGATCGTGAGCGGTGACAACAAGCGTGGAGGAATCAACATGCCAAAAATGGTAACCACTTCGGCGGTAATCATGGCCAAGACAATAAAAGTGGGAGTTTCAAGAAGAGGAGATTTAATAATGATGGAAGGGCGTCGGCATATTTTGTTTTTAAGGAAGGAACGCGGCCATGGGTCAGTATATTACAAATGCGGAGGGAGGACACATCGGTCCAAAGCATGACGCTGTGACGATCAAACCATGTTACAATTGTGGAAGAGAAGGTCACCTAGCCCGATTTTGTCGTGCACCGAAGTCAAGTCCAGCTGGGATGGAGGCATCAAAGTCAAACCCAAACAAGACAAAACTGGTAGTTCAAGGGAGAGCGTTTGTTGTAACCTCCCAGAAAGCAAGGAACCCGAACGAGGTCATCACGGGTAAGCTTATCATAAACTCTAGTGAGGTATATACTTTATTTGATACCGGCTCTACCCATTCTTTTATTTCTCCTACTTGCGCTCAACGTTTAAATTTGACTCCGGAGAAATTGGACTTTGACTTATCGGTTGAAACTCCGTTGGGAGAAATCTTCATTACATCCACGATTTATAAGTCTTGTTTGATTCAAATCGATAACCGCACATTACCTGTCGATCTTATTTCTTTAAAAATACTTGCGTTTGACGTAATTCTAGGGATTGATTGGTTAACTACTCATCATGCAAAAATTGATTGTTTTCGTAAGGTTGTTAGTTTTTATATTCCTAATCAACCTATTATGCGAATTCAAGTGACCAAACCATTAAAATTAATCATGGTCATTTCAAGCCATAAAGCTATTCGTTTATTGAAAAATGGATGTCAAGCTTTCTTAGCTCATGTCACAGATTTATACAAAAATACGTTAGTTTTGAATGATATTTCTATTATTAATAAATTTCCTGACATATTCCTTGAAGAACTACCTGGCCTACCCCCAGAGCGTGAAATTGAATTTTGTATCGACCTTAAACCTGGTACAAAACCCATTTCCAAAGCCCCATATCGAATGGCTCCTATTGAACTTCAGGAGTTAAAGACCCAATTGCAGGAATTGTTAGATATTGGTTTCATTCGTCCTAGTACGTCTCCATGGGGTGCTCCTGTTCTATTCGTGAAGAAGAAAGATGGGAGTATACAACTTTGTATTGACTACCGAGAATTGAACCATGTCACCATCAAGAATAAGTATCCGTTACCTAGCATTGATGACCTGTTTGACTAGTTGCAAGGAGCACAATTCTTTTCAAAGATCGATCTTCGTTCTGGATATCATCAGCTGAAGGTTAAAATTGAGGATATTCCAAAGACTGCCTTCAGAACTCGGTACGGGCATTATGAATTCTTGGTCATGTCTTTTGGATTGACTAATTCTCCTGCTGCCTTCATGGATATGATGAACCGAGTATTCAAGGAATATTTGGATCACTTTGTGGTTGTCTTTATTGATGAAATTCTCATATATTCCAAAAGCCATGAAGATCATGAGCAACACTTGAGGCTGATACTCCAAAAGCTTTGTGAAAATAAGCTTTATGCCAAGTTGAAGAAATGTGAGTTCTGGCTTGAGAAAGTTGCATTCCTTGGGCATTTGATATCAAATCATGGAATATCATTGACCGGTGAAGATTGAAGCAATTCAATCTTTGGGAGAAACCAAAGTCGATGATCAAAATCGTAGCTTTCTCGGCTTAATTTGGTTATTATCGGAGATTCGTTGAAGGATTTTCTCGAATCGCTACTCCATTAACTTCAAATTAACTCAAAAGATACAAAGTTCGGTTGAGCTAGGAATGTGAGAAGAGTTTTCAAGAACTCGAGGAAGACTCATTTCAACACATTACGACAATACCATCCGGCTCGGAGGATTTGTCATCTACAAATGATGCTTGGGCAAAGGTTAGGATGTGTTCTCATGCAATATGGGAAAGTCATAGCCTATGCCTCTCGGCAACTCAAAGAATATAAAAGGAATTATCATACTCATGATTTAGAGTTGGCAGCTGTTGTCTTTGCACTTAAAATTTGGAGGCATTACTTGTATGGGGAGAAAGTGGAGATGTTTACCGATTATAAAAGCCTCAAATATTTCTTCACTCAAAAGGAGCTCAACATGCGGCAACGACGTTGGCTTGAACTATTGAAAGATTATGATCATACCATCCAATACCATCCTGGAAAGGTGAACGTAGTAGCTGACGCATTGAGTAGAAGATCATATGCAGGTATGAGTGCGTTATTGTCAACGCAAAGGCCCATTTTGTATGACTTACAAAGGATGAAGATAGAGTTAAAGACTCCAGGGACCCATGTGATGATGGCGAATATACGAATAGAACCGACTTTAATCGATAAAGTTAAAGCTGCTCAAGCTATAGACCTGGAGCTGATACGTATGAGGAAGAAAGTGCAAGAAGTATTCCATCAACTCCAGACTTTGTGCTCCTAACGACCCTGATTTAAAGTATAAAATCGTACTGGAGGCGCACAACACACCGTTTGCAATCCATCCTAGGAGTACCAAAATGTATCATGATCTTCGACATACATTTTGGTGGAGCAATATGAAGAGAGAGATAGCGGAGTTTATCTCAAGGTGTTTAACTTGTCAACGAGTTAAAGCAGAGCATCAAGTACCAAAAGGTCCATTGCAACCACTTGAAATTCTAGAATGGAACTGGGAGTACATTACCATGGATTTCGTTACTGGTCTTCCCAAGGTTTCTTAAGACATAGATGCAATTTGGGTCATTGTTGATAGATTGACCAAGTCTGCTCACTTCTTACCTATACGAGAAACTTATACACTTGAACGTCTTGCTCGTATGTACATAAATGAGATTGTAAGACTGCATGGTATGCCAGTATCCATAGTTTCTGATCGAGACCCAAGATTCACTTCATGATTTTGGGTTAGTTTGTAGAAAGCTATGGGCACAGATTTACGATTTAGCTCGGCATATCATCCTCAGACGGACGGGCAGTCGGAGAGGACTATTCAAACTCTTGATGATCTATTAAGACTCTGTGTACTTGACTTCAAAGGAAGTTGGGACAAGTTCTTACCATTGGTGGAGTTTTCCTACAACAACAGTTATCAAGCAAGTATTGGCATGGCTCCATTTGAAGCGTTGTATGGGAGAAAGTGTCGTTCTCCAATATGCTGGGATGAGGTGGGTGAAGCAATGTTGTTGGGACCAGAGTTGGTACGTATGACTACATAAAAGATTCAAACGATCCGACAACGCATAAAAACTTCACAAGATCGACAAAAGAGTTATACTGATCTTCATCGAAAGGACGTAGAATTCGATATTGGAGATCATGTGTTGTTATGTGTTGCTCCATGGAAAGGAGTTACGAGATTTGGAAAGAGAGGAAAGCTCAATCCTCGATTCATTGGCACATTTTTAATTCTCGAGCGAGTAGGAACCGTGACTTATAGACTCACCTTACCGCCAAGTATGTCTCGTGTTCATAATGTTTTTCACATATCTATGTTACGTAAATATGTGAAAGACCCGAACCACATTATTGAGTTAGAACCAGACGAGATAGATGAAAATTTAACGTATGAAGAGTTGCCTGTTAAAATATTGGATAAGAAGCATCATGTTCTACGCTCCAAGATTATACCTCAAGTCAAAGTTTTGTGGAGAAACCACGATGTGGAGGAAATGACTTGGGAGTTAGAATCTGAGATGAAGTCAAGGTATCCTCATCTCTTCGACATACCAGGTATGTACCCTAATTTCGAGGATGAAATTTCATAAGAAGGGGAGGTTGTAAGACCCCAACTTTTATGAATAAAGAATAATTTTCTTGAAATATATTTTTGAATATTATGGGGTGGATTTGATATAATGTTATAGTTGTGGGTAATATTTACAAATTTTGCAAAGTAAGCAAGTGGTTATATAATATTCGATTGGTTTGGGAATATTCGTTTTAACAGGGAATATTGTACGACGACACAATCATTGGTGGACCCCACAACGGAAGTATTGTCGTAGTTAGAAAATGACAAAATTATCTTTCTATAAAAATAACTATGAGGTGTTACCGTTAAAAGCATTGAACTACTACGGTAGTAGTAAAAGTACAGTAATACGCGTGGTTGCATAGCGCACGGTATTGATTATTGATGCTTACGTGAGAAGTCACTCAGTTATACTCAATTATTACTACAATAATTGCTGCATCAAATCTCTCATATTATTGATTCAATTATTGTTACATATCATTTGCATAATATAATATATTATTAAATCAATAATTAAGATGGCAAAGTTATTTATACTATCATTTGCAATATTGACAATGTCTAGAAGTTCTGTCAAGGAGAGGTTTGGTCACCTAATTGCGCGCTTAATAAGGAGAAATCCTTATCGGAAAAGCCCCTCTTTCACTGGAACGACTGGTTGTTAAATATTGTGAATTATAATATTAATGATGAATAAGTTCGTGTTGATTAAAGATGAATTTTATAGTTCCATTGTATTGGACTTATTTGTGTTAGTATAATTGATGTCTGGAGGTTATATTGTTCAATCGGGTATTAGGGACACTTTTTGTGTCGGAGTACTACTCATGAGTTATTATTCACAAGTTACTATTCACGGGGTACAATTCACCCGTAAGATATATTTCTTTTCTGTCCAAATCATTTTTGGGTACAATATTATTCCATGAGGAGATGTGCTAATTTTTTAGACCGTTGGTTGAAGATATAATAGTAAATCAATATGGACCGCTGGTGGAAAGTATAATAGTAAATCAGTATGGACCATTGCTTTAAGTTTTAATAATAAACCAATATGGACCGTCCATTTAAAAGTAAATCAATCTGGACCGTTCATGAATTAGTTACTATTCAGTCCATTCTCCTATAAATAGAAGTTCATTCCTTCATTATTTCTTACGAATTCACTGAAACTCTAGAGAGAGAAAATATAGAGAGAAAGAAGAAAAGTATTCTGCTACTTCATTACTCCAATATCCAGTTTCTTCTAAGGTAGGGGATATTATTTGTTGTACTCGTAAGGGGTATTCTATATTTCTTATTCATGAAGAGAACTTTTGTTATTCCATTCTTTATTATTCTGTTGGAATAACCTGTATACGCGGGATACCCTATACTTGGTGAAATTCTTCTGTTATTCCATTCTTTATTATTATGTTGGAATAACCTATCTATGCAAAGTACTGCATATATGGTGAAATTCTTCTGTTATTCCATTCTTATTATTCTGTTGAAATAACCTGTTTATGCGAAGTACCGCATATATGGTGAAATTCTTCTAATATTGCGTTCTTTATTATTCTGTCGGAATATCCTATCTGTGTGTTTACGTCGGACCTGGTTCTATTATTTACTATTACATCCGAAATATCACATGCGTGCATTTCTATTTGGACTGGTTCGAGTATTTATTATTCATCGCGAGAATATCACATGCATGCGTTTATCTGGGACTGGTTCCATTATTTATTATTCTATTGGGAATAACCTATACATGCGATCTATCGCACGCATGGTGAATCCTTCTGTTATTCCATTCTTTATTATTCTGTTGGAATAACCTGTCTATGTGGATTACCACATGCATGGTGAATGATCCTTCATATTCATTCCTTATTAAATTATGGAAATGATCTGTCTACGTGGATTATCACATGGCGGGTGAAAATCCATTTGCAGTTTCATATATTCTATTATAATCAGTTGGTTAAAGCTTTGGCTTTTATACACCATGAAATTAGTGGAATATGCTTGATATTTGCGCTTCATCCAGTATCTTTTCATGGAAATATTCTTCTGAGCAGTCTTGAATTTTACTCTACAAAGCAGTATCATGTTGACAAATTGGACGTTATTGGTTCGTGGATATATTAATTTATAAATCTTTAAAATTTATTCTTGACCTTGTTTTATTGAATTATTATGTCATTGTCATCATCCTCATGCTTATATTGTGATGAAAGTCATCTTTGGCTTACGTGCATAGATGGACTTGGTATGATTATGACTAGGGATTATTTGGTATAATCATGACCGTAACGTGACGAATGATGTGTTAAAAGTCCCCATTGGCCTGTAGTTCATTGGTGGACAGTTGTTGGTATGATTATGACCAGGGATTATTCGGTATAGTCATGACCATTGATGATTACATGAATATCCTTGGTCGTGGAGTAGGGATGATTCGATTTTATTTATTAAGCCGAGTCTCAACGATAAAGTTGATGAAAAACTTTTTAAATCATAGAAGATAGCCGATTTTATACTTTACTTGACTCTTCTAATGGATTGCTTGATCCGCTGCAGTTAAACTTGTTGTCTATTATATTATTCTATCAGTTTAACATTATTAAAGGCTAATGATAATTTATTCTGCATTATCTTAGTCATAATATTTCTTACTGGGCTAGTTGAGCTCACCCTTTCTTTCACTGTTCTCTTCAGGAAATGAGAACGTAGCTGGGACTAGTCGGGGAGCAGAGTGATGGTCCTAGATGGTGCATTAGTAGTCCTCACTATTTTGTGAAATAGTGTGATAATAACTGTAATGAGGACTCCATTGAGTGTGGATATTGTCTAGATGACAATATTTGTATTAAAACTCATAGCCTATGTTTTGTCGTATTTTATACGACTGTTGTATAATTAAGTTGTATTTGTATTCAGTACCTTGTATCTGGCGACCCAAGATGGGTAATGTATATCTGTTCTGGGGGCATCACATTATGTCAAGGAGAGGTTTGGTCACCTAATTGCGCGCCAATATGGAGAAATCCTTATTGGAAAGCCCCCTCTTTCCTGGGAACGACCTGATTGTTAAACATTGCGAATTATAATAACGATGATAAATGTTGTTAAAAATATTGAGGTGATTTTTATGAAATATTTGTTGTAAGTTTTGTTTATTATTCGGACCCCCGCTTAATCATTTTTTAAAATAATCGGTAGGAAGTTATAAAGTATATATATATTATATGTGTGTGCCATGTGGGTGTGTGCAAGTGTGGTTATATATATATATATATATATATATATATATATATATATATATATATATATATATATATACATGTAAATGTCATTTGGGGGGGGTGACAAAATGTCACGGTGTTATATATATATATAATATAATTTTTGTTTTACTTGAATATTATATTCTTAATTTGAAAAAACAGGCGTGTGTAAAGTTACAGAATTCAACCCGTGAAAATTTTTCGATTGTTCGTCCGTGAAACTTTTTAACAGTACCCCTTCTATTCTCTTATAAATAGGGTGCTTAATTAGAATTGAAAATCACACCAGAATCAGAGAATTCTTCTTCTATAATCTTGAGCGTATTTCTTTAGAGTTTTAGAAGCTTTGAGCGTAGAAAACAGTAAAAGTTTTCTTCAAGAATATCCTCGCCCTACAAGTCAGAATACTTTTCTTTTCAAGGTAAGGGATGTTATTTTTATTCAATATTCGCTTGAAATAATATTTTCTTCCATACTCTGTAGTATGTAAGTAATATTATTTCGTTTTAGATTTTGAATTCTATACTCATTTGATTAAAGTTTTGGCTTCTGTACTCCATGAAATTAGTAGAATATCCTTCATATTTGCGTTTCATCCAGTATCTTTTCATGGAAATATTATCCTGAGCATTCTTGATAAGTTATAACTTTTTCATGCCGGAGTACTATTCACAGGGTTACTATTCCCGAATTACTATTCATGGGGTACTATTCACTTGAGTACTATTCACCCGGGGTACTATTCATGATAAAAATTGATTCGTTATCGGTCCAAATTATTTTTGGTACAATATTATTCTTGAATTTTACTCCACAAAGCAGTATCATGTTGACAATTTGGACGTTATTGATTTCTGGATAAATTAAATTATAAATCTTTAAAAATTTATCCTTGAACTTGTTTTATTAAATTCTTATATCATTGTCATCATCCTCGTGTTTATATTATGTTGAAAGTCATCTGTGGCCTGTAGTGCATAGATGGACTTGGTATGATTATGACCAGGGATTATTCGGTATAATCATGACCGTAATGTTACAAATGATGGGGTAAAAGTCCTCATTGGCCCGTGCATTGATGGATAGTTGTTGGCATAATCATGACCATTGATGAAAACACGAATATCCTTGGCTCGTAGTGCATGGGTAATTTATGGTCGTGATACTAATGAATATCCTTGGCCGTAGTACAGGAATGATGTGTATTATTTATTAAGCTGAGTCTCAGCGATAAAAGTGTTAAAAAACCTTTTAAATCATACAAAATAGTAGATTTTATTCTCTACTTGACTCTTCTAAGGGATTGTTTGTTCCGCTGCAGTTAACTTGATGTTTGTTATATTTTATCAGTTTAACACTGTTGAAGGCTAACGATAAATTATTCTGCATTATCTTAGTCATAATATTTCTTACTGGGCTAGTTGAGCTCACCCTTTTGCTTTCATTGTTCTCTTCAAGAAATGAGAGCGTAGCCGGGACTAGTCGGGGAATGGAGTGACGGTCCAGATGAAAGCATTAGTAGTCCTCACTATTCTATGAAATAGTATGGTAATAAATGTAATGAGGACTCTATTTGAGAGTGGATATTGTCTAGAAGACAATATTCTTGTTTAAACTTTCAGCTATGTTTTGTCGTATTTTACACGACAGTTGTATTTAAATTTTGTACCATGTATTTGGCGACTTAAGATGGGTGATGTATACCTATTTTGGGGGCGTCACAATTGGTATCAAAGCTTAGGGATATGATCCCTGGCTAAGATGTGAGACTAGAACTAGGAGGGGAGAGACGGGGAATTCCTTCGCTAGTATGACCTACCTAAGTTTATTTGGTATTTAATTGGTCGGTCAGAGTATAGGGATAATATGTTGCATGTCAATTAACCCTTGTTTTGTGGCAGTATTTGAAAATGACATCCGAGAATGTTGAGAATAACAATGGAGCACATGAGACCGTTGATGTGATGCCCCCAAAATTAGGTATACATCACCCATCTTGAGTCGCTAGATACATGGTACAAAATTCAAATACAACTTAATAATACAACTGTCGTGTACAATACGACAAAACATAAACTGTGAGTTTGAATACAAATATTTTCTACTAGAGAGTATACAAACTCAAAAGGAGTCCTCATTACAATTATTATCACACTATTTCACAGAATAGTGAGGACTACTAATGCACCATCTAGGACCATCACTCTGTTCCCCGACTAGTCCCAGCTACGTTCTCATTTCTCAAGATAATAGTGAAAGAAAGGGTGAGCTCAACTAGCCCAAAGATTTAAATATTATGGCTAAGATAATGCGTAATAATTTATCGTTAGCCTTCAACAAAGGTTAAACTTATAAAATATAATAAACATCAAGTTTAACTGCGAAGCGGAATGAACAAGCAATCCATTAGAAGAGTCAGTAGAGAATAAAATCTACTATCTTCTATGATTTAAAAGGTTTTTCATCACATTTATCGCTGGGACTCAGTTTAATAAATAATCCACATCATCGAATCACCCCTGCACTACGGCCAAGGATATTCTTTAGTATCACGACCACAATTATCCATGCACTACGGGCCAAGAATAATCATGTTTTCATCAACGGTCCTGATCATGCCATAAAACAATTCATCTTTGCACTACGGCCACAAAGAATCCATAGCCATAATCATACCAAAAACTGTCCATCAATGCACCACGGGCCAATGATGTGACGCCCCCAAAATAGGTATACATCACATCTTGAGTCGCCAGATACATGGTACAGAATTCAAATACAACTTAATAATACAACTGTCGTGTACAATACGACAAAACATAAGCTGTGAGTTTGAATACAAATATTGTCTACTAGAGATTATACAAACTCAAAAGGAGTCCTCATTACAATTATTATCACACTATTAGACAGAATAGTGAGGACTACTAATGCTATCATCCGCCCGTTACTCCGGTTCCCCGACTAGTCCTCGCTACGTTCTCATTTTCAAGAGAACAATGAAAGTAAAAAGGCGAGCTCAACTAGCCCAAAGATGGGAAATATTATGACTAAGGTAATGCGAATATATTATCGTTAGCCTCAACGGTGTTAAAGCGATACAATATAACAACCATCAAGTTTAAGCGCAGCGGAACAAGCAATCCATTAAAAGAGTCAAGTAGAGAATAAAATCTACTATCTTTTATGATTTAGAAGGTTTTTCATCACTTTTATCATTTGGGACTCGACAATAAATAATCCACATCATCGAATCACCCCTGCACTACGACCAAGGATATTCTTTAGTATCACGACCACAATTATCCATGCACTACGGGCCAAGAATATTTGTGTATTCAATAATGGCCATGATCATGCCAATGAGGACTTTTTCCACATCATTTGTAACATTACGGTCATGATTACACCGAATAATCCCTGGTCATAATCATACCAAGTCCATCTATGCACTATAGGCCACAGATGACTTTCAACAAAATATAAACATTAGGATGATGACAATGATATAAGAATTCAATAAAACAAGTTCAAGAATTAATTTATCCATGAACTAATAACGTCCAAATTGTCAACATGATACTGCTTTGTAGAGTAAAATTTAAGAATGCTCAGAAGAATATTTCCATGAAAAGATACTGGATGAAACGCAAATATCAAGGATATTCCACTAATTTCATGGAGTATAAAAGTCAAAACTATAACCAACTTAGTATAATAAGGAATAGAATAACAAAAGAAATCACCAGGCATGTGATAGACCGCACATGCAGGTTATTCCAACAGAATAATAAATAACGGAATCGAGTTGGCGTAAAAGCGCGGACATGATATTCCAACGAGAATAATAAAGGCGAAATCAGTCCGGCGTAAAACGCATGCACATATGATATTTCAAAGAATAATAAAAGAGGCGGAACTAGGTCGGCCAAAAAAACGCATGCACGAGGATATTCCAACGAGAATAATAAAAGCGGAACCAGTCCGCGTAGAATGCCTGACATGATGTTCCAACGAATGATAAAGAATGGAACAATGGAAGAATTTCACCAAGTATAGGGTAGCAGCGTATCTGAGTTATTCGATAGAATAATAAAGAATGGAATAACGAAGTTCTCTTCATGGATAAGAAAGAAATAATACTCCTACCTTTAAAAACTGGATCTTTGGAATAGTGAGGTAGCAGACTTCTCTTCTTATTTCTATAATTTTCTCTATAATAATCGCTCTAAAGCTTTTGTGAATTGGTGAGAAATGAAGGAAGAATGAGCTTCTATTTATAGAAAAATATAGTTTCGATAATTGCACGTTTTGGGGCTCAAAAAATTTCAGTACAATAGTCATGGAAGTATTATCAAACTTGCACCACCTCCCCTAATAGTAAATAATGTGATTCAATAGTAAATTATGTGAATCAATAGTTCTAGACATGTGAAAATACGAATTACAGTATAGTACCTCCATCTATACCTCTATTTTTAACTTAGTTATGCAAGTATTATCAATCTTGCACCAACTCCCCTAATAGTAACAAGAATGTGAAACAATAGTATACACATGTGAACAAATAGTTATAATCATGTGAAATAATAGCAATCAATTGCTCATTTATCCGGTTAAATATCCGATTGGTCAATATAACCTCCAGACAATAATTATTATCGAAATAATTGTCGATTTTCACTAACACAAATAATTCCAACACAATGAAACTATTTTTATCAAAAATATAAATTTTGAAATTTCAAAGTTTGACTTTTCCCAAAAAAGTCAACTGTTGACTTTTTGACCAAATAGTGAATTCCGAAAAATTTTGTGTTTATAGACTATTTTTACTAATTTCATCGTTCCGGACTCAAATATCACGTCCGCGTCTCCAAATTTAACTCCGAACACAACTTCAATTTTAAGAACATTCATCATTAATAATATAACTCACAATATTTATCAACCGTGTCGTTCCTGGAAGAGGGGCTTTCAATAAGGATTTCTCCCTATTGGCCGCGCAATTAGGTGACCAAACCTCTCCTCGTGAACTTCTAGACATTATAAATATTGCAATTTAATAATATGAATAACTTTGTCGTCTCAATTATTGATTTAATAAAATAACATATTATATGAGATGATCTACGACAATAATCGAATCAATAATATGAGAGATATGATAGCAATTCTTTGTAGCAATAATTGAGTATAAGCGAGTGACTTCTCACGTAAGCATCAATAATCAATACCGTGTGCTACTATGCAACCATGCGTATTACTGTACTTTTATTACCGGGTAGTTCAACAGTTAACGGTAAAACTTCCGTCGTTATTTTCATAAAGTATTTTTGTCGTTTTCTCAATCCGACAATAATTCCGTTGGGGGGGGGTCCACCAATGATTGTGCCGTTGTACGAATATTCCCCGACCAATCGAATATTATATAACAACTTGCGTACTTTGAAAAATTTGTAAATATTACCCACAACTATAACATTATATCAAATCCACACCATAATATTCAAAAATATATTTCGAGAAAATTTAATCTTTATTCAAAAAGTTGGGGTCTTACAACCTCCCTTTCTTATGAAATTTCATCCTCGAAATTAGGGTGTGTACTGTTGATTGATTTCGCAATCAAAGAATACATGCAAGTATACACGGTCAACAAGTAATAAAGTGATAAGAAAAGTATCGTTCCCACAGAGAATCTTAATTAATAAATTCCAACTACTAGCACTATATCAACCCAATTTTATTTAAACAATGATAAATTATGATTTTCTAAAATATTAAAACTAAATTAAACAATTAAAGATATTATTCTAAAAAAACAAATAAATAAACGCAGATTTGAATGATTGATTTTCGATAAATAAGGATTAAGACTTCAATATCCCCAATTATGAACTATAACTCAATTACCCAATTATCCCAATTATTATGTATATTGAATTGTTAACAGGAATTCTCAAATGTCAAAAGTTCTTTTCCAAGTAATCAACTGACTTCTATTTAATCCAGATTAATCTTGCTTGCTATATTCCTATGCAAAACAAGTGAATTAAACTCTTTCAATTCCAATTCCTTATGTGTTACATGCGGTGAAAAGATATTTCCATTTAATTCATAAACCTAATTATTCACTATTCAAATAAATAAGTCACACGTTATCAAACCCAGTTCTAACCCTAGAATTCCTCTTTTAATTCCTTCTAGAGTAACACGGTAATTATTGGCCAAATAATTAATCAATAGATGCAAGGCATGATAAACAATTCACTTCAACATAAATAATTGGAATAAACTGAATAACTAATTTATAGCCATAAAAGGTTCAATTGAAATCTTAATAAAAGAATTAGTTCATAACGGAAATAAAAACCAATAATCGTTTGCAAATCATCCTTAAAGAATTACAAATTGAAAATAAAGAGAAGAAGAAGAAAACTCTGTAGCCAATCCTTAGTCTTCAAGTAATCCTTGTGTAGCCTCCAATGAATGAATGAATAGATGAATGATTAACTGATTCCCCTAATTTTAGCACTTAATTTCTTTTTATAGCTCCCCCACACTCCTAATCCAATTAGGCTTTAAATAACCTTCAATAGTCAAGTCAGCCGAAAGTCAACGCTCGCGTCTCGGTCAACGAACAGCTCGACCCAGCGCCCCGGCGCTGGGATTAACATAGGATAGAGCGCCTCGGCGCTAGAGGTTTAAATATTTACCATTTTGCCATTTTTAGCTTAAATTCCCCCGTTTGCTCATGCAGCTCCCAAATCTGCAAAATAACACATAAACATAGTAAAAATAGTCCTAAACGACTCGAAGATACAACAATTTAAACCCAAGTATATCCGATTTATGGGTATATTACCCAATCATCAAATACCCCCAAACTTAATTCGTTGCATGTCCTCAAGCAACAAACACAAAACAATACTAACAATATGAAAATGACAACTCATGCAAATGCAACTAGCTAAATGAACGTAATTCCAGCAATCCAATAGCTCACGTATATCCATAGGCCTCAGAAAAATCATAAAAACACATGCGATACATCATGTGAACACGGATCAATGATATCCCAACAATCAACGAATCGAATCATTATTCTCGATATTTTGAGTGTGTGTTCAACAACCATGCTAACCCATGAAAGTCAAAAATATGAAAGATAAAAAATTTCTTAGTAAGCATCATACAGTGTAAACTCGAGAACTCATCAAATATACTTGTTTCAACTAAACTCAAACAATCACCCGAATTCAAGAGTCAAAATGGAATACTTATGCTTTTCTTTTTTTTTCTTTTTTTATAACGGGGGCTTTTGCACTTTTCCCGCTGTATTTGTATTTATATATATTTTTTTTCTAAATATACATAAATGACTGTTCAATGTCTCATCCCATTAGGCTAACAGTGTTACCCCTTAGCGAGCTTTCGACCAACGACTCCCAGACCATGAAAGACCTTAGGGCACTAGGTGTAAAGACAATCCCCTCGGGCGTACTTGCTCAAGTAACAAAGGCCCCGAAACAAGACTAGTCACCATGTATACTTTTTTTTTTTAGCTTATATATTCCAAATATTTTTCCCCCAAACTCGAGTTTATGTATAAATTCAGTCTTCTCTAGCTATTCAAATTGTCCTTTCATTTCACTAGCAATCATCCTTTAGAACTCTATTATCTAACCATTTAAACTATTATAGCCAACATGGTCGTTTTTCAAAGTGCTTTCCTATAATATCAGTGTCAAACAAATAAAGATTCAATTTATATCAAGAAAATCATATCACCGACTCAACAATCCTTACTAGACTTGTTCATGCAATTCTAAATTCATCATTTGCCCCCCAAATAAACGCACTATCAAACGCTGGAATCATCATGCAATCCTAAATGCAAAGTTTAACTAACAATCACAATCCACAACCACAAACGAATAACAAACTACAACTTAGAAATAAAAACTAACTACCCCCAAACTAATCCAGAACAATGTCCTCATGCGAAGAATATAACAAAAGAATATAACAGAGGACTTCCATGACGAGCTTATTCCTCGGGTGGAGCATCCTCATCCTCGTTCATCTCTTGATCGGAAGGGGGAAATACAGGGAGAACAGGAGCAGTTGGGAAAAGGCTAAGTTGAACGCCCGGATGTGATTGGAATGGTCGGTGCATTACATGCGACAAATTGGTCAACTAAAAATTTGAAAATCACGTCTTGACGTTCTGACAAGCGCACATTCTGGGACTCCATATTGTAAAACTAGCCGTCTATCTCCCGCTGGACAGCTTCGGGGACCACACTACGATGAGCTGCTGTAGATGGGCCATAAGTAGGTGGAGCCTGAGGTGGTGGGGCTTGTGTGGGTGCAACTTGGGGAATTATGAAACCCAATCCCCTTGGGTGATTTGCCCCACCTGTCCACACTTTATACCTGCTGATCAACTTGTGGTCCAAAACTGGCATAGGCGTTTGGATTATCTCATCCGATTTCCATTTGACTCCGAACTTAGCACACAAAACGTAGATGAGAGACGGATGTGGTAAACCTCATGTGGTCCCTCCTCGGGATGCTCGGAGAATAGACTGCTGAATGACGTGATCGACATCTATTTGCAAGCCTTGAATAATAGACTATAGCAGCACCGCCCTTTCTTTTGTGACATGGCTCATATGTGTGCATGGCATGAGTTTGGCACAGATGAAGGCATACCACGCCTTCCCATATAGACTGAGGTTAGAATGGGGGAAGGTCATCTTGCCGCTTTCATACCTTTATCCATGTGGTGCCCGGTTGACACAGCTCTCGAATTATTTTCTCATAGTCTGGACCTTGTCTCAGCAGACCGGCATATTCATCGTTGACCTCTTCCAAATTCAGTTGGTAACACCCATTGATGTCCTCTTCACCAATTTCAACTGTTTTTCCCTGCATAAACACTGCATAGTGATCGTGTTCTGAAACATTTACATAGAATTCTTTCCCGACTGCGATCACTGCCGGGTCAGGTTGTTCGGTGAGGGAGAACCAATTTCTTTCAGCAATCATTACCGCTATTTCCCCATCTTTGGTTTGGTCGGGCCTCAAACCACGTTCGGGGACTAGTGAGCGGGTAGCCATGCAGTTATAGTATTCTTGAGCCGCGACACTAACAAAACGGCGGCTATCAAATCTGGGCAGAGCCGAGGCGGTGCTTGAACCTTCGCCACATTGTCGTTTGGAAGTCATTGAGAAATTTCTGCAAGAAGTCACATTCCCCGGTATTAGTATTGAACATAACTCGAATATGTATACATAAATTACGACAACAACCCCCAAACTTCAAGTTAAGTGTGAATAGCGTACATGATTGGGGTTGTTTCACAACACCTTAACCCGTATGTGTTAACAAGTCGATGATGCAATTTGTAAAGAAGTACACTATGTAACAACATATTATAGCAAATTATTGAAAATTTCAATAGGGTGAATGCAAGTCCAACAACATATTAATCCCATAGAAAGTGTGATTCGACATATATATCAATACAGTTCTACCCCTCATACTAATGATCTCTCCTTTTTCCTACGGTATTGGAGGGGTTAACATGCAAGTGCATTCAATTTTGGATATGATTTTATTCATGAACTTGGGTCCGCCAAAATAACAAACACCTTGTGGGCATATGCTCATTTGCTTGGACTCACCCATGGTTTCCTAGCAATTACAGACCCATAGCCGATATCAATTACCCAGATCTTATAACTCAATCAAAATTAACGCCCCCTCACTTGATTCATATGCATGCCATAGGCGATACTCAAAATCATATGAACGGAAATTTGCACCAGAGAAAAAGAGAGGATGAAATAAATCGGAAATTACTTTACCATGCATGCAAATAATAGATGAATCGCCGCTCAAATGGTAATATAATTCTGTACATACTTGGGAACTATTGATAGTATAAGAACAGTTCTTTGAAATTTGAAATCTAGAATGGAGATGTGAATTTGCGTTAGTCGAGCAAGATATATATAAAAGTGTTGATAGCCGAATTCTCAGTGTGAGCGTATGTGGGAGTAGTAGTGGAGCGTGAAGATGAAAGAAAGGAAAGGCGTGAACCAGATTAGGTTGTGTGAAACAAGTTGGACTTTAAATCTCGCTCATTGGCAAGGGGTCTTTGAGACATAAGTTTAGTAAGCGCCGGTACTGGAATCTGATTGGTGTGAAAGCGCCTCGGTATTTGGTATTTGGGTTACATAGGGTTAGAGCGACGGGGCACTGATAGGCAAAGACTGATGGTTGAGCCTAGCGCCGGGGCGCTGTGCATGAGCTTTATTGGGCGCCGGGGCGCTGGGGCTATCGTCAAGTTGTTGTCCTCAAGCGTTGGGGCGCTAAAATCCTGTGTATAGGGAGCGCTAGGGCGCTGTGATGTGGCAGCACTTATTGTGTTCAAGGTACTGGGCACCATTCGCTCATGGTAGTTGCATAATTTTAATCTTCCCTGAAACAAGAATTCCCTGAAGAATGTTATGCTCGAATAAATGCTAGCAACTCAAATAAAAATGAAATACAATATGAGAACGAAAATTGTGAAAAATAAAATAAACTAAAACTTTGGGTTGCTTCCCTATAGCGCTTGGTTTATAGTCGTCAGCCCGACTTTTTAAATTGTTACTCGGTTGGTCGTTGGATCTATGAGGTACATGACTGTAGGTTGACGTTCGATGGGTCCACTCCAATAATGTTTCAGACGTTGGCCGTTAACCTTGAATGTACGCTTGGAGTTCGGTTCCTCGACCTCAATGTTTCCGTGTGGAGCGACAGATATAATCACGAATGGGCCGGACCACCGGGATTTTAATTTTCTAGGAAATAGTCGCAAGCGGGAGTTGAACAGTAATACTTGTTGGCCCGATTCAAATGTCCGATCGAGAATTTTCTTATCATGCCAGGCTTTGACTTTCTTTTTGTAAAGCTTTGCGTTCTCGTAGGCATTGAACCTAAATTCATCCATCTCGTTTAACTGCAGTAGCCTTTTCTCACCCGCCGCATCTAGATCAAAGTTTAATTTCTGAATGGCCCAGTGTGCACTGTGTTCTAGCTCGACTGGAAGGTGACACGCCTTTCCATATACCATTCTGTACGGTGACATGCAGATCGGATTTTTGTATGCTGTTCGATATGCCCATAGAGCATCGTCAAGACGCAATGACCAATCTTTTCGTGATGGATTGACCACTTTTTCCAGAATTTGCTTGATTTCCCTATTCGAGACCTCCGCTTGACCATTGGTTTGGGGATGATAAGCAACAACAATTTTATAATGGACCCCATACTTTACAAGCAATTTAGTGAACTGCTTGTTACAGAAGTGAGTTCCCTCATCGCTTATTATCGCTCGCGGTTTCCCAAATCGTGTGAAGATGTTTTTCTTTAAAAATCGGAGAACAACGTTGGCATCATTCTTGGGTAACGCTGTGGCTTCTACCCATTTGGAAACATAATTGACCGCTAACAAGATGTACTGATTATTAAAGGAAGATGGAAATGGTCCCATAAAATCGATTCCCCACACGTCGAATAGTTCAACCTCCAGAATTATGTTGAGTGGCATTTCATTGCGCTTGGAGATATTACCTACGTGTTGGCATCGATCGCATTTCAGCACAAAGAGATAAGCATCTTTGAATAAAGAAGGCCAGAAAAATCCCGATTGTAGTACTTTTACTGCTGTTCGATCACCGGAATAATGACCTCCGTAATCTGAGGAGTGGCAATGGCCTAATATAATATCCATTTCTTCATGAGGCACACAACGTCTTATCATTTGATCTGTACAGGCCTTAAACAGAAATGGTTCATCCCAATAGTATTGCTTCACATCGTGGAGGAACTTCTTTCGTTGTTGTGAGGTCAAATCCGGAGGTAACACCTTGGCAACCACGTAGTTCACATAGTCAGCGTACCAGGGCAATATTGTGGTTACTCAGAATAGTTGCTCATCCTGAAATTTTTCATTAATCAATATGTTGTCTTCCTTCTGTACTTTCGCATTTTCCAACCAAGAAAGATGATCCGCCACTTGATTTTCTGTACCTTTTCTGTCCCGGATCTCTAGATCAAATTTTTGTAAAACAGTACCCACCGTATTAATCGCGGTTTTGAATCCTTCTTCTCAATCAGATATTTAATGGCATAATGATCAGTGTAGACAATTACCTTGGTGCCAATAAGATAAGCTCTGAATTTGTCAAAGGAAAATACCACTGTAAGTAACTCTTTTTCGGTGGTTGTGTAGTTTAACTGGGCATCCGTCAATGTCTTACTAGAGTAATAGATAGTGTGAAAGATCTTGTCGTGACGTTGTCCCAACACTGCTCCCACTGCGTAGTCACTGGCGTCGCACATCAATTCGAACGGAAAAGACCAATCGGGCGCCACAATAATTCGAGCAGAGACCAATTTCTTCTTTAGTACCTCAAATGCTTCGATACATGACTGATCCATTATGAACTGTACATCTTTCTCCAAGAGGGAACATAAAGGCTTTGAGATTTTGGAGAAGTCCTTAATAAATCGTCTGTAGAAACCCGCATGTCCCAAGAAGCTCCAAATTCCTTTTACAGATGATGGAGGAAGTAATTTCTCAATCGTTTCTATCGTTGCTCTATCTACCTCTAATCCGGATGCGGAAACCTTATGTCCCAGAATAATCCCTTCTTGCACCATAAAGTGACATTTTTCCCAGTTAAGCACCAGGTTAGTCTCCACACATCTTTTTAACACCAAGATCAGATTCTCCAAACACAAGTTGAAACTATCACCGAACACGGAGAAGTCATCCATGAATACCTCTAAATTATGTTCGACCATATCGGAGAAGATTGCCATCATACATCGTTGAAAGGTTGCCGGCGCATTACATAAACCAAAAGAAATACGCCGGAATGAAAACGTATCGTATGGACATGTGAACGTGGTCTTTTCTTGATCTTCCGGAGCTATGGCAATTTGATTGTACCCAGAATATCCATCCAGCAGACAGTAGAATTGATGTCCCGCTAACCTATCCAACATCTGATCAATGAACGACAAGGGAAAGTGATCCTTGCATGTGGCTTTATTCAATTTGCGATAATCCATACATACTCTCCAGCCTGTAACAATTCTAGTCGGGATGAGCTCATTAGCGTCGTTCTTCACAACCGTCATACCCCCTTTCTTGGGTATGCACTGTATAGGACTTACCCATGAACTGTCTGAGATTAGGTAAATAATACCGGCATCCAACCATTTTATAATTTCCTTTTTCACCACATCTTTTATAATGGGATTTAACCTTCTTTGCATCTTAATGGTTGGTTTTGACCCCTCTTCCATTAAAATCTTATGCATACAGAAAGATGGGCTAATACCTCGAATATCCTCTATAGTCCACCCAATCGCTGTTTTGAACTCGCGCAGAACCCGTAGCAATTTTTCCTTTTGGGTGTCAGTTAACTCTGTCGAAACAATAACTGGTAGAGTCGAATCTTTCCCCAGATAATCATACTCAAGATGAGAGGGAAGTGGCTTTAATTCTAACACCGGTGGCTCTTCTATCGAGGGTTTGCACTTTTTACCTTCATTTTCGGGCCTATCAAGTGTGTCGAATGGTTGATTATTTTTCCGGTATAATGATGATGTGTCTAGCCATTTGATCTGCTCAATGTCCTCATCAATACTATAGTCGTCTATTCCGAACAACATGGATTCTATCGGATCCTCTGAGTAATTACCGCAAATCTTGTGATTAACTAACTCATCCATTAAATCCACCCGCAAACACTCACCTTTTTCCTTCGGATAAGACATTGATTTAAACACATTAAAAGTGACCTATTGATCTTCAACTTGCAACGTCAATTCTCCTTTCTATACGTCGATCAAAGTTCTCCCTGTTGCTAAGAATGGTCGCCCGAGAATGATGGGAATTTCCTTATCTGCTTCATAATCCAAGATAACAAAATCTGCTGGGAAGATGAATTTATCCACCCTTACTAATACGTCTTTCAACGATACCTCGTGGATATGTAACTGATCGGTCCGCCAAAAATAAACTGATATTTATCGGTTTTGGTGCCTTGAGCCCAAACTGACTGTAGACTGATAATGGCATCAAATTAATACTGGCCCCAAAATCACACAGTGGTCTCCCTGAAAACTGATTACCAATGTCGCACGGAATAGTAAAACTACCTGGATCTTTCAACTTTGGAGGCAACTTATTCTGGATAATTGCGCTGCATTCTTTGGTTAGCGCTACTGTTTCAAAATCACCCAGTTTCCTTTTCTTTGACAACACATCCTTCATGAACTTAGCGTAGCTCGACATTTGTTCTAAAGCTTCGGCAAATGGGATGTTGATATGCAATTTCTTGAAAATATCCAAAAATCTTGAAAACTGCTTATCTAACTTGGATTTCTGAAACCTCTGCGGATACGGTATGGGCGGCATTGTTATAGTTGGTTTCGGTGCATTCTGCTCTACGATTTCCTCTTTATCTTTCCTGGTTTCCACAACTTCTTCTATTTCAGCTGTTGCGTTTTCCCCTTTTCCTTATCCTTAACTGTTTCTTGCAAATCCTTTCCACTGCGTAAAGTTACTGCCTTGCAATGCTCGTTTCTGCCCGGATTTATTTCTGTATCACTTGAGAGTGTTCCTAGTGGACGGTTATTCAATGCATGTGCTATTTGCCCCCACTTTATTTTCCAGATTCTTTAACGATGCCCTATGGCTTTGCAAAGTCAGCTCTACTTGATTCATTTTCTTGTCTTGTTCCTCGTTCCTTTTGTCAGATGCTCTAATGAATTTTTCTAATGCTTCTTCCCAACTTGGTTTCCTTTCTGGTTGTTGTTGAGTCTGATTTTGAAATCTGGAGGTGTTTTGGTGTATAGGTGGTTGAGCTGCAGCTTGATTGTTACTCCATGAAAACCCCGGATGATTTTTCTAACCTGGATTATAAGCATTTTGAGTCGGATATAGTTGAGTTGAGCGATTATAGTTTCCTACGAACTGTGTTGATTCAGAATTTATGGCACATTGATCCGTAGCATGACCCCTAGCACACAACTCATAAACCATCGCTACCTGCTGTGTGGCTTGTGGACGCCATATTTCCATATACTTAGCTATTGCGGTCACTTGTGCTGTTAATGTTGTCATTGCGTCCACTTAATACTTTCCTGATGCTTTCGGATGATTAGACCTCGTCATGGGCCACTGATAGTTGTTGATGGCCATTGTCTCTAATAACTGATACGCCTCATCAAAACTCTTGGACATGATCGCTCCTCCCTCAACTTTGCATCAATACTAGACCTCGTGGACGCGTGCAAACCATCACAAAATATCCCTAATTGCATCCACTGCGGAATTCCATGGTGAGGGCACTTACGGAGCATATCCTTGAACCTTTCCCACGCCTCATATAACGATTCTGAATCATATTGTGCGAAAGTGTGAATATCGTTCCGTAGTTTTGCCGACTTCGCTGGTGGGAAAAACTTAGCTAAAAAATTTTGAGCTAAGTCGTCCCAAGTGGTGATTGAGCCAGGAGGCAAAGAGTGTAACGAGCTTCGTGCTTTATCTTTTAAAGTAAACGGGAACATCCTCAACCTTGTAACATCTTCCGATACATTGTTAAATTTGAAGGTATCGCAAACTTCCAAGAAACTCAAGATATGCTCATTAGGATCATTTATCGAATTACCATCAAACTGACATGTATTCTGTAGCATCTGAATTGTTCCCGGTTTTATCTCGAAACTGTTTGCATTGATTGCCAGCCTCTTAATACTCGACTGTAAATCCGTGACATTCAAAGATGGCGTAATCCCTAAGTGATTTCTATTCGTTCTTCCGCCATGTTCACGGGTATTTCAGTCCGCCAGATTCTTCTTCTTCCAAATGTATAACCTCACTATTCAAACGCACTTTAGGAACTTCTTGTCGATGTAAATGCAGTATACGGAAAAAGTTCCTCTTTAGCCTTCGATCTAGTGTGCATACATGCACAAGAATTTCTATGATCAAGAAGAAAAATAAGTAACGTTTAAATTAAGACCGAATTGATTATAACTAATATGAAATTAATATTAATAAAAATTCCCATTAATGGCGCCCAAAAATTTGTTGATTGATTTGCAATCAAAGAATACGTCTTGCAATATACGGTCAACAAGTAATAAAGTGATAAAAAGTATCGTTCCTACGCGGAGAATCTTAATTAATAAATTCCAACTACTAGCACTATATCAACCCAATTTTATTTAAACAATGATAAATTATGATTTTTTTCAAATATTAAAACTAAATTAAACAATTAAAGATATTATTCTAAAATAAAAAAATAAATAAATGCAGATTTGAATGATTGAGTTCCGATAAATAAGGATTAACACTTTAATATTCCCAATTATGAACTATAACTCAATTACCCAATTATCCCAATTATTATGTCTACTGAATTGTTAACAGGAATTCTCAAATGTCAAAAGTCCTTTTCCAAGTAATCAACTAACTTCTATTTAATCCAGATTAATCTTGCTATATTCCTATGCAAAACAAGTGAATTAAACTCTTTCAATTCCAATTCCTTATGTGTTACATGCGGTGAAAAGATATTTCCATTCAATTCACAAACCTAATTATTCACTGTGTAAATAAATAAGTCACACGTTATCAAACCCAGTTCTCTAACCCTAGAATTCCTCTTTCAATTCCTTCTAGAGTAACACGGTAATTATTGGCCAAATAATTAATCAATAGATGCAAGGCATGATAAATAATTCACTTCAACATAAATAATTGGATTAAACTGAATAACTAATTTATAGCCATAAAAGGTTCAATTGAAATCTTAATAAAAGAATTAGTTCATAACAGAAATAAAAACCAATAATCGTTTGCAAATCATCCTTAAAGAATTACAAATTAAAAATAAAGAGAAGAAGAAGAAAACTCTGTAGCCAATCCTTAGTCTTCAAGTAATCCTTGTGTAGCCTCCAATGAATGAATGAATAGATGAATGCTTAACTGATTCCCCTAATTTTAGCACTTAATTTCTTTTTATAGCTCCCCACACTCCTAATCCAATTAGGATTTAAATAACCTTCCACAGTCAAGTCAACCTAAAGTCAACGCTCGCGTCTCGGTCAATTAACATTATTTCATTCGACCCGGCTACCGATTATTGACAGATGAGATAAGCTACCGTATTTGGAGGTTGAAATATTTACCATTTTGCCATTTTCAGCTTAAATTCCCCCGTTTGCTCCTGCAGCTCCCAAATCTGCAAAATAACACATAAACACAGTAAAAATAGTCCTAAACGACTCGAAGATACAACAATTTAAACCCAAGTATATTCGATTTATGGGTATATTACCCAATCATCACGTACCTGGTATGTCGAAGAGGTGAGGATACTTTGATTTCATTTCAGATTCTAACTCCCAGGTCATTTCCTCAACATCGTGGTTTCTCCACAAAACTTTGACTTGAGGAATAACCTTGGAGCGTAGAATATGTTCCTTCTTATCCAAGATTTGAATAAGAACCTCTTCATACGTCAAATCTTCCGCTATTTCGTCCGGTTCTAACTCAATAATGTGGTTCGGGTCTTTCACATATTTACGTAACATGGATATGTGAAAAACGTTATGAATACGAGACATACTTGGCGGTAAAGCGAGTCTATAGGCCATAGTTCCTACTCAATCGAGGATTAAAAATGGGCCGATGAATCGAGGATTGAGCTTTCCTCTCTTTTCAAATCTTGTAACTCCTTTCCATGGAGCAACACGTAACAACACATGATCTCCAATTTCGAATTCTACATCCTTTCGATGAAGATCAGCATAACTCTTTTGTCGATCTTGTGAGGTTTTTATACGTTGTCGGATCATTTGAATCTTTTTTGTAGTCATACGTACCAACTCTGGTCCCAACAACGATGCTTCACCCACCTCATCCCAGCATACTGGAGAACGACACTTTCTTCCATACAACGCCTCGAATGGAACCATGCCAATACTTGCTTGATAACTGTTGTTGTAGGAAAACTCCACCAATGGTAAGAACTTGTCCCAACTTCCCTTGAAGTCAAGGACACAGAGTCTTAATAGATCTTCAAGAGTTTGAATCGTCCTCTCCGACTGCCCGTCCGTCTGAGGATGATATGCCGAGCTAAATCGTAAATTCGTGCCCATAGCTTTTTGTAAACTAACCCAAAATCTTGAAGTAAATCTTGGGTCTCGATCAGAAACTATGGATACTGGAACACCATGCAATCTTAAAACCTTGTTTATGTACATACGAACAAGACGTTCAAGTGTATAAGTTTCTCGTATCGGTAAGAAATGAGCAGACTTGGTCAATCTATCAACAATGACCCAAATCGCATTTATGCCTTGAGAAACTTTGGGAAGACCGGTAACGAAATCCATGGTAATGTGCTCCCACTTCCATTCTGGAATTTCAAGTGGTTGCAATGGACCTTTTGGTACTTGATGCTCCGCTTTAACTCGTTGACAAATTAGACAACTTGAGATAAATAGCGCTATCTCTCTCTTCATATTTCTCCACGAAAATGTATGACGAAGATCACGATACATTTTGGTACTCCTAAGATGGATTACAAACGGTGTGTTGTGCGCCACCATCATGATTTTATACTTTAAATCAGGGTCATTAGGAACACAAAGTCTGGAGTTGACTCGAAGTATTCCTTCTTCATCGATTCTTGCTTGGCAAGATAGCACCTTCTTGCACTTTCTTCCTCATACGACGTACTCCGGGATCAGAACTCGAGCAACTTTAACTTTATCAATTAAAGTCGGTTCTACTCATTATATTCGCCATCATCACATGGGTCCTCGGAGTTTTTAACTCTATCTCCATCCTTTGCAAGTCACACAAAATGGGCTTTTGTGTTGTGAATATTGCACTCGTACCCGCATATGATCTTCTACTCAATGCGTCAGCTACCACGTTCATTTTTCCAGGATGGTATTGAATGGTATGATCATAATCTTTCAACAGTTCAAGACAACGTCTTTGTCGCATGTTGAGTTCCTTTTGAGTGAAGAAAGATTTGAGGCTTTTATGATCCGTAAAGATCTCCAGTTTCTCTCCATACAAGTAATGCCTCAAAATTTTAAGTCATGAAGATAAACGGTGCTAACTCTAGATCATGAGTAGGATAATTCCTCTCATATTCTTTGAGTTGTCTTGAGGCATAGGCTATGACTTTCCCATGTTGCATGAGAACACATCCTAACCTTTTGCCCGAAGCATCACTGTAGATGACAAATCCCTCCGAACTAGATGGTATTGTCAGAACAGGTGCTGAAATGAGTCTCCTTTTGAGTTCTTGAAAACTCTTCTCACATTCCTCGCTCCAACCGAATTTTGTATCTTTCCGAGTCAGCTGAGTTAATGGAGTAGCGATTCAAGAAAATCCTTCCACGAATCTCCGATAATAACCAAGCTAAGCCGAGAAAGCTACGATTTGGTCCATCGATTTGGGTTGCTCAAACTTTGAATAGCTTCAATCTTTGCCGGGTCAACGGATATTCCATGACTTAATACTACGTGCCCAAGGAATGCAACTTCCTCAAGCCAGAACTCTCATTTCTTTAACTTGGCATAAAGCTTATATTCACGAAGCTTTTGGAGTATCAGCCTCAAGTGTTGCTCATGATCTTCACGACTTTTGGAATAAATAAGGATGTCATCAATAAAGACGACCACAAAGTGATCCAAATATTCCTTGAATACTCGATTCATCATATCCATGAAGGCAGCAGGAGCATTAGTCAATCCAAAAGACATGACTAAGAATTCATAATTCCCATACCGAGTTCTGAAGGCAGTCTTTGGAATATCCTCAGTTTTAACCTTTAGCTGATGATATCCGTAAGCTAAGATCGATCTTTGAAAAAATTGTGCTCCTTATGGCGATCAAACAGGTCATCAATACGTGGCAATGGGTACCTATTTTGATGGTGACATGATTCAACTCTCGATAATCAATACAAAGTCGCATACTCCCATCTTTCTTCTTCACAAATAGAGCAGAGCACCCCGAGGGCGACGACTAGACGAATGAAACCAATGTCTAACAATTTCACGCAATTGGGTTTTAACTCACGAAGTTCAATAGAGCCATTCGATATGGGGCTTTGGAAATGGGTTTTGTACCGGGTTCAAGGTCGATACAAAATTCAACTTCACGCTCTGGGGGTAAGCCAGGAAGTTCTTCAGGGAATACGTCAGGAAATTTCTTAACAATACAAATATCTTTCAAATCTAACGTATTTTTGTTTAAATCTGTGACATGAGCTAAGAAAGCTTGACATCCGTTTTTCAATAAATGAATAGCTTTATGGCTTGAGATGACCATGATTGATTTTAATGGTTTGGTCGTTTGAATTCGCATAATAGGTTTATTTGGAATATGAAAGCTAACAACCTTATGAAAACAATCAATTTTAGCATGATGAGTAGTTAAACAATCAATCCCTAGAATCACGTCAAATGCAAGTATTTTTAAGGAGATAAGATCGACAGGTAACGTGCGGTTATCGATTTGAATCAAACAAGACTTATAAACAGTGGATGTAATGAAGGTTTCTCCTAATGGAGTTTCAACAGATAAGTCAAAGTCTAATTTCTCCGGATTCAAATTTAAACGTTGATCGCAAGTAGGAGAAATAAAAGAATGGGTAGAACCGGTATCAAATAAGGTATAGACTTCACTAGAGTTTATGATAAGCTTACCCGTGATAACCTCGTTCGGGTTCCTTGATTTCTGGGAGGTCACATTAAACGCTCTCCCTTGCACTACCGGCTTTGAATTTTCTGGGACGACCTTTGGTGCCTCCATCCTAGCTGAATTTGTCTTCGGTGAATGATAAAATCGAGCTAAGTGACCTTCTCTTCCATAATTATAACATGCTTTGGACGACATCGCGCAGTTTGGACTGATGTGTCCCTCTCCTCCGCATTTGAAGCATATGATAGGTGGTCGTTCTCCTTCCTTAACAACGGGTGCTGGTGCTGACGTCTTTCCATCATTGTTGAATCTCCTTTTCTTAAAATGTCCATTTTTATTGTCTTGGCTATGATTACCACCGAAGTGGTTATCATTTCTGGCATGTTGATTCCCTCCACGTTTGTTGTCACCGCTTCGATGACTGTTACCACTGGTATTTTCATTCTGCCGGCTGCTTTCTCTTGGTTGCGTTGACTCGTTATCGCGCTCCAACAACTGAGCCCTATTTATAACATCTGAATACAATCACAGTTTATGAGAAATAAGATATTATCGTAACTCCAGTTTCAAACCTCTTAAAAACATTCGGGTCATTGGCTCCTCATTATCAACCAAATGGGATGCAAACCGGGATAACTCCGCAAATTTAGCCTCGTATTGCGACACGGTCATATTGTTTTGCTCCAACTTGATAAACTCCACCTCCTTTATGTGACGAATACTTTTGGGAAAGTACTTGTCGTTGAACAGCTCTTGGAACTTCTCCCAAGACATCTTGAAGGCCAGTCGGGTACGCGTTTACTGATTTCCACCAAGAATCGCCTCTTCACGCAACATAAAGGTGGCGAAGGAACCTTTGTTCCTCGGAGCATCCCAAGACATCAAATATCTTGGTTATCTGCTTTATCCATGTTTCCGCCTTAAGTGGTTTTGGCTCTCCAATAAACTCCGGTGGTCCTAGCTCCTTGAACTGTTTGGCGGTGACCGTCCGAGAGTTGCCAGTGTTTCCACCTGCATTTTGGCCAGGAGCCGCTCTCGCCTGATGTTGCATGAATTTCATGAAGCCTCAGAACATTCCATCGTTCATCATTTGGTCAGTGTTGTTGTTTGCATGAGGATTGTCGCCTTCCTGATGCACATTGTCCTGGTTATTGATCTGTGGAGACTTAACTGTCTCTTGTGCTCCATTGATGTTCTCAACATTCTCGGATGCCATTTTTAAATACTGCCACAAAACAAGGGTTAATTGACATGAAACATATTATCCCTACACTCTGACTGACCAATTAAATACCAAATAAACTTAGGTAGGTCATAGTAGTGAAGGAATTCCCCGTCTCTCCCCTCCTAGTTCTAGTCTCACATCTTAGCCAGGGATCATCCCTAAGCTTTGATACCAACTGTGACTCCCCCAAAATAGGTATACATCACCCATCTTGAGTCGCCAGATACATGGTACAGAATTCAAATACAACTTAATAATACAACTGTCGTGTACAATACGACAAAACATAAGCTGTGAGTTTGAATACAAATATTATCTACTAGAGATTATACAAACTCAAAAGGAGTCCTCATTACAATTATTATCACACTATTTCACAGAATAGTGAGGACTACTAATGCTATCATCTGGCCCATCACTCCGTTCCCCTACTAGTCCCTGCTACGTTCTCATTTTCTGAAGAGAATAATGTAAGTAAAAGGGTGAGCTCAACTAGCCCAGTAGGAAATATTATGACTAAGATAATGAAGAATATATTATCGTTAGCCTTCAATGATGTTAAACCGATACAATATAACAACCATCAAGTTTAATCTGCAATGAACAAGCAATCCATTAAAAGAGTCAAGTAGAGAATAAAATCTACTATCTTTTATGATTTAGAAGGTTTTTCATCACTTTTTTATCATTTGGGACTCACTTTTAATAAATAATCCACATCATCGAATCACCCCTGCACTATGGCCAAGGATATTCTTTAGTATCACGACCACAATTATACATGCACTACGGGCCAAGAATATTTGTGTATTCAATAATGGTCATGATAATGTCAACAATCGTCCATCAATGCTCTACGGGCCAATGAGGACTTTTTCCACATCATTTGTAACATTACTACCATGATTACACAAGAATAATCCTCGGTCATAATCATACCAAGTCCATCTATGCACTATAGGCCACAGATGACTTTCAACAAAATATAAACATGAGGATGATGACAATGATATAAGAATTCAATAAAACAAGTTCAAGAATTAATTTATCCAGAACTAATAACGCCCAAATTGTCAACATGATATCGCTTTGTAGAGTAAAATTCAAAAATGCTCGGAAGAATATTTTCATGAAAAGATACTGGATGAAGCACAAATATGAAGGATATTCCACTAATTTCATGGAGTATAGAAGTCAAAACTTTAACCAACTGAGTATAATAAGGAATGGAATAACAAAAGAAATCACCGTGCATGCGATAGATCGCATATGCAGGTTATTCCAATGTAATAATAAATAATGTAATCAGTCCGGTAGTAAAATGCATAGGCAGGATATTCCAATGTAATAATAAAGGCGGAATCAGTCGGTACGTAAAATGCATGCATGTGATATTCCAATGTAATAATAAAGATGGAACTAGGTCCTGCATAAAACGCGCATATGATGAGGATATTCCAATGTAATAATAAAGACGGAACCGTGTCAGGTGTAGAACGCATTGTGAATATGATGTTCCAACAGAATGATAAAGAATGGAACAACATAAGAATTTCACCAAGTATAGGGTAGCCCGCGTATACAGGTTATTCCAACAGAATAATAAAGAATGGAATAACAGAAGTTCTCTTCATGGATAAGAAAGAAATAATACTCCCTACCTTTAGAAAAACTGGATACTGGAATAGTGAGGTAGTAGACTTCTCTTCTTCTTTCTATAATTTCTCTCTATAATAATCGCTCTAAAGCTTTTGTGAATTGGTGAGAAATGAAGGAAGAATGAGCTTCTATTTATAGAAAAATATAGTTTCGATAATTGCACGTTTTGGGGCTCGAAAAATTTCAGTACTATACCTCCAACTTTTCCTTTATTTTTAATTTAGTCATGGAAGTATTATCAAACTTGCACCACCTCCCCTAATAGTAAATAATGTGATTCAATAGTAAATTATGTGAATCAATAGTTCTAGACATGTGAAAATACGAATTACAGTATAATACCTCCATCTATACCTCCATTTTTAACTTAGTCATGCAAGTATTATCAATCTTGCACCAACTCCCCTAATAGTAACAAGAATGTGAAACAATAGTATACACATGTGAACAAATAGTTATAATCATGTGAAATAATAGCAATCAATTGCTCATTTATCCGGTTAAATACCCGATTGGTCAATATAACCTCCAGACATTAATTATTATCGAAATAATTGTTGATTTTTACTAACACAAATAATTCCAACACAATGAAACCATTTTTATCAAAAATATAAATTTTGAAATTTCAAAGTTTGTCTTTTCCCAAAAAAGTCAACTGTTGACTTTTGAGCAAATAGTGAATTCCAGAAAATTTTGTGTTTATAGACTATTTTTACTAATTTCATCGTTTCGGACTCAAATATCACGTCCGCGTCTCCAAATTCAACTCCGAACACAACTTCAATTTTAATAACATTCATCATTAATATTATAACTCACAATATTTATCAACCAAAGTTGTTCCTGGGAAAGAGGGGCTTTCAATAAGGATTTCTCCTATTGGGCGCCTTAACTAGGTGACCAAACCTCTCCTTGATGTAACTTCTAAACATTGTAAATATTGCAATTTAATAATATGAATAACTTTGTCGTCTTAATTATTGATTTAATAAAATAACATATTATGCAGATGATACTACGACAATAATCGAATCAATAATATGAGAGATATGATGCAGCAATTACTCTAGCAATAATTGAGTATAACTGAGTGACTTCTCACGTAAGCATCAATAATCAATTCCGTGTGCTACTATGCAACCACGCGTATTACTGTACTTTTACTATCGGGTAGTTCAACAGTTAACGGTAAAACTTCCGTCGTTATTTTCATAAAGTATTTTTGTCGTTTTCTCAATCCGACAATAATTCCGTTGTGGGGGGTCCACCAATGATTGTGCCATTGTATTTAATATTCCCGTTAAAACGAATATTCCCCAAACAAATCGAATATATATAACAACTCATGATTTTTGCAAAATTTGTAAATATTACCCACAACTATAACATTATATCAAATCCACACCATAATATTGAAAAATCTATTTCGAGAAAATGTAATCTTTATTCAAAAAGTTGGGGTCTTACAAATAAGGACTTTTTCCACATCATTTGTAACATTACGGTCATGATTATACCGAATAATCCCTGGTCATAATTATACTAAGTCCATCTATGCACTACAGGCCACATATTACTTTCAACATAATATAAACATGAGGATGATGACAATGACATAATAATTCAATAAAACAAGTTCAAAAATTAATTTATCCAGGAACTAATAACGTCTAAATTGTCAACATGATACTTCTTTGTAGAGTAAAATACAAGAATGCTCAGAAGAATATTTCCATGAAAACATACTGGATGAAACGCAAATATCAAGGATATTCCACTAATTTCATGGAGTATAGAAGTCAAAACTTTAACCAACTGAGTATAATAAAGAATAGAATAACAAAAAAAATCACCATGCATGCGGTATTCAGATAGATAAAGTTATTCCAAATGTAATAATAATTAACGGAACCGGTCGGTGAAAATCACATCGGCGGGATATTCCAAATGTAATAATAAATAAAGGAACCAGTCCGACGTAAAAACGCACGTACAGTGAGGATATTCCAAATGTAATCATAAATAATGGAACCAGTCCGGCAGAAACGCATGCATGGGATATTCCAACAAAATAATAAAGAATGGAATAATGTAAGAATTTCACCAAGTATAGGGTATCCAACAGTATACAAGTTATTCCAACAGAATAATAAAGAATGGAATAATGAAGTTCTCTTCATGAATAAGAAAGAAAGAATACCCCTTATGAGTACAACAAATAATATTCCTACCTTAGAAAAGAAAAGCAATTGGATATAAAAGTAGTGAAGTAGCAGTAACACTTTCTTCTTTCATCTATAGTTTATCTCTCTAGAGTTTCAAAGTGAATTCGTAAGAAAATAATGAATGAATGAGCTTTATTTATAGAAAAATGGATTGCATAGTAACTAACTCATGAGCGGTCCAGATTGATTTACTTTAATCGACGGTCCATATTTAAAGCAAAATCTTTTAAATAAAATATAATATATTCTATTTATAATCTAATAAAGCTTAATAACTTTATAAAAGATTTTACTATGCAAACACTACGCAGTGCACTACGCAAAAACACTATGCATAATAAAATATAATATATTCTATTTATAGAATAACTTTATAAAAGTATTCATTTTATATAAAAAGATTTTACTATGCAAAATACTATGCATACACTATGCATAATATAATATAATATATTCTATTTATAGAATAACTTTATAAAAGTATTCATTTTATTACATTAATAATACCAATAAAACAAAACCGAGTGACTTATCACGTAAACATCAATAATCAAATACAGGTGCTGCTACTATGCAATCACGCAGACATCTTGTACTTTACTACCGAGTAGTTCAACAGTTAACGGTAAAACTTTCGCCGTTATTTTCATAAAGTATTTTTGTCATTTTCTCAATTCAATTCCGTTGCGGGGTCCACCAATGATTGTGCCGTTGCACGAATATTCCCTGATAAAACAAATATTCCCCGACCAATAGAATATAATATGACAACTTGCATACTTTGCAAAATTTATAAATACTACCCACAACTATAACATTATATCAAATCCACACCATAATATTCAAAAAAATATTTCGAGAAAATAAAATCTTTATTCATAAAATCTGGTGTCTCACAATCTCCCCTCCTTATAAAATTTTGCCCTCGAAATTTACGTACGTACCTGGTATGCCGAAGAGGTGAGGATACCTTGACTTTATTTCAGATTCTAATTCTTGAGGTATAACCTTTGAGCATCGAATATGATCCTTCTTATCCAAGATGTTAACACGTATCTCCTCATATGTTAAATCTTCTACTATCTCATCCGGTTCTTAATTAATATTGTGGTTTGGGTTGTCCACATATTTACGTAACATCGATACGTTAAAAACGTTATGAACACGCGACATACTTGTCGGTAAAACGAGTCTATAAGCCACAGTTCCTACTCGATCGAGGATTTCAAATGGGCCAATAAAATCAAGAGTTGAGATTTCCTCTCTTCGTCAATTGTTGCTTCTAGAATAACGCCCTCTTGAACCTTCTTCTTCACATTTATCAGCTCCGGGTGTGTAGCTTGAGCGGCTTTAACTTTATCGATTAAAGTCTATTCTACCCGTATATTTGATATCACCACGTGGGTCCTTAGAGTCTTTAACTCTATCTTCATCATTTGTAAGTTATACGAAATGAGTCTTTGTGTTAACAACATCGCACTCGTAAACGCATCCAATCTTCTACTCAACACGTCAGCTACCACATTCGCTTTCCCACAATGCTATTGAATGGTACGATCGTAATCTTCAACAGCTCGAGTCAACATCTTTGGCATGTTATACGTTCATTTTAGTTGAAGAAATATTTGAGGGTTTAAGAAATGGGTTTGTCAATACAAAATTCGATTTCACGCTCTAGGGGTAGGCTAAGAAGTCTTCAAGAATACGTCAGGAAATTTATTAACAATAGAAATATCATTCAAAATTGTAACTCTCATCCAAGGCTTAGATAACACATGTAATGAAGGTTTCTCCTAACGGAGTTTCAACAGATAAATCAAAGTCTAATTTCTCTGGAGTCCAATTTAAACGTTGAGCGCAAGCAAGAGATATAAAAGAATGGGTAGAACCGGTATCTAATAAGGTATAGACTTCGCAAGAATTTATAATTAACTAACCCGTGATAACTTCGTTCGATTCGTCGTCACAAAAAACGCTCTCCCTTAAACTACCGAATTTGACTTGTTCGGGACAGTCTTTGGTGTCGTCATTACCACTGGAATTGACTTTCGCTATAGGGCATATTCCACCCTCAACTGCTTCGTCGTACTTCTGCTCCATGATCTGAATCATTATCCTTCGATCCATATCGAATTGGGGTTGACCGCAATGTATAGGGTAATTCAAAACTCGATTATGGGTTCTCCAAATTGCTGTCGAAAAAGAGAAATACATATCATCTGTTTTAGCTTTCTTGGATCGGACTTCTCTTTCCACAATATCAACGCGTCGTGTGGCTTTTACCCATGCATCTTTCATTCTCACTCGTTCAGTTGTTTCTTCTTTCAGCTGCTCCTTGACATTTGAATTCTCAGATTCCAGCTTTAATATCATATACTTTGCCAAAGAGCGCTCCTGTTCAGCTATCGTACATCGGGTAATATAATTTTGAATTGTTACATTCCTTTGCTCCACGACCACCTTCCGTTCTTCAGCCTACTCTTCTAACTCATGAATAAGATTTTGCAATTCTACATTTTGATCAACAAGTTCTTCTAATAAATCCTTCTCAAGTTCCTCTTCTTCCTCACTCTCAATTGCTACCTTTGCGACTAGCTTGAGTGCAACTTTTAATTTCTCAATCACCACATGGATATCTCTAATCACATTATCTTGGTTTGTGATTAGAGGTGTCTCCACGGTCTCATGTGCTTCATTGCTATTCTCAACATTCTCGGATGTCATTTTTAGATACTGCCACAAAACAAAGGTTAATTAACATATCACATATTATCCCTCTACTATGACCGACCAATTAAATACCAAATAAACTTAGGTAGGTCATATACTTAGCGAAAGAATTCCCCATCTCTCCCTCCTAGTTCTTGTCTCACATCTCACTAGGATCATATCCCTAAGCTTTGATCTAACCGTGACTCCCCAAAATTAGGTATACATCCCTATTCTTGAGTCGCATGATATATGGTATGTAATTCAAATACAACTTAATAATACAATTGTCAGGTACAATACGACAAAACATAAACCGTGAGTTTGAATACAAATATTGTCTACTAGAGAGTATACAAACTCAAAAGGAGTCCTCATTACAATTATTATCACACTATTTCATAGAATAGTGAGGACTACTAATGCACCATCTAGGACCATCACTGTTCCCCGACTAGTCCCAATACCACGTTCTCATTTCAAGAGACAAAGTGAAAGAAAAGGTGAGCTCAACTAGCCCAAAGAAGAAATATTATGACTAAGATAATGCAGAATAATTTATCGTTAGCCTTCAACAGTGTTAAACTTATAAAATATAATAAACATCAAGTTTAACTGCAGCGGAACAAATAATCCATTAGAAGAGTTAAGTAGGAAATAAAATCTACTATCTTCTATGATTTAAAAGGTTTTTCATCACATTTATCGCTGGGACTCAGCTTAAAAAATAATCCACATCATCGAATCACCCCTGCACTACGGCCAAAGATATTCTTTAGTATCACGACCACAATTATCCATGCAGTACGGGCCAAGAATAATCATGTTTTCATCAACGGTCCTGATCATGCCATAAAACAATTCATCTTTGCACTACGACCAAAGAGAATCCATAGCCATAATCATACCAAAAACTGTCCATCAATGCACCACGGGCCAATGAGGACTTTTTCCACATCATTTGTAACATTACGGTCATGATTATACCGAATAATCCTCGGTCATAATCATACCAAGTCCATCTATGCACCACAAAAGCCACGAGATGACTTTCAACATAATATAAACATGAGGATGATGACAATGACATAATAATTCAATAAAACAAGTTCAAGAATTAATTTATCCAGGAACTAATAACGTCCAAATTGTCAACATGATACTTCTTTGTAGAGTAAAATTCAAGAATACTCAGAAGAATATTTCCATGAAAAGATACTGGATGAAGCGCAAATATCAAGGATATTCCACTAATTTCATGGAGTATATAAGTCAAAACTTTAACCAACTAAGTATAATAAAGAATGGAATAACAAAAGAAATCACCATGCATGCGGTACTTCGCATAGACAGGTTATTCCAACAGTAATAATAATTAACGGAACGTGTCAAAGTAAAAATCACACAAGCGGGATGTTCAAAGAATAATAAATAACGGAACCGGTCCGACGTAAAATGCACAGACAGGATATTCCAACACAATCATAGAGAATGGAACCAGGTCCGGCATAAAACGCACAGACAGGATATTCCAACAGAATAATAAAGAATGTAATAACAGAAGAATTTCACCAAGTATAGGGTATCCCCAGATATCAAAGTTATTCCAATGTAATAATAAAGAATGGAATAATGAAGTTCTCTTCATGGATAAAAAAGAAAGAATACCCCTTATGAGTACAATAAATAATATTCCCTACCTTAGAGAGAAGAGCACTGGATATAAAAGTAGTGAAGTAGCGAAGAACACTTTCTTCTTTCTCTCTATAGTTTATCTCTAGAGTTTCAATTGAATTAAGTAAGAAAATAATGAATGAATGAGCTTCTATTTATAGAAAAATGGATTGCATAGTAACTAACTCATGAGCGGTCCAAATTGATTTACTTTAATCGACAAATTCCATATTTAAAGCAAAATCTTTTAAATAAAATATAATATATTCTATTTATAATCTAATAAAATGAAAAACTTTATAAAAGATTTTACTATGCAAACACTACTACGTGAGCACTATGCAAACACTATGCATAATAAAATATAATATATTCTATTTATAGAATAATTTTATAAAAGTATTCATTTTATATAAAAAAAATTTACTATGCAAAAACACTATGCAGACACTATGCATAATAATAGAATATAATATATTCTATTTATAGAATAACTTAATAAAAGTATTCTGTTTTATTACATTAATAATACCAATAAAACAAAACTGAGTGACTTATCACGTAAACATCAATAATCAATACCGTGTGCTACTATGCAATCACGCGTATTACTTTACTTTTACTACCCAGTAGTTCAACAGTTAATGGTAAAACTTCCGCCGTTATTTTCATAAAGTATTTTTGTCATTTTCTCAATCCAATTTCGTTGCAGGGTCCACCAATGATTGTGCCGTTGCACGAATATTCCCTGATAAAACAAATATTTCCCGACCAATCGAATATAATATGACAACTTGCATACTTTGCAAAATTTATAAATACTACCCACAACTATAACATTATATCAAATCCACAACATAATATTCAAAAAAATATTTTGAGAAAATAAAATCTTTATTCATAAAATCTGGGGTCTCACAGTTGAGTCACCACAAATCAACACCCAGGATAATGTGCATCAGGAAGGTAATAATCCTCAGGTGAACAACAACACCGACCAAATGGCGAATGACGGAATGTTTAGGAGCTTTCTGCAATTCGTACAACATCAGGCAAGAGAGACTCCTATCCAAAATGTAGGTGGAAACACTGGAAACTCTCGGACGGTCACCGCTAAACAGTTCAAGGAGCTGGGACCACCGGAGTTTATTGGAGAGCCAAAACCACTTAAGGCGGAGACGTAGATAAAGTTGATCACCAAGATATTTGACGTCTTGGGATGCTCCGAAGAGCAAAAGGTTCTCTTTGCCAACTTTATGTTACGAGGAGAGGCAGATTACTGGTGGGAATCGGTAAAGCGTACTCAACCTGCCGCACTGAAGATGTCTTGGGAGAAGTTCCAAGAACTATTCACCGATAAGTACTTTCCCAAAAATATTCGTCACATGAAGGAGGTAAAGTTCACCAAGTTGGAGCAGAACAATATGACCGTGTCGCAGTACGAAGCCAAGTTTGCCAAGTTGTCCCGGTTTGCATTCCACATAGTTGATAATGAGGAGAGAATGACACAGATGTTTCTAAGAGGTTTGAAACCCGAGATACGTCAATATCTAATTTCTCATAATTTGTGTTTGTATTCAGATGTTGTAAATAGGGCTCAGTTATTGGAGCACGATAACGATTCAACTCAACCAAGAGAAAGCAACCGGCAAAATGATAATACCAGTGGTAACAGTCATCGAAGCGGTGACAACAAACGTGGAGGGAATCAACATGTCAAAAATGGTAACCACTTCGGTGGTAATCATGGCCAAGACAATAAGAGTGGACATTTCAAGAAAAGGAGATTCAACAATGACGGAAAGACGTCAGCACCAACACCCATTGTTAAGGAAGGAGAACGATCACATATCATATGCTTCAAATGCGGAGGGGAGGGACACATCAGTCCAAATTGTGCGCAGCAGTGCAAAATGTGTTACAATTATGGAAGAGAAGGTCACCTAACTAGATTTTATCGTACAGTGAAGCCAAATTCAGTTGGAACGGTGACACCAAATGTCGTCCCTGACAATTCAAAACCAGTATTTCAAGGGAGAGCATTTGTTGTGACCTCCCAGAAAAAGGAACCCGAATGAGGTCATCACGGGTAAGCTTATCATAAACTCTAGCGAAGTTTATACCTTATTTGATACCGGTTCTACCCATTCTTTTATTTCTCCTACTTGCGCTTAATGTTTAAATTTGACTCCAGAGAAATTAGACTTTGACTTATCTGTTGAAACTCCGTTGGGAGACACCTTCATTATATCCACTGTTTATAAGTCTTGTTGGTTCAAATCGGTACCCTCACATTACCTGTCGATCTTATTTCATTGAAAATACTTGCATTTGACGTAATTCTAGGGATTGATTGGTTCCCTGAAGAACTTCCTGGCCTACCCCCAGAGCGTGAAATTGAATTTGGTATCGACCTTAAACCCGGTACAAAACCCATTTCCAAAGTCCCATATCGAATGGCTCCTATTGAACTTCAGGAGTTAAAGACCCAACTGTAGGAATTATTAGACATCAATTTCATTCCTCCTAGTACGTCTCCTTGGGGTGCTCCTACTCTATTCGTGAAAAAGAAAGATGGGAGTATGCGACTTTGTATTGATTATCGGGAGTTGAACCATGTCACTATCAAAAATAGGTACCCATTGCCATGTATTGATGACATGTTTGACTAGTTGCAAGGCGCCAAATTCTTTTCAAAGATCGATCTTCGTTCCGGATATCATCAGTTAAAGATTAGAACCGATGACATTCTGAAGACGGGTTTCAAAACTCGGTACGTGCATTGTGAGTTCCTAGTCATGTCTTTTGGATTGACAAATGCTCCTGCTGCATTCATGGATATGATGAACCGAGTATTCAAGGAATATTTGGATCACTTTGTGGTCGTCTTTATTGATGACATCCTCATATATTCCAAAAGCCGTGAAGATCATGAGCAACACTTGAGGCTGATACTCTAAAAGCTTCGTGAAAATAAGCTTTATGCCAAGTTGAAGAAATGCGAGTTCTGGCTTGAGGAAGTAGCATTCCTTGGGCACGTAGTACCAAGTCATGAAATATATGTTGACCCGGCAAAGATTGAAGCTATTCAAAGTGGGAGCAACCTAAATCGATGATAGAAAGACGTAGCTTTCGGCTTAGTTGGTTATTATCGGAGATTCGTAGAAGGGTTTTCTCGAATCGCTACTTCATTAACTCGGTGACTCGTAAAGATACAAAATTCGGTTGGAGCGTGGAATGTGAGAAGAGTTTTCAAGAACTCAAGAGGAGACTCATTTCAAAGATCATGCTCGACAATACCATCCTCGGCTCGAAGGATTTGTCATCTCATCGTGATGCTTCGGCAAAGGGATAGGATGTGTTCTCATGCAACATAGGAAAGTCATAGCCTATGCCTCTCGGCAACTCAAAGAATATGAGAGGAATTATCCTACTCATGATCTAGAGTTGGAAGATGTTGTCTTTGTACTTAAAATTTGGAGGAATTACTTGTATGGGGAGAAAGTGGAGATGTTTACGGATCATAAAAGCCTCAAATATTTCTTCACTCAAAAGGAGCTCAACATGCGGCAACGACGTTGGCTTGAACTGTTGAAAGATTATGATCATACCATCCAATACCATCCTGGAAAGGTGAACGTAGTAGCTAACGCATTGAGTAGAAGATCATATGCAGGTACGAGTGCGTTATTGTCAACGCAAAGGCCCATTTTTAATGACTTACAAAGGATGGAGATAGAGTTAAAGACTCTAGGGACCCATGTGATGATGTCGAATATACGAGTAGAACCGACTTTAATCGATAAAGTTAAAGCTGGTCAAGCTACAGACCTGGACCTGATGCGTATGAAGAAGAAAGTGCATGAAGGTGCTATCCCAGAAGCAAGAATCGATGAAGAAGGAATTCTTAGAGTCAACTCTAGACTTTGTGTTCCTAACGACCCTGATTTAAAGTATAAAATCATGATGGAGGCGCACAACACACCGTTTGCAATCCATCTTGGGAGTACCAAAATGTATCGTGATCTGCGACATACATTTTGGTGGAGCAATATGAAGAGAGAAATAGCGAAGTTTATCTCAAGGTGTTTAACTTGTCAACGAGTCAAGGTGGAGCATCAAATGCCAAAAGGTCCATTGCAACCACTTGAAATTCTAGAATGGAAGTGGGAGCACATTACCATAGATTTCATTATTGGTCTTCTCAAGGCATAGATGCAATTTGGGTCATTATGGATAGATTGACCAAGTCTGCTCACTTCTTACCTATACGAGAAACTTATACACTTGAACGTCTTGCTCGTATGTACATAAATGAGGTTATAAGATTGCATGGCATGCCAATATCCATAGTTTCTGATCGAGACCCAAGATTCACTTAAAAATTTTGGGTTAGTTTGCAAAAAGCTATGGGCACAGATTTACGATTTAGTTCGGTATATCATCCTCAAACGGACGGGCAGGCGGAGAGGACTATTCAAACTCTTGAGGATCTATTAAGACTCTGTGTCCTTGACTTCAAGGGAGGTTGGGACAAGTTCTTACCATTGGTGGAGTTTTCCTACAACAACAGTTATCAGGCAAGTATTGGCATGGCTCCATTTGAGGCGTTGTATAGAAGAAACTATCGTTCTCCAGTATATTGGGATGAGGTGGGTGAAGCAACGTTGTTGGTACCAGATTTGGTACGTATGACTACGGAAAAGATTCAAATGATCTGGCAACGTATAAATACCTCACAAGATCGACAAAAGAGTTATGCTAATCTTCATCGAAAAGACGTGGAATTCAATGTTGGAGAACATGTGTTGTTACGTGTGGCACCATGGAAATGAGTTACGAGATTTGGAAAGAGAGAAAAGCTCAATCCTCGATTCATTGGCCCATTTGAAATACTTGACCGAGTAGGAACTGTGGCTTATAGACTCGCGTTACCGCCAAGTATGTCTCGTGTTCATAACGTTTTTCACATATCCATGTCACGTAAATATGTGGAAGACCCGAACCACATTATTGAGTTAGAACCGGACGAAATAGCGGAAGATTTAATGTATGAAGAGGTTCCTGTTAAAATCTTGGATAAGAAGAAACATATTCTACGCTCCAAGGTTATACCTCAAGTTAAAGTTTTGTGGAGAAACCACGATGTTGAGGAAATGACCTGGGAGTTAGAATCTGAAATGAAATCAAGGTATCCTCACATCTTCATCATACCAGGTATGTACCCTAATTTCAAGGGAAAAATTTCATAAGAATGAGAGGTTGTAAGACCCCAAGTTTTATGAATAAAGATGAATTTTCTATAAATATCATTTTTAAATATTGAGTGAATTTGATATAATGTTATAGTTGTGGGTAATATTTATAAATTTTGCAAAGTACGCAAGTTGTTATATAATATTCGATTGGTCAGGGAATATTCATTTTAGCAGGAAATATTCGTACGACAACACAATCATTGGTGGACCCCACAACAGAATTATTGTCGGATTGAGAAAACGACAAAAATATCTTTTTATGAAAATAACGGCGGAAGTTTTACCGTTAATTGTTGAAACACCCGGTGTTAAAAGTACAGTAATACACGTGGTTGCATAGTAGCACACGGTATTGATTATTGATGCTTACATGAGAAGTCACTCAATTTTGTTCAATTATTGCTACAGTAATTGCTGCATAGTATCTCACGTTATTTGATTCAATTATTGTCGATATTTTATATATTAGTAAATCAATAATTGAGACAACAAAGTTATTAATATTATTATTTGCAATATTGACGACGTCTAGAAGTTCTGTCAAGGAGAGGTTTGGTCACCTAATTGCGCACCAATATAGAGAAATCCTTATTGGAAAGCCCTCTCTTTCCTGGGAACGACCTGGTTGTTAAATATTGCGAATTATAATAATGATGATAAATGTTGTTAAAAATATTGAGGGGATTTTTATGAAATATTTGTTGTAAGTTTGGTTTATTATTCGGACCCCCGCTTAATCATTTTTCAAAATAATCGGTAGGAAGTTATAAAGTATATATATATTATATGTGTGCGTCGTGTGGGTGTGTAAGTGTGGTTATATATATATATATATATATATATATATATATATATATATATATATATATATATATATATATATATATATATGATATAATGGTTATGTTACTTGTTTTTTGTGAAAGTTGCTCACGGACTTAACTCGATGATATATGAAAACTAAATTGGTGAGATTCTCATTTCCTCAATGCCGTATATGGCAGGAATATATATATATATATATATATATATATATATATATATATATTATATAAGTTTTGTTTTACTTGAATATTATATTCTTAATTTGAAAAAAATGGGCGTATATAAAGTTACAGAATTCAACCCGTGAAAATTTTTCGATTGTTCGTTCGTGAAACTTTTTAAAAGCACCCCTTCTATTCTCCTATAAATAGGATGCTTAATTAGAATTAAAAATCACACCAGAATCAGAGAATTCTTCTTCTATAATCTTGAGCGTATTTCTTTAGAGTTTTAGAAAGTTTTGAGCGTAGAAAACAGTGAAAGTTTTCTTCAAGAATATCCTCGCCCTACAAGTCGGAATACTGTTCTTTTCAAGGTAAGGGATGTTATTTTTATTCAATATTCGCTTGAAATAATATTTTCTTCCATACTCTGTAGTATGTAAGTAATATTATTTCGTTTCAGATTTCGAATTCTATACTCATTTGGTTAAAGTTTTGGCTTCTATACTCTATGAAATTAGTAGAATATCCTTCATATTTGCGTTTCATCCAGTATCTTTTCATGGAAATATTATCCTGAGCATTCTTGATAAGTTTTAACTTTTTCATGTCGGAGTACTATTCACGGGGTTACTATTCCTGAATTACTATTCACAGGGTACTATTCACTCGAGTACTATTAACCCGAGATACTATTCATGATAAAAATTGATTCGTTATCGGTCCAAATTATTTTTGGCACAATATTATTCTTGAATTTTACTCCACAAAGCAGTATCATGTTGACAATTTGGACGTTATTGATTTCTGGATAAATTAAATTATAAATCTTTAAAAATTTATCCTTGAACTTGTTTTATTGAATTCTTATATCATTGTCATCATCCTCATGTTTATATTATGTTGAAAGTCATCTGTGGCTCAGTAGTGTATAGATGGACTTGGTATGATTATGACCGAGGATTATTCGGGTATAATCATGACCGTAATGTTACAAATGATGGGGTAAAAGTCCTCATTGGCCCGTAGTGCATTGATGGATGCTTGTTGTTGGCATGATCATGACCATTATGATGAAAACACGAATATCCTCGCCCGTAGTGCATGGATAATTTGTGGTCGTGATCTTGATGAATATCCTTGGTCGTAGTACAGGGATGATGTGGATTATTTATTAAGCAGAGTCTCAGCGATAAAAGTGATGAAAAACCTTTTAAATCATAGAAGATAGTAGGTTTTATTCTCTACTTGACTCTTCTAAAGGATTGTTTGTTCCGCTGTAGTTAAACTTGATGTTTGTTATATTTTATCAGTTTAACACTGTTGAAGGCTAACGATAAATTATTCTGCATTATCTTAGTCATAATATTTCTTACTGGGCTAGTTGAGCTCACCCTTTTGCTTTCATTGTTCTCTTCAGGAAATGAGAATGTAGCTAGGACTAGTCGAAGAACGGAGTGACGGTCCAGATGAAAGCATTAGTAGTCCTCACTATTCTATGAAATAGTGTGATAATAAATGTAATAAGGACTCTATTTGAGATGGATATTGTCTAGAAGGCAATATTCTTGTTTAAACTTTCAGCTATGTTTTGTCGTATTTTACACGACAGTTGTATTTGAATTTTGTAGCATGTATTTGGTGACTCAATATGGGTGATGTATACTTATTTTGGGGGCGTCACACCGACTCAAAAAGCGGGCGGTTAAAAAATTCAAAACAACACAAACCCCCATTCTTATAGATAGCCATCTGGACATGTCGACCTCCGAAAGGACAAAGATCCTTCGAGTCAAAAAAAGGCGGGCCAAGATTATTCATCTCATCCCCGAAGCACTAAGGGTCCCTTCGTCCACAACCCCTTTTTCCCAAACCGAAAATATTCCAACATCAGAAATATCCCAATCATCACCACAGAACCGAACTCAAAACAAAATCAAAAAAGGAAAGAACCAGAAAGCTCATCTTTTGAAACCCCCCCCCCCCCCACAAGAAAGGAAATATTCAAAAATTCCCCTAACAACATCCCCAGCGTTCTATAGCTCCACCTAGACAACCTTCCCATATTCGATCCCAAAAACTAGCATCTTCATCAACACTCTAGCCAGAAAATCCCGGTGACTACCCATTAGAATTATTTAACCACTTCATCCTTCTAGCAGACGAGGCCAAGTTCAAAGACATCTCTACCACCGACCTCGTCGTCGCCGAAATTATGCACCAAGGCCGAGTAAATTTTTTCTCACCCATTTCTTTCTCTCAATCTTCATCAAATTTTATCACTTATGTCACGCTGTTTATTTCAGGCCGATGCTGTCTAGGGTCGTGTCCTTCAGCGATGGAAAGAGCTTGAAGCTGAAGAAGCACAAATGAAAAGCAATAACGAATTGCTGAAAGTCGTTCTAGAAAAAAGAACGGAAAAAACACCAGAGTACGAAATTCGCCTATGAAAACCTCTAAACTGAAAATACCAAACTAAATGAAGAGGCTGCAGAAGCTGTATCTCGGCAAAAGACCGCCTTTTAGAAAAGCAAAGCAGTAATATGGGATAATGAGAAGGTAAAACACAACAATCTAATCCTCCTTCGCTAAAACTCGGACTTGAACAAAAGAGCTGAAAAACACTTCCAAACTTATGTATCTTTGGAAAAAGAATTAAAGAACTACAAGATGTTGGGTCCACCTCTGACCGAAGAGATTCAAAACCAGATACGACAGGAATACATGAAGTCTCCCGAGCTCTCAACTAAAATAATAAAAATATCTTCTGAGGGCTACGAAGCTTCCTGAAATAAGGATAAAGCCAAACTTTCTACGGTTGCACTGAATCCATTACTCCTTGATTCTTCTGAAGATGAGATCGAAGACAACCTAGAAGACGATCCTCCACAACCATAGTTTGTTAACTTGTTTTTCATATTTTCTAGTATGAAATTTACTATCACCATGTACTCATTTATCCCAATGAATACATCATCCCTTTCCGAAGAGTTTTGCATAGTGTTTTTTACATAATAAATGATAAAGAATCCATTCAAAAGATAAACAAGTATGAAAAATAATTAAAGGGTTCGTCCGATGGATTGAACTCCTATAAAAAATAAACAAGCAGAATTGAACACTTAAACAAAATATAACTAAATATTCGTCGTTCTCCATTAGAAAGGATGTTCGCTCCCAGGAGCTGAACAGATTCCACTGAACACCAAAATACGTTATTCGCTCTCATGAGCTGAACAGGTTCTACCAAATACCAAAATACACTATTTGCTCCCAGGAGCTAAACGTAAACATCCGAACTCCAAAAAAAAGATGTCCGTTCACTAAACTGAACATAAACCACCAAAATCCATTAAAAAACGTTCGTTCACTGAACTGAACATAAACTACAAAACTCCATTTAAAAAGATGTTCATTAACTAAACTGAGCATAAACCACTGAACTCCAATAAAAAAGACATTTGTTCACTGAAATGAACATAAACCACCAAACTCCATTAAAAAAGATGTTGTAATTCTGTAAATAAGCACACCTAGAGGGGGGGTGAATAGGTGTAACTACCCAAATCTGATTTACAATGGTCAATTTTTAAATATCCCATCTACAGCTTATAATCGAACATGTTAACCCTATTTTTTTAGTATATGTTTTTTGTCTGTTATAATCAGACAACTAATACCTATCTATTTTAGTGTATGTTCTTCGTCTGTTATAATCGGACAGCTAATACATGTCTAGTTTAGTTTATCTTCAAGCACGACCTAAAATTGAATATGAAGAATACTAAAATAGATAACAGAAAAGAAAAGAACAGTAAATCACGCCAAGATTTTTAAATGGTTCAGCCTCTGTCCTCTAATCTAGTGGCCTAATCCACGTCCAATACCAAATGTTATTAGAGACTCCCATTATTAAATTAATATTTAAAAGATTACACAGAAAAACTCCATATACAACAAAGATCGATTCTGACTTGGACACCTCTGCCGCCTTGCACCTCTGCAACTCCTCTCACCTCTGAGACATTGCTGCTTCCGATGTAAAGACTGAATATTACAAAGACCCCCAAGCCAACCTAGACTTGTACTTGGTTACAAAGGATGTGATATGAAGATTATAATGACTTTCCAGTTAACAAGAATTTAAAAAGATACAAAACAGAACTAGAATTCAGAATTGATGAAAGCTTTTCAAGATGTGTTCAGTAGAGATTTTCAGCTTCCAGTGTTATCTCCTCTTCTGCCCAGAAGTTTGAATATATATAAAATGGAGTGCAACGGCTAGTCCAATTTTGTTAGCGTGAAAGGCTCAATGAAGAAAGCAATCTCAGTAAACTGTTATTACTAACATCTATAAAATCTTCAGCAAGATAAAGATATGAATAAAATAAATGCTGAATTAAAGGAGTCAAAAATATAGAGTCCTTAATAATTTGTTTCTTTAAATGACTGCAATATCAAATTTGAAACAAATTTCTTAGCATGTCAATCTCCTTAAAATACTCCAATTTGAATTTGAAATATATTCAGCTAACCAGTTAAGATATATTAATATAGCAACTGTTTAAAGATATATTATCTAGCTATATCTGTTTAAAGAATAGAAACGTTAACGTCAATTAAAGTTCTAGTTGTAAGAAACTTCCTTAATATATTCCAATTTACAAAGTATATTTTGAAAAGAATTCTCAGCACAAAATATACATGTCATAATCTTTTATTAACACAACCTAATATATAAAAAATCATGACCATTAGTTTATATTCATACTTAATTATATTCAATAGTCCAATATTACTCCAGTGTAGAACAACAACCATGTAGTCCATAAAATAACCCATGCATAACCATATTTGACCAACATGACCGAAACAAATAATAAACCAATACAAAATCAATTTAGCCTATATATGCATTGTCATCATTAAAACCACAACGTATAGATACTAACAGATGTTCGTTCACTGAACTGAACATAAACCACCGAACTCCCACAAAAAAGAAGTGTGTTCACTGAACTTGACATAAATCACCAAACTCCATTTAAAAAGATGTTCGTTCACTAAACTGAACATACCACCAAACTTCATTTAAAAAGATCTTCGTTCACTAAAATGAACATACCACCGAACTCCAACCAAATCTCAACCTTAGGAACTAAATACAAAATTAACCATCAATGACAATATTCGTAAAAACTGAACACTTATTTTATTAATAATCTTGGAAAAGTAAAAAGTTAAATCTCCTAGTCATGAACTACTAATAGTATTCCCGAAGCCTGCCTGGATGCCAAATATTCTTTACTTCTGACCCATCCATTGCCCGAAGTCGATAAGTACCTGGCTTCGGCACCTTAACAATCTCATACGACCCCTCCCAATTCGGTATCAGCTTCGTAAAATTTTGAGGCATAGAAGCTTTTACTTCTCGATGAACCAAATCACCAACCTCAAATCTTCTGAGTTTAACCCCTTTGTTAATGCCTAGCCACTCTCCATTGGTATGCTGTAAGTTTTACTAAGGCCGACTCCCTGACCTCCTCCAACAAGTCCAGATTGACGTAAAGCCCTTCGTCATTATACAACTCTCTAAACTAACTGACTTGAAGAGATGTAGAGCCAATTTCAACAGGGACCAAGGCATCAGTACTATAAGCTAATCTGAACAGTGAATCACATGTGGTATCCTCGAAGTAGTTTGATAAGCCCACAACACACTGAGTAGTTCCACATGCCATTTTCCCTTCGCCTCATCGAGCCTTCATTTAATTCCGTTCAGCAAGGTTCTGTTAGTAACCTCCACCTAATCATTCGACTGAGGATGAACAACTAAGGTCTTCCAATGCTAAATCCCCAATTCTTTCAAAAATGCCTCAAATTTTGAACCCACAAATTGTTGACAATTTTCCGAAATCACCACCAAGGGAATGCCAAATCGAAAAACCACGAACTCCTTCAAAAACTTTAAACACTTATGTTCAGTAATTTGCCGAAGGGGTTTCGGTTTTACCCACTTGATCATATAATCAACAGCCACTATCATAAAACTAACTTTCCCCTTCACACATTTCAACAAAAGAGAGGAATAAGCCCTTCGATACAGATCTCCATCTATAAGCACAAAATTTGAACTCCTATGATTGACCTTCTTTGCCAACATCCAATCCGAAGGCACGACACCGTCAGCCAAATAATCAAGATAAAGGGTTATCCAATAATTCGACCACTCCACAAACATTACCTCTGCATACTGAACACTCGGCTGATTTAAGACTTCCAAGTAAACTGATCCACTGAACGTGCTTACATCAGTTGTAGCCAATCTCTCCAAAGCATTAGTTATAGTATTAACATATCTGTTCATTCCCTGAAAAGTAAAAGAACTAAATTATTGGAGCCAATCTTTCACTTCTGCCAGATATTTTACCGCTCTTGCCCCCGGGCCTCGTACTCCCCCAAAACATGCTGATCACCAGCTAGGAGTCACTAAAAATTACTATCTTATGAACTTCAAGACTCTTCGCTAACCGAAGGCTTGCCAAGATTACTTCATACTCAGCCTCATTATTAGTTACTTTGAACCCAATGTGAATCACATGTTGCACTTTGAACCCCTCTAGACTTGTTAAAATAAAGCCAGCACCACTGACATCCAAAGTAGAGGACCAATCTGCATACATCGTCCATAAACTCTGCATTGGTTGAGCATTCGTAACTGTACAAACAACCTTTTTGGTCTGATCCAAACTATCATCAACCTCAAAGAACAAACACTCCACCACGAAGTCGGCCAATGTCTAACCCTTTATTGTTATCCGAGGATATTCCAATATAAATTGTGATAATTCCATTGTTCGAGCCCCGAGCTGACCTGAGACGTCTCGCTTTCCCAACACTTTCTTTAATGGTTGATCCATGTACACCACTATTAACCGACTTTGGAATTACTATCGAAGCTTTCAACTTGTTATTATCAACGCATAGACAAACTTGTCAAGATTCGGATAACTTGTTTCTGCATCCCTAAAGGTATAGTTCATATAGTAAACCGGGTGCTTGTGACGCCCCCAAATTCGGGTCTCTTCCAACCCGACATATGGTGCTACACGGTGCTACAGTTCACACAAACATTCAATTGAAATGCCTCAAAAGAACGAATATGTCTTGTATATATTATAAACAATATTAGAATTCCTCAGGTTCTTTATAACCGTTACATTTTTTCTTGTCATAATATCAAATATTATCATTACAAACCTGTACTATTACATAGGTAATCTACAGGTTCGCCTTAGCCTTCCCTTTATCCTTTCCTAATCCTTCGGTCCGTTCGGTCTAAGCTGCATTCATATGGTTCAAGCAAGAGTGAGCATAACAAGCTCAACAAGTACAACAATTTCATTTAAACGACATGCTTGAAACATAGGAATCGTGTATCTTCAATAACTGGATAATAGTTACGAAGTACTATCAATAATTCAAAATTTCATTTCTTTTCCTTCAAAACATTTTACCATGACAATATTTAGTAAACAACAATTCTGGTCCAAGACCTTGAGCGTTTCAAAATTTCTTTGAAAAGGATAACCCGACAAGAAGTCTGTAAGTCCGACATAGCTTATGAGCACTTCTAGGTGATCAGCCTATAGTACTCTATGTTAATCAACAATACATTCATTAAACGTGTGTACATTTAAGTTGTGGCAACCTCACGTGCCCATCGAATAATCGATGAAAAATATATTTGTTTATTCATACTCAGGCTTACCTTGAATCTGTACCAAACAATTGGCGTAGGATAGCGTTAGCAATTCTATATTGAAAGATTAGTAAATAAATCAATCAACTCTTCAAGATTAGTCTAGCCGAGGTAAAACTGGCATCGACCCTTTAGTAAAACAATTCATGCATCTCATAATATGAATCATAGAAAACTTGGCTAACATGAAGGTTAAACAAGCGTTTAAGAAAAACTTGCCTTCAGTGTCTGCTATAGTATAATTACTTTTCCTTTTGAGTCTTTACGGTCTCTACAACACATAACCACATAACATACCATATTAGGTCATGAACGAACATACATAGTTCCTAATGAATCTTACCCTTCTTCTCAATTTAATCATGTATTAGATTTGTTATTTATTGGTTCCGGCTTGCCGTTAAAGTTTACATCGTCCTTACCAACTTCTTTCTCTTCTATAACTTAACTGAAATTATTTCATTAATACAAATCGTTTTTAGTTAATCATTCCACCTAACGGCTTACCAATGTCCTTACATTATTAATCGAAAACTCTTACATACTCTACGTGTTCGTGCAAGAATTTTATATATTTGACTTTGTTAACTAAAAATTCACCTATTAGTCCATTTTTAATGAAAACGATAAACGTTCGTGAACGTTCAACGCTCGTTTCTTCGTTCTAATTCAGAATATGGTCATTCTCGAGTCCGCAACTCTATAATTACAAATAAAACTTGACTCTATTTAAAACCAACGTTTCCAAGCTCAATATCGAAATTCGACCTCTAATCCGAGAATTTTACGAATTCGACGATTATCGTCCAATCGTGAGAATTCCGGCATAACTTCGTTACTTATTATTTGTTTTAGTTTCAAATGGATTCAATCCATTATACTAACATTTTGACATACATATTTCATTAACTTATAAACATGATAAGTTATTACTTATTCTTTGTGAGTTTGTAACTTATAAAAGTATAAACTACTTATGATTTCTTTTCTCATTACTTATTATGGTTCCAATCTTTTAACTACCATCCTTACTTCTTTTTATCATACTAACTTCATTATTATTAACATATGACACGTTCTTACAAGATCTTCCTTAGTTCATAACTTATATGATTACGAATAGCTTATTCATGACTTATACGGCTTAAGTCCATTAATTAATCATTCCTAATACTTCTTAGCGTACAAATCCCACCACTACTCACCTCTCCAACAAATGAATAGAAAGAGATTCATGATTCAAGATTGCTTACCCTTGAAGTTCACTTGCTAAACCTTAATCTTCTTCTTGCTTCTTGAATTAACAAAGGTTAACTTTCTAGCTTTTCTAGCTTTTTCTCTCAAGTAAATAAGCTCTCAACTTATAAGTTATAAAGTGTTAGATGAATGAACAACCAACAAAGAGCTATCTCTCCTTCTATTTATAGGAAATTCCAAATAAGGGCTTAATGGTCAAAGAGCCATTCCACCTCCTTACTATTCATTACTTAAGCATTAAGTTACTTGCTCCTCACATGAATTACTTGGCCATTACAACACTTATCCATTATGTTAACTTGTTTAGCACAACTTTTATCCTTTCCTTGCTCATCACATTTCTTAGCCATTAAGTTTACTTAACTTATCATTTGCTTAACCCTTAAGTCTACTTGTTCATCACACTTGTTTCTTCGCCACCAAGATCACCCATGTGATCATGGGTTGCCCCATGGATCCTCCTAATCCATTGGATTAATAATTTGGGCTAAAGTTTAATTAACCTAACTTAAGCTTTGGGCTTACACATTAAATTACTTTGGACTTCCCATTACAAACACTTGGGCTTGCACTTTAATTCTATTGGAATTTCATATTAAATCATATTGGACTTGTACATCCCACATAATCCACAAGTCCATTCACAAATGGCTTAAAGCCTTAGGACATATTATATATGTATTAATCTCGTATTCCACTCGTATACTTATTTATATACGCCATACCATCATTCATGCATACTCGTATAATACCTCGTATCATACTCGTATTCATTAGTTCGTATAATACATATGTATTATACGATCATCGCTTAACTCATTATACACATTTAAATTCCTTCTTGGAAATCATTTTCCCTAACCGTTAGATTTTAAGTCCGCAGGCAAAAAACTGCGTTTGCCATAACTGAAATATTATTGGATATTCTATCTTACCTTGATATTTTATCGTTAAGTATGTGACACCCCCAAATTCGGGTTACCCGACCCCCGAGTTTGGTGTTCACGATCCACAATATAATACTGTAAAAACCACACTTTTTGAATAAAGATGAATTTTCTATAAATATTATTTTTGAATATTATGGAGTGAAATTGATATAATGTTATAGTTGTGGGTAATATTTATAAATTTTACAAAATACGCAAGTTGTTATATAATATTCGATTGGTAGGGGAATATTCGTACAACGGCACAATCATTGGTGGACCCCACCACGGAATTATTGTCGGATTGAGAAAACGACAAAAATACTTTAAGAAAATAATGGCGGAAGTTTTACCGTTAACTGTTGAAACACCCAGTGTTAAAAGTACAGTAATACGCGTGGTTGCATAATAGCACACGATATTAATTATTGTTGCTTACGTGATAAGTCACTCAATTTTATTGGTATTATTAATGTAATAATATAGAAAATATTTTTATATAAAATAGAATACTTTTATAAAGTTATTCTATAAATAGAATATATTATATTTTATTATGCATAGTGTTTGCATAGTGCCTGCATAGTGTTTGCATAGTAAAATCTTTTATAAAGTTATTCTTTTTATTAGATTATAAATAGAATATATTATATTTTATTTAAAAGATTTTGCTTTAAATATGAACCGTCAGATTAAAGTAAATCAATCTGGACCGTTCATGAGTTAGTTTCTTATATGCAGTCCATTTTTCTATAAATAGAAGCTCATTCCTTCATTATTTTCTTACTTAATTCCTTTGAAACTCAGAGAGATAAACTATAGAGAGAAAGAAGAAAGTATTCGCTACTTCACTACTTATATATCCAAAGTGCTCTTCTTCTTATGGTGGGGATATTATTTGTTGTACTCGTAAGGGGTATTATTTTTCTTTTTGTATTCATGAAGAGAACTTCCGTTATTCCATTCTTTATTATTACATTGAATAACTTTTGTATATCTGGAATACCCTATACTTGGTGAAATTCTTCTCGCTATTCCATTCTTTCTAATTTCATTGAATAACTTTTCAGACACTTGGCTACCCTATACTTGGTGACATTCTTCTATTATTTTGTCTTTACTATTCATTTGGAATATCCCGTCATGCGTATTACGCTTTGACACGGGTTCCTTATTTAGTATTCGTTGGAATAACTTTGCATCATCAAGTATCGCATGCATGGTGATTTCGTTGTTATTACATTCTTTATTATTTTGTTGGAACATCCCGCTCGCAAGTAATTTACTTTGACCTAGTTCTCGTTATTATTATTCATTGGAATAACTTTGCCTATCTGCAAGTACCGCATGCATGGTGATTTCTTTGTTATTCCATTCTTTATTATACTAATTTGGTTAAAGTTTTGACTTCTATACTCCATGAAATTAGTGGAATATCCTTGATATTTGCGCTTCATCCAGATCTTTTATGGAAATATTCTTCCGAGCATTCTTGAATTTTACTCTACAAAGAAGTATCATGTTGATAATTTGGACGTTATTAGTTTCTGAATAAATTAATTCTTGAACTTGTTTTATTGAATTCTTATATCATTGTCATCATCCTCATATTATATATTTTTGAAAGTCATCGTATTCAGTAGTGCATAGATGGACTTGGTATGATTATGACCGAGGATTATTCAAGTGTAATCATGACCGTAATGTTATAAATGATGTGGTAAAGTCCTCATTGGCCCGTAGTGCATTGGTGGATGATTGTTGGCATAATCATGACCATTATTGAATACACAAATATTCTTGGCCCGTAGTGCATGGATAATTATGGTCGTGATACTAAAGAATATCCTTGGCCGTAGTGTAGGGGTGATTTGATGATGTGGATTATTTATTAAGCTGAGTCCCAGCGATAAAAGTGATGAAAAACTTTTTAAATCATAAAAGATAGTAGATTTTATTCTCTACTTGACTCTTTTAATGGATTGCTTGTTCCGCTGTAGTTAAACTTGATGTTTGTTATATTGTATCAGTTGAACACTATTTAAGGCTAATGATAATTTATTCAGCATTATCTTAGTCATAATATTTCTTACTGGGCTAGTTGAGCTCACCCTTTCTTTCACTGTTCTCTTCAGGAAATGAGAATATAGCTGGAACGAGTCGGGGAACGGAGTGATGGTCCTAGATGGTGCATTAGTAGTCCTCACTATTCTGTGAAATAGTGTGATAATAATTATAATGAGGACTCCTTTTGAGTTTGTATACTCTCTAGTAGACAATATTTGTATTCAAACTCACAATTTATGTTTTGTCGTATTGTACACGACAGTTGTATTATTAAGTTGTATTTGAATTTTGTACCATGTATCTGGCGACTCAAGATGGGTGATGTATACCTAATTTTGGGGGTGTCACAGTTGGTATCAAAGCTTAGGGATATGATCCCTGGCTAAGATGTGAGACTAGAACTAGGAGGGGAGAGACGGAGAATTCCTTCGCTAGTATGACCTACTTAAATTTATTTTGTATTTAAATTGGTTGGTCAGAGTTTAGAGATAATATGTTACATGTCAACTAACCCTTGTTTTGTGGCAGTATCTGAAAATGACATCCAAGAATGTTGAGAATAGAAATGGAGCACAAGAGACCGTTGAGTCTCCACATATCAATAATCAGGATAATGTGCATCAAGAAGGCGACAATCCTCATGCAAACAACAACACGGACCAAATGATGAATGATGGATTGTTCAGAGGCTTTATGCAATTCATGCAACATCAGGCGAGAGAGGCTCCTATCTAAAATGTGTGTGGAAACACTGGAAACTCTCGGACGGTCACCGCTAAACAGTTCAAGGAGCTGGGACCACCGGAGTTTATTGGAGAGCCAAAACCACTTAAGGCGGAAGCATGGATAAAGCAGATCACCAAAATATTTGATGTCTTGGGATGCTCCGAGGAGCAAAAGGTTCCCTTCACCACCTACATGTTGTGTGAAGAGGCAGATTACTGGTGGGAATCCATAAAATGTACCCAGCCTAACCCACTCAAGATGTCTTGGGAGAAGTTCCAAGAGCTAGTCAATGATAAGTACTTTCCCGAGAGTATTCGTCACATGAAAGAAGTGGAGTTTATCAAATCGGAACAAAACAATATGGCCCGTGTCGCAATACGAGGCTAAATTTATGAGTTATCCGGTTTGCATCCCATTTGGTCGATAATGAGGAGTGAATGACGCGAATGTTTTTAAGAGGTTTGAAACCGAAGATACGTCAATATCTTATTTCTCATAAACTGTGTTTGTTCTCGGATGTTGTAAATAGGGCTCGATTATTGAGCCGTAGCGAACGCAGTCAAATATAACCAAGAGAAAGCGGTACGCAAAGATGAAAATACAAAGTGGTATTAGTCATCAAAGCGGTGACAAGAAACGTGGAGGAATCAACATGCGAAATGGTAACCACCGGTGGTAATCATGGCCAAGACAGTAAAAATGGACATTTCAAGAAAAGGAGATTCAATAATGATGGAAGGACGTCAGCACCAGCACCCGTTGTTAAGGAAGGAGAACGACCACCTATCATATGCTTCAAATGCGGAGGGGAGGGACACATCAGTCCAAACTGTGCGATGCCATCAAAAGCATGTTATAATTGTGGAAGAGAGGTCACTTAGCCCAATTTTGTCGTTCACTAAAGACAAGTTCAGCCAGGATGGAGGCACCAAAAGCTGTCCCAGAAAAGTCAAAGCCGGTAGTGCAAGGGAGAGCATTTGTTATGACCTCCCAGAAAGCAAGGAACCCGAATGAGGTCATCACGGGTAAGCTTATCAAAAACTCTAGCGAAGTCTATACCTTATTTGATACCGGTTCTACCCATTCTTTTATTTCTCCTACTTGCGCTCAACAATTAAATTTGACTCCGGAGAAATTAGACTTTGACTTATCTGTAGAAACTCTGTTGGGAGAAACCTTCATTACATCCACTGTTTATAAGTCTTGTTTGGTTCAAATCGGTACCCTCACATTACCTATCGATCTTATTTCATTAAAAATACTTGCATTTGACGTAATTCTAGGGATTGATTGGTTAACTACTCATCATGCAAAAATTGATTATTTTCGTAAGATTGTTAGCTTTCGTATTCCTAACCAATCTGTTATGCGAATTCAAGCCACCAAACCATTAAAATCAAGCACTGTCATCTCAAGCCATAAAGCTATTCGTTTATTGAAAAATGGATGTCAAGCTTTCTTAGCTCATGTCACGGATCTAAACAAAAAAACGTCAGTTTTGAATGATATTTCTATTGTTAATGAATTTCCTGACGTATTCCCTGGAGAACTTCCTGGCCTACCCCAGTAGCGTGAAATTAAATTTTGTATCGACCTTGAAACCGGTACAAAACCTATTTCCAAAGCCCCATATCGAATGGCTCCTATTGAACTTCAGGAGTTAAAGACCAAACTACAGGAATTGTTAAACATCGGTTTCATTCGTCCTAGTACTTCTCCTTGGGGTGCTCCTGTTCTATTCATGAAAAAAAAGATGGGAGTATGCGACTTTGTATTGATTATTGGGAGTTGAATCATGTCACCATCAAAAATAGGTACCCATTGCCACGTATTGATGACTGTTTGACCCAAATTGTAAGGAGCCAAATTCTTTTCAAAGATTGATCTTCTTTTCGGATATCACCAATTGAAGATTAGAACCGGATGACATTCCAAAGACGGCTTTCGTAACTCCAGACGGGCATTATGAATTCCTAGTCATGTCATTTGGATTGACTAATGCTCCTGCTGCCTTCATGGATATGATGAACCGAGTATTCGGGGAATATTTGGATCACTTTGTGGTCGTCTTTATTGATGACATCCTCATATATTCCAAAAGCCGTGAAGATCATGAGCAACACTTGAGGCTGATACTCTAAAAGCTTCGTGAATATAAGCTTTATGCCAAGTTAAAGAAATGCGAGTTCTGGCTTGCGGAAGTAGCATTCCTTGGGCATGTGGTATCAAGTCATGGAATATCTATTGACCCAGTAAAGATTGAAGCTATTAAAAGCTGGGAGCATCCTAAATCAGTGACTGAAGTACGTAGCTTTCTCGGCTTAGCTGGTTATTATCGAAGATTCGTAGAAGGGTTTTCTCGAATCGCTACTCCACTAACGTAGCTGACTCGGAAAGATACAAAGTTCGGTTGGAGCGAGGAATATGAGAAGAGTTTTCAAGAACTCAAGAGGAGACTCATTTCAGCACCTGTTCTGATAATACCATCTAGTTCGAAGGGATTTGTCATCTACAGTGATGCTTCGGGCAAAAGGTTAGGATGTTTTCTCATGCAACATGGGAAAGTCATAGCCTATGCCTCACAACAACTCAAAGAATATGAGAGGAATTATCCTACTCAAGATCTAGAGTTGGCAGTTGTTGTCTTCGCACTAAAGATTTGGAGGCATTACTTGTATGGGGAGAAAGTGGAGATCTTTACGGATCATAAAAGCCTCAAACATTTCTTCACTCAAAAGGAACTCAATATGCGACAACGACGTTGGCTTGAACTGTTGAAAGATTATGATCATACCATCCAATACCATCTTGGAAAAGTGAACGTGGTAGCTGACGCATTGAGTAGAAGATCATATGCAAGTGCGAAAGCGATATTGTCAACGCAAAGGCCCATTTTGTATGACTTGCAAAGGATGGAGATAGAGTTAAAGACTCAGGACCCATGTGATGATGTCGAATATACGAGTAGAACTGACTTTAATTGATAAAGTTAAAGCTGCTCAAGCTACTGAGACTGAGCCGATGCGTATGAGGAAGAAAGTGCAAGAAGGTGCTATGCGGAAGCGCGAATTGATGAAGAAGGAAAACTTGAGTCAACTCGGACTTTGTGTTCCTAACGATTCGATTTAAATTATAAAATCATGATGGGTAGATAACACACCGTTTGTAATCCATCCTGGAAGTACCAAAATGTATCATGATATTCGTCATACATTTTGGTGGAGCAATATGAAGAGAGAGATAACGCTGTTTATCTCAAGGTGTCTAACGTGTCAACGAGTCAAGGAGGAGCATCAAGTACCAAAAGATCCATTGCAACCACTTAAAATTCTATAATGGAAGTGGGAGCACATTACCATGGATTTCGTTACCGGTCTTCCCAAAGTTTCTCAAGGCATAGATGTGATTTGGGTCATTGTTGATAGATTGAACAAGTCTGCTCATTTCTTACCGATACGAGAAACTTATACACTTAAACGTCTTGCTCGTATGTACATAAACGAGGTTGTAAGATTGCATGGTATGCCAGTATCCATAGTTTCTGATCGAGACCCAAGATTCACTTCAAAATTTTGGGTTAGTTTGCAAAAAGCTATGTGCACGAATTTACGATTTAGCTCGGCATATCATCCTCAGACGGACGGGCAGTCAGAGAGGACAATTCAAACTCTTGAAGATCTATTAAGACTCTGTGTCCTTGAATTCAAGGGAAGTTGGGACAAGTTCTTACCATTGGTGGAGTTTTCCTACAATAACAGTTATCAAGCAAGTATTGGCATGGCTCCATTCGAAGTGTTGTATGGAAGAAAGTGTCGTTCTCCAATATGCTGGGATGAGGTGGGTGAAGCAACGTTGTTGGGACCGGAGTTGGTACGTATGACTACGAAAAAGATTCAAACGATCCGACAACGTATAAAAACCTCACAAGATCGACAAAAGTGTTATTCTGATCTTCATCGAAAGGACGTGGAATTCGATATAGGAGATCATGTGTTATTACGTGTTGATCTATGGAAAGGAGTTACAAGATTTGGAAAGAGAGGAAAGCTCAATCCTCGATTCATCGGCCCATTTTTAATCCTTGATCGAGTAGGAACTGTGGCCTATAGACTCGCTTTACCGCCAAGTATGTCTCGTGTTCATAACATTTTTCACATATCCATGTTACGTAAATATGTGGAAGACCCGAACCACATTATTGAGTTAGAACTAGACGAAATAGCGGAAGATTTGACGTATGAAGAGGTTCCTATTCAAATCTTGGATAAGAAGGAACATATTCTATGCTCCAAGGTTATACCTCAAGTCAAAGTTTTGTGGAGAAACCACGATGTTGAGGAAATGACTTGGGAGTTAGAATCTGAAATGAAATCAAGGTATCCTTACCTCTTCAATATACCAGGTACGTACCCTAATTTCGAGGGCGAAATTTTATAAGAAGGGGAGATTGTAAAACCTCAACTTTTTGAATAAAGATGAATTTTCTATAAATATTATTTTTGAATATTATGGAGTGAAATTGATATAATGTTATAGTTGTGGGTAATATTTATAAATTTTGCAAAATAAGCAAGTTGTTATATAATATTCGATTGGTCGGGGAATATTCGTTTTAACAGGGAATATTCGTACAACGGCACAATCATTGGTGGACCCCACAACAGAATTATTGTCGGATTGAGAAAATGACAAAATACTTTATAAAAATAACGGCGGAAGTTTTACCGTTAACTGTTGAAACACCCGGTGTTAAAAGTATAGTAATACGCGTGGTTGCATAATAGCACACGATATTAATTATTGATGCTTACGTGATAAGTCACTCAGTTTTGTTGGTATTATTAATGTAATAATACAGAAAATCTTTTTATATAAAACAGAATACTTTTATAAAGTTATTCTATAAATAGAATATATTATATTTTATTATGCATAGTGTTTGCATAATGCCTGCATAGTGTTTGCATAGTAAAATCTTTTATAAAGTTATTCGTTTTATTAGATTATAAATAGAATATATTATATTTTATTTAAAAGATTTTGCTTTAAATATGGACCGTCAGATTAAAAGTAAATCAATACGGGACCGTTCATGAGTTAGTTACTTATGCAAATCCATTTTTCTATAAATAGAAGCTCATTCCTTCATTATTTTCTTCATTTAATTCTTTGAAACTCTAGAGAGATAAACTATAGAGAGAAAGAAGAAAGTATTCTGCTACTTCACTACTTATATATCCAGTGCTCTTCTTCTTAAGGTAGGAGATATTATTTGTTGTACTCGTAAGGGGTATTATTTCTTTTGTATTCATGAAGAGAACTTCCGTTATTCCATTCTTTATTATTCTGTTGGAATAACCTGTATATGCGGGATACCCTATACTTGGTGAAATTCTTCTGCTATTCCATTCTTTCTAATTCTGTTGGAATAACCTGTATACGCTGGCTACCCTATACTTGGTGACATTCTTCTATTATTTTGTCTTTACTATTCTGTTGGAATATCACTCGTCGTAAGTACACGCCGCGACACGGTTCCTTATTTAGTATTCTCGTTGGAATAACCGCTCGTACATAAATACCGCATGCATGGTGATTTCATTGTTGTTATTACATTCTTTATTATTCATTGGAACATCCTGTAAATTGTGAATTTTGCCTCGACTCGGTTCCATTATTATTATTCTGTTGGAATAACCTTATTCATGCAAAGTACCGCATGCATGGTGATTTCTTTGTTATTCCATTCTTTATTATACTCAGTTGGTTAAAGTTTTGACTTCTATACTCCACGAAATTAGTGGAATATCCTTGATATTTGCGCTTCATCCAGTATCTTTTCATGGAAATATTCTTCTGAGCATTCTTGAATTTTACTCTACAAAGAAATATCATGTTGATAATTTGGACGTTATTAGTTCCTGAATAAATTAATTCTTGAACTTGTTTTATTGAATTCTTATATCATTGTCATCATCCTCATATTTATATTTTTTGAAAGTCATCTATGGCCTGTAATGCATAGATGGACATGGTATGATTATAACCAGGGATTATTGATTGTAATCATTTAATAGTAATATTACAAATGATGTGGTAAAAGTCCTCATTGGTCCATAGTGCATTGATGGGACAAGTTGTTGGCATGATCATGACCATTAATGAATACACAAATATTCTTGGCCCGTAGTGCATGGATAATTGTGGTCGTGATACTAAAGAATATCCTTGGTCAGTAGTAGTGCGGGGTGATTCGATGATGTGGATTATTTATTGTCGAGTCCCAAATGATAAAAGTGATGAAAACCTTTTAAATCATAAAAGATAGTAGATTTTATTCTCTACTTGACTCTTTTAATGGATTGGTTATTCCGCTACAGTTAAACTTGATGTTTGTTATATTGTATCAGTTTAACACTGTTTAAGGCTAATGATAATTTATTCTGCATTATCTTAGTCATAATATTTCTTACTGGGCTAGTTGAGCTCACCCTTTCTTTCACTGTCCTAGATGGTGCATTAGTAGTCCTCACAGCTTATGTTTTGTCGTATTGTACACGACAGTTGTATTATTAAGTTGTATTTAAATTCTGTACCATGTATCTGGCGACTCAAGATGGGTGCTGTATACCTAATTTTGGGGGTGTCACAAATACCATTTAACTACCCATTCATATATAAATATGAATACATAAGTCATTAACATATGTTGTTAATACATAAGTCCCAGGTCCACTAACCTTAACACTTTAGAAATACCCCTTAGATATACAAAAAGGGTTTACAATACAACATAATAATAATAATGTTCATTATACTACTCCAGCATCTTCCCTTTGCCTTTGTTCTTCTTTGACCTGCTGGCCTCTTCTTTCCTAGCTGAAATATTTTATTTAGCAAGGGTGAGCAACAAGTTTGTCCCGCAAGTTAAGACATACAATAAATGTATATGAATCAATAAGAACAGACTATCTATTTTGATATAATGAAACCAAAGTTCAGTGAACTTTGAAATAGCTGAACAAATTGTTAATCAATAACAAGTCTTCTCGTATTCTAGGCAACGCAATAATCTAATAATGAAAGAGTACAACGCTTTCAAAGTTTCTACGATATTCTATTGAATAATCTAGAATCAATTCTACGCAATAACAAAGTGGAATGTTTTCCAGATTTATGCTGAGTGATCCATTGGATCTAGAACTTCTCTTCTCGGGTATCTATCAAAGATTTACTTTGATACATATGCATGAGTATCAAATAACCATAAAGATTAAATCATACCCCTCTGCAAGTACTTAGAGCCAGCCAACTCCTTGTACCCTATATTATGCATAATACTTAACAGTGTGCAATGGCCGAATATACGACCTAAAATGTTTCCTTTTTATAAAAGGTTGTTCTTCTCAGTCTCAGAATAAAGATTTTGATGTAACAACGAAATACTATGATTTCAAATTCCAGTTACTTCTTGATCTAGCCAAAATAATCGGCATCGATCTGTCAATAATAATTGAATTCTATTCTCGAACCTATCAAGTTTTAACAAATGTTCGTCTAGTCCAGGATAATTGGCTAAGACATTTCTCAACATAATTCGACAATAAACAGGAATTATCTGTACTGTCGATATTAGCTTCTATGAATTTAAATATCCAACAACAGTTATTCAACGAATATATTTTCAGAATCAGTAATTCAATTTGAATATTAAATACGCACTAACTGCGAATAATCAACAATAAATTCCTAGACGTGGTATAATTAACAATAATTAACCACTGTAATAATTGAACAATATTAACTCAAGGTTGAGTTCAGAAACTTGTCTTCCGCGTTGATTACAGCTACACAATATACTTATCTGCTTTCGAAAGACCTATAACCAATAATATCGGTCTCATAATTAGCATAATAATTTATAATCACGTAACACTGTATTCTACAGTCAAACTTCTCCTAGGTACATTACCACATAGCCACATTAGTGTTTATAACATATATAAACACCTAACAAGTCTAACTAGTTCGGTCTGGTTGGACTTCGGTCCATTCTCGGTGCCTTGGTCACCCTATCCGACAATTAACACTTAAATTGCCCATTAAACTTGGTCTCTAAGCTTCAATATTATTTTAGATAAGTGAAATATCATTTATAATATTTTTCAGAAGCTTTTAATAATTTATAAACAATTATTATAATTTATAATAATTTTTCAAACACTTAAATCATTTTAAAATTATTTAATTATCAAATAATCTTATTATCATTAATATTTAATAATATAAAAATATTAATGTTATACTTGTCAAAATATTAAAGTTATTGTTAATAACTTAAAATATTTTTAAATCATTAATATTCTACTTAAATGATTTTTAAAATAAATAAAACTATTTTTAAATCATTACCATTAATATCTAAACATTAATGAAATTATTATCCAAATATTAAAAGTCATTAATTATAACTTAAAAATACTTTTAAATTATTTTTCTCATTTTTTAAATAATTTTTAAATCAATAAAATTATTTTTAATTCATTTATTTAATATAATAATTAACTAAATCTAATATCATTAATATTAATTTATTAATGGAATTCTCCAAAAATATTGAAAATTATATTTTATAATTCCAAATATTTTCTAACACTTTATTCTTATTTAAAATGATTTTTAAATCAATAAAATCATTTTTATCTTATTTATTTAATTTAATAATTAAATCAATCTAATATCATTGATATTAAATTATTAATGAAAATTCTCCAAAAATATTAAAAGTTACATTTTATAACTCAAAATATTTTTAAATACATTATTCTTATTTAAAATGATTTTTATATAATTAAAATTATTTTTCTCTAATTTATTTAACAAAATAATTAAATAAATTAAATATCATTAATATTAAAATAATTATAAATATTAATGAAAAATATCCCAAATAATTAAAATTTATTTTTTAGAATTTAAAATGATTTTTAGAACCATTTTTAGTAATTTTTATAATTTATTTCTATTTTTAAATAATTTTCGAAAAATCATAAAATAAAAATTAATTAAATCGTCGCTATAGGGCTTTAGCGACACAAAGCGTCGCTGTTGGTGTTCTTGAGCTCAAGAACACTAACAGCTTCGTGTTTAAGGTGACCTGTTTGAGCAAATTTTAATCTCATCTCGAAATGTTTCTGGGTCATGTTTAAACGTTGATCTTGTACTATGTATATAGTACTACAGTTATCAATTCATATCTCGGTCAAACAACAACACAACAAAGTGATCTGGACTCTCAAAGTCCCTGTCAGAGTGTTCGTGGGTTTTTTTGGGTTACCCAGAAACCCAGGCAGCTCGTGGTGCCCCTTTCCAACCCGCATTAATCTAGGTTCTGATCGTTGTTTAAGTGCTTTCTTGCTTTATAATTGTAGTATACATGACAATGAACAATGAGATATCAATATCTCAGTCCAACAACAACAGATCGACAGGTTATGACACGGTCAAACCTTGTCAGACGCTCATGCAAAGCTATTTCTGGAATTTCCAGAATTTCAAGTTATGGTCGAATGGCCTACTTTGACCACTTTCTTTAATCGATCTGTTAACTGTTTATGGAATCTTATGGCATGTATTCAGAGTACATATAACATACTATAAGCTAGTTACAACAAAATTAACATAACTCATTACACCTAACAGATCTATAGCTTAGAACATCTTATCAGACCCAGTTTTACACGTTCTGGGTTACCCAGATTTCAGCTGGTCAAGCTCGGTCAACGGTGTTTGACCGATTATAACTCGCGATCTAGATATATGATGGTTGTACTACCACTTGCAGAATAAAGACAACATACCAGGCTACCAATACAAAACATAAAACAAGAAGAATCAAAAACAGACACGGATCTGTGGCTCCTGACATTAGCTTGTCAAACCACAAATCGTGTTCTTGACATTTTTGAAAAAAAATCGATTTTAAATCATTTTGATGTTATAGATCTATAGTATATCACCATAGATTATCATAAAACATCATCTAGCAAAGATCTAAACACATAAACACAAAAGTTGTCTTAGCATACAAGATCAAAATGGGTTTTAGGGTTTATACCTTTATGTTCTAGATTTTGATCTTTGCTCTCCAATCTGATCTTGGGTTATTAATGGTATGTTTATGTGACTGAAACACTTTAAGAATTCAGAGGTTTTGAGAGAAGATGAGTTGGTGAGAGCTTGAACACAAAATAAGCCAAATACTAGACTTTCTCTCTCTCAAATCTCTTATATAATGCTTGACATGTTGCTAGATCTGATGTGTTGGCCGAATTTTGTTGGATTTCTATGTCACAAGTCAATGTGGTTGCTTACCAACTAAAGTTGCTAGTACATTTTTCAAGTTACATATTAAAATAAACTAAAAGGGCATTTTGGTTATTAGCAAAATAAATTTAATGGAATACTTGGAATTTGCACAAACCCTTAGGGTTTAACCCTTAGGGTTTAACCCTAAGGTCCTAACCCTTAGATTTTAAATAAATTTATTCGTAAAATTTTGAATATTCGAAATCTCGGGTTATCACATTCACCCCTCCTTAAAAGGATTTCGTCCTCGGAATCACCACTTTCTTATTCTCTACAATCTTTTAAAGTTGTATCATCAATTCATTTTTATCAACACAATATTAATTTATGTTTCAAATTCTAACTTGTGACTTGAATCTATAATAGAAAATAGTTCACAGAATATCTGACTCTATTACTCGCGTAATTTAAATTCTTAAGCGAAATTGTTACCGGCTGCCACCTCTTGAGTAGCCACTGCATCTTGTGCTGTCATGTTAAATGTGCGAGCCATTGGTCTTCCTGGTTGTGCAGGTTCTCGAATGGCCAGGGTTCTGCCACTGGGTCCCTTGTTGACACTTTCCATCTCTGCATTCCTCTTCGGACAGTTCTGAACAATATGGTCAGTCGATCCACACGCAAAGCAACCTTGTACCTTCTTCGGATTAGGACAACTGGGCAACATGTGCCCCTCTTGTCCGCAATTGTAACAGACTCCCTTCTTCTTAAGGCAAACTCCAGCATGGTTCTTCCCACAATTCGAACATGGTTCCCTCCCTTTCCTATTCTCCCCTGTTTTATTACCCGACTGGGTATTCTCACTCCATTTCCTCTTATTCGGATTACTACCACCACTGCTTCCACCATCATTTGTCTTCTTCTTCTTCTCCTGATGAAATTGAGATGCATCTTCTCTCCCTCCTTCAGCAATTAACGCCTTCTCCATCAAAGCCACGAAAGTATTGATCTGCAATACCGCTACCTTGTTGAATACCCCCAAATTTAGTCCATTCTCAAATCTTCTCGCTTTTCTCGCCTCGGTGTCCACCTGATGAGGTGCAAATCTAGCCAACTCGTTGAATTTGGCAGCGTATTCTGTTACCGACATGTTCTCCTGCTTAAGTTCTAAGAATTTGACTTCCATCCTGGATTGCATACTCGGTGAGAAGTAGTTCTCAAAGAACAGTTCCTTGAATCTTGTCCACAACACCACCGTTGTACCAGCTCTTGCCTGATTAGTCTCCCACCAGTAATTGGCTTCTCCCTTCATCAGATAAGTTGCAAAAGTCATCTTTTGCTCTTCCGCTACTTTAGCGATAAGAAATGCCTTCTCCATCTTCTTTACCCAAGTTTGGGCTTCAATCGGATCTGTGGTTCCTTTGAATTCAGGCGGTCCAACCTCTTTAAAGTCCTTGAAGTTAGCCAATCTATCAGCTGGCTGATTTCTCGCTCTTCCTCTTTCCAGAGCCCTATTTTCCATAGCTTCGGCTATCATATCTGCAAAGTTTTGCATCGGGTCAGCTTGACCTCCTTCATTATTCACTGACTTTTCTTCTCGTTGGTTTCGATTTTGTCGTCTAGGCAGCATGATCTGATTTAAATAAAAATCTTATATTAATTCTCTTTCTTTACACAAATTCTTAACACAATTATAATTCAATACATATTTCTCATATAATCGCATATTTATTGAAATAACACATAATACATATAGTACTTAACACATTTACTATCCCTTTTTAAATCATATCAGGATTAACAACACAACTTTACACAAAAAGTTGCAATTCTCTATTCACACATAGTTATTACCAGTTCATCAAACTTACCACACTTATGAGTTCAAGAACTTGCCACAATTATATGAGTGTATGAACTTATCCTAGTCAGACCTTTGGCGTCCATTCGATGAGGGGTTCAAAACATTTCATATAAATATGAGTTATTAACTTACCATAAGTATGAGTTTTAAGAACACACAAATTAATCTTAATCATATATTCATATAGAAAATAAAGATTTCATTCATATAAACATATTTATATTTACATATGTTCACACATCGTTCTCGATATTACAACACTTAATATCATAATCTTCTACCAAAAGATATTAACGCTTAAACTTAAGCTATCTACCGTCAACTCCCTTCACCAGTCTTCTACTTGTTGGGACACTTGTTGAATCCGTGACCCATTCTTCCACATGAGAAACACTTCCTCATATTCGGCTTAGGACAATGTAGAGAAATATGTCCTTCCTGCTTGCAGTTGAAGCACACGTTCTTCCACATCATGCACTCTCCCGTGTGAGTCTTCCCACACTTGCTACATGTTTGCTTCTTCTTCGGGTTTGACTTTTTTCGAATTAGAAATTTGTCATTGTCCCTTTTTTGCTTATTCTTGTCTTTCTGCTGCTTGATTGTTCCTTCAGACGATCCACCACCTTCAGTCTTCATCATTTCCACCTGCGCCTTGAGCTCGTTCCGTTCTTCAGTCATTTAGCGTAACGCTCGCTCTGTCTTCCACAACTCCTACAAGAGAAATACTTTATTCCGGAGTTCTTGGACTTCTGCCAATAGTTGATCTTGTTCTCCAACTTTGGTCTTATTCCCTTTCTCTATCTTAGCTTGCTCAGACTCTGCCTCCTCATCTCCACTCTGACACATCTCGGGATAATCGTCATGATCGCTCCCCAGATTGACCATGGGTTCATCTTCTCACACCTTCTCAATTGATTCGCTTTGCACTGGCACCTCGGCTTCTAGCATTGGTGCAACAACCGCTAGCATCTCCGCACTCATTTGATCTTCTCCAGACATCCTACAATCAGTTTAAACAACTTGATTAGTACTTCACCAGTACAACATTCTCACACTATGTGTCCACATATCTCACTATTGATTCACTTCGGCAATCCCTCACTTAGAACTCTGAATGAGTTTTCTCTATCTCGCGTATGGTTATAATCCTAGGGATTTCCCCCACCCCACTTAAGGTTTATAACCTATTGCTCTGCTACCAACTTGTGACACCTTGGTCACTATAACTTTGATACCAACCTGTGACACCCCCAAATCTGGGTTACTTGGCCCCCGAGTTTGGTGTTCACGATCCACAATATAATACCATTTAACTACCCATTCATATATAAATAGGGATACATAAGTCATTAACATATGTTGTTAATACACAAGTCCCATGTCCACAAACCTTAACATTTCAGAAATACCCCTTAGATATACAAAAAGGGTTTACAATACAACATAATAATAATAATGTTCATTATACTACTCCAGCATCTTACCTTTGCCTTTGTTCTTCTTTTGACCATTGGCCTCTTCGTTTCCTAAATGAAATATTTTATTTAGCAAGGGTGAGCAACAAGTTTGCCCCGCAAGTTAAGACATACAATAAATGTATATGAATCAATAAGAACAGACTATCTATTTTAATAGAATGAAACCAAAGTTCAGTGAACTTTGAAATAGCTGAACAAATTGTTAATCAATAACAAGTCTTCTCGTATTCTAGGCAACGCAATAATCTGATAATAAAAGAGTACAATGCTTTCAAAGTTACTAATATATTCTATTGAATAATCAAGAATCAATTCTACGCAATAACAAAGTGAAATGTTTTCCAGATTTATGCTGAGTGATCCATTGGATCTAGAACTTCTCTTCTCGGGTATCTATCAAAGATTTACTTTGATACATACACATGAGTATCAGATAACCATAAAGATTAAATCATACCCCTCTGCAAGTACTTAGAGCCAGCCAACTCCTTGTACCCTATATTATGCATAATACTTAACAGTGCGCAATGGCCGAATATACGACTTAAAATGTTCCCTTTTTATAAAAGGTTGTTCTTCTCAGTCTCAGAATCAAGATTTTGATTTAACAACGAAATACTGTGATTTCAAATTCCAATTACTTCTTGATCTAGCCGAAATAATTGGCAACAATTTGTCAATAATAATTGAATTCTATTCTCGAACCTATCAAGTTTTAACATATATTCGTCTAGTCCAGAATAATTGGCTAAGACATTTCTCAACATAATTTGACAATAAACAGGAATTATATGTACTGTCGATATTAGCTTCTATGAATTTAAATATCCAACAACAGTTATTCTACGAATATATTTTCAGAATCAGTAATTTAATTTCAATTATTAAATACGCACTAACTGCGAATAATCAACAATAAATCCCTGGACGTGGTATAATTAACAATAATTAACCACTATAATAATTGAACAATATTAACTCAAGGTTGAGTTAGGAAACTTGCCTTCCGCGTTGATTACAGCTACACAATATACTTATCTGCTATCGAAAGACCTATAACCAATAATATCGGTCTCACAATTAGCATAATAATTTATAATCACGTAACACTGTATTCTACAGTCAAACTTCTCCTAGGCACATTACCACATAGCCACATTAGTGTTTATAACCTATATAAACACCTAATAAGTCTAACTAGTTCGGTCTGGTTGGACTTCAGTCTATTCTCGGTGCCTTGGTCACCCTATCCGATAATTAACACTTATATTGCCCATTAAACTTGGTCTCTAAGCTTCAATATTATTTTAGATAAGTCAAATATCATTTATAATATTTTTCAGAAGCTTTTAATAATTTATAAATAATTATTATAATTTATAATAATTTTTCAAACACTTAAATCATTTTTAAATGATTTAATTATCAAATAATCTTATTATCATTAATATTTAATAATATAAAAATAGTAATGTTATACTTGTCAAAATATTAAAGTTATTGTTAATAACTTAAAATATTTTTAAATCATTAATATTCTACTTAAATAATTTTTAAAATAATTAAAACCATTTTTAAATCATTACCATTAATATCTAAACATTAATGAAATTATTATCCAAATATTAAAAGTCATTAATTATAACTTAAAATACTTTTAAATCATTTTTAAATGATTTTTAAATCAATAAACTCATTTTAATTCATTTATTTAATATAATAATTAACTAAATCTAATATCATTAATATTAATTTATTAATGGGAATTCTTCAAAAATATTGAAAATTATATTTTATAATTCCAAATATTTTCTAACACTTTATTCTTATTTAAAATGATTTTTAAATCAATAAAATCTTTTTTATCTTATTTATTTAATTTAATAATTAAATTAATCTAATATCATTAATATTAAATTATTAATGAAAATTCTCCAAAAATATTAAAAGTTACATTTTATAACTCAAAATATTTTTAAATACATTTTTCTTATTTAAAATAATTTTTATATAATTAAAATCATTTTTCTCTAATTTATTTAACACACTAATTAAATAAATTAAATATCATTAATATTCAAATAATTATAAATATTAATGAAAAATGTCCCAAATAATTAAAAGTTATTTTTCAAAATTTAAAATGATTTTTAAAACAATTTTTAGTAATTTTTATAATTTATTTCTATTTTTAAATAATTTCCAGAAAATCTTAAAATAAAAATTAATTAAATCGTCGCTATAGGTCTTTAGCGACACAAAGCGTCGCTGTTGGTGTTCTTGAGCTCAAGAACACTGATAGCTTCGTGTTTAAGGTGCCCTGTTTGACCGAATTTTAATCTCATCTCGAAATGTTTCTGGGTCATGTTTAAACGTTGATCTTGTACTATGTATATAGTACTACAGTTATCAATTCATATCTCGGTCAAATAACAACACAACAAAGTGATCTGGACTCTCAAAGTCCCTGTCAGAGTGTTCGTGGGTTTTTTTGGGTTACCCAGAAACCCAGGCAGCTCGTGGTGCCCCTTTCCAGCCCGCATTAATCTAGGTTCTGATCGTTTTTTAAGTGCTTTCTTGCTTTATAATTGTAGTATACATGACAATGAACAATGAGATATCAATATCTCAGTCCAACAACAACAGATCGACAGGTTATGACACGGTCAAACCTTGTCAGACGCTCATGCAAAGCTATTTCTGGAATTTCCAGAATTTCAAGTTATGGCCGAATGGCCTACTTTGACCACTTTCTTTAATCGATCTATTAACTGTTTATGGAATCTTATGGCATGTATTCTGAGTACATATAACATACTATAAGCTAGTTATAACAAAATTAACATAACTCATTACACCTGACAGATCTATAACTTAGAACATCTTGTATGACCCAGTTTTACACGTTCTGGGTTACCCAGATTTCTGCCGGTTAAGCCCGGGTCAACGGTGTTTGACCGATTATAACTCGCGATCTAGACATCTGATGGTTGTACTACCACTTGCAGAATAAAGACAACATACCAGACTACCAATACAAAACATAAAATAAGAAGAATCAAAAACAGACACGGATCTGTGGCTCCTGACATTAGCTTGTCAAACCACAAATCGTGTTCTTGACAGTTTTGAAAAAGAATCGATTTTAAATCATTTTGATGTTATGGATCTATAGTATATCACCATAGATCATCATAAAACATAATCTAGCAAAGATCTAAACACATAAACACAAAAGTTGTCTTAGCATACAAGATTAAAATGGGTTTTAGGGTTTATACCTTTATGTTCTAGATTTTGATCTTTGCTCTCCAATCTGATCTTGGGTTATTAATGGTCTGTTTATGTGACTGAAACACTTTTAAGAATTCGGAGGTTTTGAGAGAAGATGAGTTGGTGAGAGCTTGAACACAAAATAAGCCAAATACTAGACTTTTTCTCTCTTAAATCTCTTATATGCTTGACATGTTGCTAGATCTGATGTGTTGGCCGAATTTTGTTGGACTTCTATGTCACAAGTCAATGTGGTTGCTTACCAACTAAAGTTGCTGGCACATTTTGCAAGTTACATATTAAAATAAACTAAAAGGGCAGTTTGGTCATTAGCAAAATAAATTTAATGGCATACTTGGAATTTGCACAAACCCTTAGGGTTTAACCCTTAGGTTTTAACCCTAAGGTCCTAATCCTTAGGTTTTAAATACTCCAATTCTTGAATTTTCTAATTAGGGTTTAAAATAAAAAATTAAGAATTTCAAAAATGTAATTATGGTTTTAAATAGAAATAAATATTTCTAAAGTATATTTAGGGTTTCCTAATTATATTAACACAAATTAATCACTTTAGGCTTGCTAATTAGGATTAGGGTTTCCTAATAAGGGTTTTTAATTAGAAAAATTTCTAAATTACAATTATGGTTTCCTAATTAAATTAGGGTTTCCTAATCAAATTAACATTTATTAAACACATTAAGCTCACTAATTAGGATTAGGGTTTCCTAATTAGTGTTTTAGGATTCTCGAATATGAAATTAGGGTTTCCCATCTTTTGATTAAGGTTTCTAACTATGCGTTAGGGTTTCTAATCCTGATATTAGGGTTTCTAATCTCTTATTAGGGTTTATAATTTAAAACCTTATCTTGATCAATCATTGATAAAAAATTCTAAACAATACACACGCGTACTCATTAATATAATTATTTTAATTATATTTTCTATCAAATCCCTATCCAAAAATTAGGGTTAGGGTTTCTAAAGCTTTAAGCACAACTCTACTCTAAATTTATTAGTCAATATATAAATTGACCTTCTTGAGACTCGTATAACAGATACTTGTCACAAAATTGATAATCAATATTAATAATAATAATAAAAAAAAATTATTCGTAAAATTTTGAATATTCAAAATCTCGGGTTATCACAAAGTATTTCTCGGAAGTTCAAAAATAATTTCCGAGCAGAAATGCGTGAATAGTGTTTTTCGAAAACATTTCTCAGAAAGCTTTTATTTTCGTCTTGGAAATTCAAACACTTTAATTCTATCACGTAGCCAGAATACTACAACGTTCCGATATGTCTAGGTCATAGAACGACCTTTAAATAGCTTACTCCCATAAATAATCAATTAAATTCATTTAATCCACATAATCAAATAAAAAATTTAATTCTCAAAAATCCAATTTTTCTGGGGCGTTACACTCTTCCCCCCTTATAAGGATTCTATCCCCAAAATCTCGCTAATAATACATACACCATTGAGGAAATTTTTTTCTGTTATTTTAATCTCGAGTCCCCACTTTGCTTCTTCGGCATTGTGGTTCCTCAGATTCACCTTCACCGAAGGTATTATCTTAATTTACATGACTTGTCACTTCCTATCAATAATTTGAGTTGCAAGTTAAACACTTATTAACATATTACGCTATCTTACTTTTATTAGTCCTTCTTTTAACTCGTAATTATTTGGAACTTAAATTCCTCCTTCAAAATAAGATTATACTTGATCTTTTATTTATCCTGCATCCTCTTCTTCATTCGTTTGCACTCCTCGTTACTTAGTTGTACTTACTTAACTCGTTCTATTTTCGTGGATTGTGTCTATATTGTGAATAACATTTCTACCACTTCATTCCATAGTTTAACTTCTAACTATGATCTTGCCATCTCCGTTATTAACTCATTCTGAGTCGTTCACATTGATAGTTTTTCCCTACCCTTCCTACTTAACGCGTCGTTTACTACTTTTACCTTCCCTGTATAATATAAGATATCACAGTCGTGATCCTTTATCCATTCTAATTATCTTCTCTACTTCATATTCAACTCCTTCTATGTGGAGATATATTTCAGACTCTTAGAGTCCTTGTATATCTCACACTTCTCCCCGTATAAATACTATCTTCAGATTTTTAATTCAAAAACTATAGCTGCCAATTCTAGATCATAAGTAGGATAAACCTTCTCATAATCCTTTAACTGGTGTGCTGCATACACAATGACCTTGCCATGCTACATGAGCACGCTACCCCGTCATCTATGCGAAACATCGAGATACACTACAAAATTCCCCGTATCATTTGGAAAAAAAATAATACAGGTACCTCACTTAACCTTCCTTTTAATTCCTGAAAACTATTTTCCGACATGCTCTAGATGATCATATCATCTACATAAACCTCCATGCTCCGACCCAGCTTCTTCGAGAACACGTAGTTCATCATCCTCTGATATGTGGCCCTCGCTTTCAACAATCCGAAAATCATCTTCTTATATGCATAAATCGACTGATGAATGATAAATGTTGTCTTCTGGATATCCTCCTTATGCATCAAAATCTGATGATATCCCAAAAAAGCATCCATAAAACTAAGCAAGGCATACCCCGAAGTGGCATTAATCAGCTAGTCAATGTGTGGAAGTGGATAAAAGTCTTTCAGAATCGCTTTGTTCAGATCCATGTAGTCAATACAGACCCGCCATTTCCCATTCTATTTTTAAACCAGTACCACGTTCATTATCCACTCAGGGTAGTTAATCTCGAAAATAAAACCTGCTGCCAAAAGATTAGTTATCTCCTCATCTATTATCTTTTGACTCTCTAGGGAGAAGATCCTCTTCTTTTGCCGAACTAGTTTCTTCGATGGATCCACATCCATCCTATGAAAAACTACCATTTGATCAACACCAGGCATATCATTGGGGTCCCATGCAAAGATGTCTGCATAACACTGCAACAACTCCACCAAGCTGGTCCAAAAAAGTTCTGGCATGATAATTTCCTTAATGTTGGTTATCAGTGCTTCGTTGAATGTTACCAGCGGTACGACTATTATCGTGTTGTCGGTTGTTGTCTTTTGGTTGAACTGCCTCATTATCTCACTCCAATAATTGAGCCCTATTCACACCATCTGAATACAAACATAGTTTGTGAGAAATGAGGTGTTGACGAATTTTAGGTTTCAAACCTCTCAAAAACATTCGTGTCATTCACTCCTCATTATCCACCAAATGGGATGCAAACCGGGATAACTCTACAAACTTGGCCTCGTATAGTGATATAGTCATATTGTTCTATTCCAGTTTGATGAATTCCACCTCCTTCATATGACGAATACTTTTTGGAAAATACTTTTCGTTGAACAATTCCTGGAACTCCTCTAAAGACATCTTAAGTGCAGAAAGATAAGTACGTTTTATAGATTCCCACCAGTAATCTGCATCTCCACGCAACATAAAGGTGGCGAAGGGAACCTTTTTCTCCTCTTTACATCCCAAGACATCAAATATTTTTGTGATCTGCTTAATCCAAGCTTTTGCCATGAGTGGCTTTGGCTTTCCCAAAAATTCTGGCGTTCCCAACTTCTTGAATTGCTTAGCAGTGACTAGCTGTGAGTTACCATTGTTTCCACCCACATTTTAAACATGATTCTCTCTCATTTGGTGTTGCATGAATTGTAGAAAGCTCCTAAACATCCCATCATTCATCATTTGCTCGGTGTTGTTGTTTACAAGAGGATTATTGCCTTCCTGATGCTCATTATCCTGGTTATTGATTGGTGGTGTCTCAACTGTCTCATGTGCTCCATTGCTTATCTCAAAATTTTCAGATGTCATTCTCAAATACTGCCACAAAACAAGGGTTAATTAAAGAAATTGACATGCCACATATTATCCCTATATTCCGACCAACCAATTAAATAACAAATAAGCTTAGGTAGGACACACTGACGAATGATTTACTCGTCTCTCCCCTCCCAGTTCTAATCCCAGATCTCCACCAGAGATCATATCCTTAAGCTATAATACCAACTGTGACGCCCCCAAAATGGGTCCAGACAACCCATTCTGAGTCGCCAAATACATGGTACAAAATTCAAATACTAACTTCATTTATACAACTATTAATTATCGTGTAAAATACGACAAAATATAAGTTGTGAGTTTCAATACAAATATTATCTCGTAGACAATATCCAAACTCAAATAAAGTCCTCATTATAATTATTGTCACACTATTTTACAAAATAGTGAGGACTACTATAATAACCATCTTGGACCATTACTCGACTCCCCGATTAGTCCAGCTACATTCTCCCCTCCTGAGAAGAACAATGGAACCAAAAGGAAAAGAGTGAGCTCAACTAACCCAATAAAGAATATTATGACTAAGATAATATAGAACAAATTATTCTTAGTCCTCAACAGGGAAAAATCTAATAGAATACAATATACAACAAGTTTTAGATCAACAACTGCATTGGAAACAAAAATCCATTAGAAGAGTCAAGTAGAGCATGATGTCTACTATCTTCTATGATTTAAAAGTCCATCATCAATATTTTATCCCTACAACACCAATCAATAATTATTTCAAACTAACAAATTATCTATGTACTACGGGCCAAAGATATTCGTTTGTATCACTAGTAGTCATGATCATGTCATACACATGTCCATCTATGTACTACGGGCCAAAGAGGACTTTCACCACAAACCTTTATTTGTAATATTAAAAGTTATGATTATACCAATACACAATTTCTGGTCATAATCATACCAAACAACAGTCCATCTTTGCACTACGGGTCAAAGATGACTTTTACCACAATATAAGCATGAGGTGATGACAATGATGTAAAGAATCAACCAAGTGAGATTAAGGATAAATATTAAAGATTTATAATTCAATTTATCCAGAGTTCAAAAATGTCCAAATTTTCAACATGATAACTAATTGTGGAGTAAAATTCAAAAATGATATTCATGCATCAAAAATAATTTGGAAAGAAAAGAAAATTAAATACTCATGAATAGTACGTATGAATAGTAATGTATAAATAGTACCCAAGCATAGAACGTATAAATAGTACCCATGAATAGTATCCTGACATGAAAATATTAAAATTTAATAAAAAAGTTCAGACCAATATTCCAATGAAATGATATTAGATGAAGCGCAAACCTTAAGGAATTTCTAATCATTTCAAGAATTATAGGAGCAATAATTGCCATAGTAAGTTTAAATTTAGTAATGTGAAATGAAATAATATCACTTACATAATATGGAGTATGAAATAAAATGATATCCCTTACGAGTATTGAATTAAAATAATATCTTTTACCTTAGTAGAAAACTAGATCTGATTTGGTATACCAGATATTATCCTGAGAAAATCTTGCACTATAAACTACACTCAAAGTATTTTTATACTCAAAAGAAATACTCACAATATTGCAGTAGGAACACTTGTAATATTTGGTGTGTTTAGGATGGAGGGTTACCTCCCCTTTTATAGTACAGAGGAAAATTTAAACAATCATGCCTAATTTCTTCTGCCTACTTTCATGCATAACTCACATTTTATTGGTTGATGGCCCACTAATTTGGAAAGCATCACTTTGTAGGAGAAGGTTTCAAGCCTCCACTTTGGAAAAAAATGTGCAAGAAAGAAGTGCACGGAAAGGTGTTGAAAAGAAAGAATTCAAAATCAAAATGATAATCTTCACTCCACGTTTATTCACATGCTGAAAAATATATATTATTATAATAATATTACCATTTAAATTATAAAAATTATATTATTATATTATCACATAATACTATTATAATGTAATATTATAATAATATATTTAAATAAATATTTTATCGGAGAAGATAATTGTGATTCCATAGAAAAATATGTCAAACTTTCAACAAATGTTTCATGCTAAATTCCTTCATTTATATTAAAATTAAACCAATATCCACCACATAATAATTATTTACAATTATTAGTATAAGCTTATAATATTGGCAACCAGATCATTCCCAGGAAAGAGGGGGCTTTCCGATAAGGATTTACCCTTATTGGCGCGCAATTACCCTTTTCCTCGACAGAACTTTCTAGACATTGTCAATAATGCTAACTAATAATATTATTCAAATAATATAAAATATTGTGCAAATGTTATTGTAAAAATTATAGAATTAATGATATGAGATACTATGTAGCAACTATTGTGGTAATTATTGAATACTGAGTGACTTCTTACGTAAGAATCAATAATCAGAGATACTGTGCAATATCGTGTGCTACTGTGCAACAATGCGTATTGTTGTACTTTTATCATCGAGTATTTCAACAGTTTAACGGTAAAAATTTTGCCGTTATTTTTTTATAAAAAGGTTATTTATGTCGTTTTTTATATCCGACAGTTATTCCGTTATGTGGTCCACCAATGATTGCGCCGTTGTACGAATATTCCCTAATAAAAAGAATATTGTCCGACCAAATGCATATTTTATGACAACTTGCTTACTTTGGAAAATTTGCACATATCACTCATAACTATAGCATTATATCAAATCAACACCTTATTATTCAAAATAATATTTAGAGAAAATTAAATATTTATTCATAAAAAGTTGGGGTTTTGCACGCTGTCTAATTATGTGATTGAAAATTAGCAACACTAGAAAGCACTCCTTCTAGTGTCAATGTTAACGCCAAGATCCGTCCACGTGCTACAATCACCAAAGCGCATTCAATTCTGCACAGAAATGGGTAAACACCAAAATCTTGATAGCTTGGGCCACCGGGGGATAGCTCCAATATAAGAATTAATATAGGCTGAATAAGGTTAACAATGGAGGCTTAAAGCTCTAGTGCTGGAAAATAATAACAATGTTTATGTGTACCTTAAAATTAGAGTAAAATCTTGTATTTATAGTAATCTCAGCACCTCTATATAGGGGTGTAAACGAGTCGAATCTCAGCGAACACTCTAATGCTGAGATTCGGCTCGACTCGAAAAAAATGAGCTCGAATTCGATAAGGAATTTCTAATTTTACGCCAAATTTGACTCGGATCATAACTTGGACCTACTCGGCTCGTAAGTACTTGACTCGTTTACAAAACAAGTACTCACGAGCCTTCAAATCGAGTTTTGAATATGAACCATTTCACTTAATACTGAACCACTACATACTAAATTGATTATTGAACTAATGTTTATATATAAAAGTCTTTTACTTTTATTTATGTAAAGAAATTACAAAGAATGTAATACGAATTGACAATCAATTCATTGATTTATTCAAAAATAAGTTTACACAATTTAATACTACACTTTATAAATTATAAGATTGATACAAATATCACATATTTAGCTTGTTAGTATGGATTAGACCAGTATTCGAATATGATCCATCGAGCAAATATCGAGTATGGTTCGAGAAAAAAATGAAATACTCGAACCCTAATCTGAGCGAACACTGGTATACTCGAATTTGACCCGTGTATCATTAAACAAAAAATGAGTATGGATCATATTCGGCTCGAATCAACTTCGAATTCGAACTTTGGATCATCTTTTCGAACTGATCTCGAGTTGAGTACCGAGCTACTCTGCTCGGCTTACACCCCTACATCCATAGAATCCTTCCACACATAGAATTGGAACTCCTCATTAGGTAAGATACTTTAATGAGAACAAATAAAATTCCCTTAAGGAAAAGATGTCGATTTAAAACCTGACACTTTCCTTAAGGATTAGAAACCAAATATAATTAGGAATATTTAATTCTTTAAAATTCTCCACTATCCAAACAGAATCCTACATAGGTTAAAATAACTTCACATGGACCTTGGCCCACCATATAATTAAGGCCTAAGTAACCATGTCCCAACAAAAACCAAAAGCAGTAAAACCCTAATTTATACAGATAAAGGACCCATTCTTTTCCCTTTATGCATCCCATTATCTCTATTCCAAATTCCAACTCATTTTTTAGCTAAAAGATCCACTTCATTTATGACCTTTTTTGATGTACAAACAGTTATTTATAGCCTACTGAACTTATAAGAAGATGGTGTTTTTTAACAATATTTAGCTAACAAGGATTTAGCAAGTAATAAGAATTTTAGGTTAAGAGGTCCCTTTTTCTTGAGATAAATCAAATCCTATTTTCAGGATTTATAGATTTTGTCCCAAGCCTCCCAATGAAGTTAATTTTTTCACGAACCCAATATAAGGCTTTTGTAGTTTGATTACGTTGTTTAATAAGGTTTGACTGAAAAAACTTTTTAACTCTTGTTGAGCTACAAAAAATTATATGAACCAAGTTCTTTTACACCAAAATCATTGAACTTTTAAAAAATTACAAAAATGACCAAAATTTAAATCTTGTTAACTTGAATCTATCAGCTTTAGTCTCCCAGTTCATATCATCGAGCTAAACTCCTCATCAGCAGGGATAGATTTGTTTTAGGGGCAACATAGGTAGCTGCCCCTACTAGAATTTTTGTTTTTTATAGGTATAGAGGCAGGGGTAGATATGTAAGTTAATACACTCAAGGGGACAAATTAATGGAAGATTTAAACTTGAACGGAGGAACAAATAATTTTATAAACCAATTCTAACTACAAGTATAGAATTATTCTTAATTTTAAGATTTGGTGAAATCTTAGAAGTATACATAACATCATCGTGTGAACTGTGAAGGATTGTTTGATTCAAGTTTAATATTTTTTTGTTATTAATTTGGTTAACTGTAGTTATTGTTTGTTTTGTCTGATTAAGCTTTTGTTTTTAGGTTATTTAATCTTCAATTGAAAATGGGATCATTTTTGTTGAGTAGTTTTTGCCTTTTTATTGTGATAGTTTACCATAATTTGACCTTATTTTATAATGAAAAATGAAAAATGACTATGAGCCTTTAGCAACCCTCATTTCTAGTTGTTATAGTCACTCTAGTTCATCTAACTAATGAACCTTGTATAATTTTTGGTGTTTTGAGTATCAATTTTGGATGATTTATGTCACTTATTTCAAGTAAAGCTTATTTGAAACTTGTAAAAAGATATCAAAACTGGTTTATGCTTTGAAATTAATTCATGATTTTGTTTGAATATTGAAAAAAAAATTGGTTTGAGACTTTGAGCATTTGGGAAATCACTCAAATTGAATTATAACAAGTAATCGAAATAAATTTCTAAATTGTATCTAATAATTTTTATTTGAAATTTATTTCACTAAAAATATTAGTCTTTTGTGATGGCTCAAATCCATCGTATAAATTAAAAAAATAATCATAAAAGGTTTTTGTACTGATTTTAGCCGTCACGAAGGTCATCTTGTATACTAAGCATTTGTGTGATTGTCAAAACTATCATAAAAAAATACCCGACTTTAGGGATCAAAAGTAAAAATGTGAATATCTTTTTACAGATAATTTATTTCACTATATTAACTGTATTAGATGATATTTTTAGGATTTAAACCCTCCCCCATTTGCAAACTAAATAACAAGTTTTACCACTACACCAAAGCCTTAATTATGATTATAATTTTAAAACAAAATATAAAAGAAAACATATGTGAGTTGACTTATTAAACAAAATTAGTCTCACAAAAAATTTGGTGATTCCAATGACAGTAACAAATATTCTATAATGATGATAAAATTAGTCATCATTGAGAGCTATTATATATTTTATTGTTTTGTGATAACTTGAAAATTCCATCACAAAATACCTTATTTTGTAATTGCAAATAAAATTCGTCACAAAAATTTATTTTTTTAATGATTGTTATGACCGTCATAAAATATTATTTTAATTATTTTTTATTAAAATATTGATGATAACTCAAATGTGTAACGATCCCAAAATTCATACAATTCAACCATCGACTTCGGTCGTTAACAATACGTCTAACTTCTGATTTTTACATCATTATTCGATGTTAAACTTAATAAAATGCGGAATAATTTAAACTTTTATGTCTTCTTACTTTAATTCTCTGAATCATAACCTTTATTATCTACATATCTCTGAATCAAATTCATTTTATCATTCGCTTCATCAGAGTTATTATATAAAATCTTACCATTTAACCTCAATATTCCTTATACATTGGGTAGCTCAAACTTTACAACTAAGTATGAAGTTTCACATCATAAATTATCAAGTACATTTCTCAAAACCTTTATCTTTACCTTCCTTTGAACCATACTTAGTTTATTACTCATTTTATTAGAGTTAATAAATAAAACTTATATCCAGGTTCAATACCCTTTATACATCGGATAAAATTTAAACTTTATAACTCAACATCTATTAAACATCATACATTATCAAGTACATCATCCGAAACCTTAAACATGGTTCAAAATAATAACAACTCAGTCAAAGTATATAAATCTTCATGCATTACATCTGATTCATGTCTTTCAAGTAGCAAATAACGTTACCTTGAATCATTAACCTGCAAAAGTGGTTATTTGCAAGGTTGAGCTCGATAGCCCATCAAATCTAACAATTTTCATGCATCACGTAGCACATAATAACATACTCAGCATATATCTCATAATCATCGGACTAACATAACATACATATTGCAGTTCACATTATAATTTTAAATATTGAGTTCCTTACTCAATCAACATTCTTTACTCAATCAACGTAGTCATAAATTAACTTTAATGTTTCATACTTTCAACATATATAACAGAACATGCTCTTTGCAATAAAGATTTAAAACATTTCATCATCAAGTTCACATAACAAATAAGAACTAAAAGACTTGCCTTGATCGTTGTTTACAATAACATTAATAATTTTACAATTATACTCTGCACTTCACGTGTTCCTACACAATTATATAATCATGCACATCAACTATTAGTCACGTATCAACGCATAGTAGTTGTAATATAAACTTTAATCTACATCTCATAACCCTTCCTATTAATCAATACACAATGTTTAATTTGATTGTGTTAACTTTCAACTTATATCTCACTATATTTCTTCCTAGGTCATACCAGAAGTTCATTCAAGTGTTTAAGTCTTGTTAGGACTCCTTATTGGTTTATATTAACCACATTCCATATCTTATAATGTTCACTTCAATTGAATTAAAACACTTTTTAAGTTCATTAACACTTGTCACGGCGTTTCGACGTTCATTCGTTCATTCGTCACACGCCCGATTTGTCTCTCTTATGTATGCTTAGTATACTTATACAACTTATCTAATACATCATTTATTAATGTTAAGCATCATTATATTTACTAATATTCACGTTTTATAACTTAGAACAACATATTTTATCGTCAAAAGCACTACACTTGCATACGTGCATGTCTGATTGCCTCCGAATACATATCAATCCAAAAGATGGCCATTTTGACCCTTGTTCCCGATGTCAAATTAAAACACTTAAAGAATAAAAGTTGTAGGTCTATTCTTCCTCGTTCTGGATCATCTTGAATCTCCTCAATCGGAGTTCTTATGAAAAGTTATGATCATTTTAGTAAAACATGACCATCAAATTTTTCTCTAACACTTGGTCAGCCTGCCCACCCCTGCCGGAGCAGCACTTTTTGAACTATAAACCCCCGTCGGGGAGGGTATTCGCAGATCCCAATTCTGCAGTTTGTGTTCTTCGTGAATTTTTTTACTCTTTCTCCTTCTAACCTTCATAACTCGAGTTATACACATGCAAATCAGTCTGTTTTTGACTCTATGGATTCATAATTCATAAGACTACAACATACCAGAAAATTAACAATTTATAAAAATAGTAACTAACCTAATTCTTGACCCAAAACTCTTGTTCATACTCTATTTTTCATGTTTTAACATGTTTAGCGTAATCATTCACCACAAATTCAATTCCTAACCAAATCAATCCTTTTAACCTTTGTTGTTTTCGTTTTTCAACGTATTAACAACATCTATCATCAATTTAAAGTTTCCATCACAAATTCATCATCAATTTTAGTCTCAAAATAGAACAAAACATATATATATTACCATAAAGCTCAAATTTCCTCATCTTAGACATGTCTCCATGAATTTAATTACTGAAAACTCGATTCTAAACAACATACAACGAATTATATACGCTCAAAAAAATACATATTACATATTCCTTAGATATTTAATCACCAAAAATCATCTTTTTGATGAAAACTCAAGAGAACATAACTAGAGTTAGGGCTAGATTATTACCTTCTGATTAGCTAGATAACATGGATAATCTTGTTCCTCCTTTGTTTCTTTGATTCTTAACCTTCACAAATTCTCAAGGAAATTCTTCTTCTCTCTCCATTCTTTTTGAACTCTCTTCTTTTCTCAGCTCTTTACAAAAGAACGTATGAGGGAATAAACTGACATAGGAAGTTAGCCACGTATAGTCAGTGGTTATAAAAACCCAGAAGCCACAAGGCCTTGTTTGGCTTACTACTCCTAACCTCTTTTAATTTAATTTAATCATTTACTTATTATATATATGGTACCCTTGTTACACCAAATTTAATTTAATTATTTAATCAATATAAACTCCACTTTATTTAACAAATCATTAACCTTCTAATTTAATTATTTAATTAAATTAAAATATTATCATCACATTAAGCGTGTATTAAAATATGCATAAATTATAAAACTATTTATCATCAATTTATTTAATATCACCATACCTAAACAAATTATTCCATAATGATTTCCATGGAATATTTACTTATTCCATAAATATCTCAACTTAAATATTTATTTTATTCAATAAATATTTTAACTATTTATGAAACTCACAATCGTATTACATTAACATATTACAATTATATGTAATAAATTACTCTCTCATTTTATTAAAACAAATATATTTACATCAAATATATTCACTATTTAAATTAAGTGAATTACTCACATTATTTATAAAATTAATTCATAATAATTTCCATCATCACAATAATAATTAAATTATACTCTCTCATAATATAATTTTAACTTAATCAAATTAACTAATATTACTAGGTTAATTTCCTTTTCATAACAATTACATTTTATTTCTTCAATAATTTAATTAACTATTAAATCTCTTTTTCTCATACATGAATATATAATTCTCTTCACACTAAATCACATATTTCACAATATATAACACATATATACACATACTCAAGCTCAAAACATCTTATAATAAGAATTTTATTTATAAAATTCTTATTTAAATAATTTTTAAAAATTCAGGTTGTCACATTCTTCCCTCCTTATAAGGATTCTGTCATCGGAATCAATGAAACCTCCTTAACTCGGATTACATTACACCTCCTTCAAAAAAATTATTGTAGAATAACTTCAACGCATTACCTTAATATAGGTTTTATATTTCTTATTCCATTCTTTTTCTCAATAAATTCTCGCAAGCTTTATTTTATAACATTTACTTAAACTCAATTATATTTTGAGTATTATATATTCTTTAACCCGTTTATTATCTTTTTCTAAGAATCATTGCCACATACTCAATTCATAAACACTTGGGATATTACATTCACCCATTTTTCTAAGAATTTCGTCCTCAAAATTTTAATTTACTAATCTTCATTCATTTGATTTATCAAAATAGATTTTACGTTAATCTTTATTCTTCACTGGATTCTATAACCAGATTCTTTCTCTAAAGATTTTTTTAAAATCGTCGTATTCTTTACATCTTTCTCTTTTAAAAGTTTAACATTATCCTTCGATAACTTCATCCATTCTCTCATTAGAATTTCTTTCATTTCTTGGAATTACTATGTTTTGCTTAATTTTCTAATCCTTTCCACTTTCACCTTTCAGAATAATAAGAATCTTCCATAATTGCTCAATAATTGGGAAGCGATATGAATAACTCAGGAATTTAAAAGATTTCAAATCATGTTGAGGGGTCATAAGACCTTGAACTCTTCTCCAGGTTTAATAGTGCATCACCACTATAAACCATCTTTAACAGAATGTTTAGCAATCACATAGACTAAAAACAATCTCTGCAAGTACTCTATGTGATCAGCCTATCGCACCCCTATGTCGTGCACAACATATTACATCTTAACACTGTAACGACTATATGCGTTATTTTCGGAACCATTGTCTCTGATAACATGTCCCCTTTTTATAGGATTGTTCACCTCAGCTTCTTAACATATGAATCCGCACAAAAATAATTTAGTTTGGCATAGTTTAACAAAGGACACTCAATATTCATAAACATATTTCAATATTCGTCTAGCTGAATCAAGTAGCATAGACTTCTAGCAACAACTTGGACATCAATCGAGATATATATTTATTCTTAACCAACTCTAGTTGGCATACATTTCCTAATTTAAAGAAAACCAAAAATCCATTTCTTTCTCTTTTTTTTAAAACATCTTTATTTGCATATCTTTTTAAAGTCGAAGAAAACCAAAAAAAATTTTTATCACAATATTGTACTGTCTTAATGGCATGTTAAGGATTCAGACATGCTACATCATACCATAGTGGGTTAACGATCCTATGATCACATCCAACACTAGGTTCAATTGCATTGATGACTCCCTCGGTTATTATTTCCACACCATATCAAACGATGCATATGATCTCAAAAACACATTTTGATAATTTTAAATCATTTTTTTCTAGCTGAAACAATTAGCATAGACACAAGAACAATAGCACTGTTTTAAAAAACCTATTGATTCAATCATCTGTTCCAACATTTTTCAAAAACAAAGAAGTGTAACATCAGCACGAAGTCAATAAATTTTAAAAATCTAGCATAGCTAGAAGATTTATCCAATTTTCCTCCATCATCTTAAATCCTTACTCACTTCTTCGTTACTTAATCATTATACTAATCTTTAGCACCATCAATGCTTACCATAACAAAAATTATTAGTTCTTACTTCATAAGTTTTCTATACCCAGTATAGTTCATCAAACTTACCACACTTTGGAAGTTCAGGAACTTGCCATAATAATATGAGTTGAAGAACTTATCCTAGCAATACGTAGTCTAAGAACCAATCAGGGACTACCCATATGCTTAGGAGTTCAAAAAATTACATATGATTATGAGTCATTAACTTACCATAAACATGAGTTTTAAGAACTCGCACCTAGTCTTAATATCATATATCCTAATTTCTACTGTTTCTAACTATTAAATATAAATATGAGAAAAGAATCACCTTCTCGCCATATATATATCGATAGCGCGACACCAAAATTCAACGATTATCAATGTGATAAATCGAGTGTAAGCACAAAACCTCCGCCCATACAAAGGTTTGTACAACTTAGTCATCACATGAGTCCTCAATTGAAATCCCACCTAACTCTATCTTGCTCTGAACTTGTTCTTTGCTAAACATGAATTTTCTGTATCTCATCATTTATAATTCCTCATGAGTTTACCTCATACTATTTCATAGTAAATTCTCTTTATAGTGTTAAGCTATAATTATTCAATCAATACAGACCATCGGTCATTTTACGACTTAAACAAATCACATCGTGATCTTATTCTAAAATAGCCTTCTTTATGATTCCTTTCTTATTTTATGATCATTTTGGTTTCACGGTCCTCATTAATTCTCTTTAATTATGTTGTCTTATGATTATTCAACTTAATTTTAACTCTTCAGGTTCTTCTTTGAACCCAAACATAATATCTTACCTCGTTTCATAAGCATTCTCTGGATATATCATCAATTAAACTCTAATTGAGTTCATTATTATTATTTAATCACCTTCATCTTGTAAACATCATCTTACTACCGGAGTCAGGTAACTCCATATTCATATCTATTAAATACCTCAAGATTCTTCTTTGAATCTTCAAATATATATTTTAATCTCTTCTCTATACATTTGTTAAATTTATTTCTTATTGTTCAATCTCTAATTGAGTTAATTATTTACAATCTTCACCCTTCTTCTCTAAGGTTATAACTTAAGGTACTCCTACCTAAGGGTTATAACCTACAACTTTGATACCAACTATAACGACCCCAAAATTCATATAATTTAACTCTCGACTTCGGTCATTAACAATACGTCTAACTTTTGATTTTTACATCATTATTCGATGTTAAACTTAATAAAATGCGGAATAATTTAAACTTTTTTGTCTTCTTACTTTAATTCCCTGAATCATAACCTTTATTATCTACACATCTCTGAATCAAATTCATTTTATGATTCGCTTCATCAGAGTTATTATATAAAATCTTACATTTCAGCTCGATATTCCTTATACATTGGGTAGCTCAAACTTTACAACTAAGTATGAAGTTTCACATCATAAATTTTCAAGTAAATTTCTCAAAACCTTTATCTTTACCTACCTTTGAACCATACTTAGTTTATTACTCACTTTATTAGAGTTAATAAATAAAACTTACATCCAGGTTCAATACACTTTATACATCGGGCAAAATTTAAACTTTATAACTCAACATCTATTAAACATCATACATTATCAAGTACATCATTCGGAACCTTAAACATGGTTCAAAATAATAACTCAAGCAAAGTATATAAATCTTCATGCATTACATCTGATTCATGTCTTTCAAGTAGCACATAGCGTTACCTTGAATCCTTAACATGTAAAAGTGGTTGTTTGCAAGGTTGAGCTCGACAGCCCAGCAAATCTAACAGTTTTCATGCACCACGTAGCACATAATAACATTCTCAACATACATCTCATAATCATTGGACTAACATAACATACATGCTGCAGTTCATATAACAAGTATAAAGATTGAGTTCCTTACTCAATTAGCATTCTTTACTCAATCAATGTAGTCATAAATTGACTTTAACGTTTCATACTTTCAACATATATAACACAACATGCTCTTTGTAATAAAGATTTAAAACAATTCATCATCAAGTTCACATAGCAAATAGGAACTAAAAGACTTGCCTTGATCGTTGTTTACCAATAACAGATTAACAACTTGCAGCTATCTCAACTTCGCATGCCCTACACAATTATATAATCATGCACATCAACTATTAGTCACATAACAATGCATAGTAGTTATAAGGCTTAAATATAAATTACTATCCTAAACTATAGGTCATATTCCACTTCGATGATCCACCTTTCAATTTTGTCAATTAGATGATTGAACTTTTAATTTTTTTCCACTTTGATTCAATTGGAACTACCATGTCACAAATTGATGATGTGGCATAGACATGTGGCATATTAGTTTTGATGTGTCAAAAAATAAATTATTTTCACTTAAATTTATCATTTTAAACTTTCTAAAGGGAAAAATAGTAATCATGCATACATATTAGAAAGAAAAACAAAAACAAAAATCAAAAGGGTAGGACCCTTTTATTGATGAAACTACCAGCACCGACATGTATCGAAAATCATTACCAAAACCATCACATAGCCACCACCCACCACCGTCATTATCGCGCACCACCATCAATACCATTTTTACACACCCAAATTCATTTCAACCCATTAATTTTCTCCTCTCTCAAGATCACCCAACAAATTATAGCAATAACAACCAAATAACATAATTCATTTCAAAAATCAGAATCAAATATGGAAATGATATATATATCTCAAAAATTCAAAATAAAAAATAAGAGATTCTCAAAACCAAAATAATAAACATATGTTGCTGCTTCTTCGTCTTCATCTTCTCTTTTATTTATTTTCTCCCTTTTTAAATTGGGAATTGTGATTTTTGTAAGCTATTTGCTAAGAATACTAGATCTAGGATTTTACATCAAAGATTCTACGGCAACAGCCTACCAAGGCCTCGAATCTACACCAACGTGAAATTGAACGACGAACGGGTCCATCCACCAGTTCCGGTCCTCGACCCGCTGATGTCGTGGACCGAAGAAGCCTACTGGTCCATTGGCGGCCCAAACTCCACGCGCCTCCGCCTCCAAGGATGCATTGAAGGTAGCGTCATAGGCGTTGTTGTCTCCATCGCCGCTGCCTGCTCCATTGGCGATTAAGCGGAGGCGGCGGATTTTGGTGGGTGAAGATGAAGAGAGCGAAGGTGGTGAGAGAGAATCTGTTAAGCGCGGCCCGACGATAAAGCTTTAGGATGATTTTGATAGGGTGACTGAGGAGAGTGGTTTGAAGAGAAATATTGGTAGATCTGAAGGGGTGGCGGCTAGGAAACTTTAGGATGATCTGAAGGTATGTAATCTATTTGATAAGATGGGTACTAACAATTTTTAAAGTTACTTTTAAATTAATTAATTACATTTAGGTGTTAATGATGGTCATGAATAATATTTTTATTATTATTTTTAACTAGTTATTTTGTTTTTTTACATTTTCGCCCTTGTAATTTCATAAAATAATTTAAATTAAATATAAAGTCAATCTTCTCTTAACACATCAGCATTGGGATGCCATGTGTTCAAGCCACATCAAGAAATTATGACATGGCAGTTCAATTGAATCAAAGTGGAAAAAATTGAAAGTTCAATCATTTAATTGACAAAATTGAAAGGTGGATAACCGAAGTGGAATATAACCTATAGTTTAGGGTAGTAATTTATATTTAAGCCTAGTTGTAATATAAACTTTACTATACATCCCATAACCCTTCCTATTAATCAATACATAATGTTCAATTTGATTGTGTTAACTTTTGACTTATATCTCATTATATTTCTTCCTAAGTCATACTCGAAGTTCATTCAAGTGTTTAAGTCTTGCTAGGACTCCTTATTGGTTTATATTAAACACATTCCATATCTTATAATTTTCACTTCAACTGAATTGAAACACTTTTTAAGTTCATTAACACTTGCCACGGCGTTCCGATGTTCATTCGTCATACGCCCGATTCGCCTCTCTTGTGTATGTTTAGTATGCTTATACAACTTATCTAATACATCATTTATTAATGTTAAATATCATTATATTTACTAATATTCATGTTTTATAACTTATAACAACATCTTTTATCGTCAGAAGCACTACACTTGCATACGTGCATGCCCGATGCCCTCTGATTGCCTCTGAATACACATCAGTCCCAAAGATGGTCATTTTGACCCTTGTTTTCGACATCAAATTGAAACACTTAAAGAATGAAAGTTTTAGATCTATTCTTCCTCGTTTCGGATCATCTTGAATCTCCTCAATCGGAGTTCTTATGAAAAGGTATGGTCATTTTAGTAAAACTTGTCCAATCAGATTTTTCTCTAACATTTGGTCAGCCTGCCCACCCCTGTCGGGGCAGGGTTTTTCAGCTAGAAAAGCCTGTCAGGGAGGGATACCTGCTGGGGCGGCACTTTTTGAACTATAAACCCCCGTCGGGGAGGGTATTCGCATATCCCAATTCTGAAGTTTGTGTTTTTCGCGAATTTTTTGACCCTTTCTCCTTCTAACCTCCATAACTCGAGTTATACATATCCAAATTAGTCTGTTTTTGACTCTATGGATTCATAATTCATAGGACTACAACATACTGGAAAATCAATAATTTACAAAAACATTAACTAACCTAAATCTTGATCCAAAATTCATGTTCACACTCTATTTTTCATGTTTAATTTAACATGTTTAGCGTAATCATTCACCACGGATTCGATTCCTAACCAAATTAAACCATTTAACCTTTGTTGTTTTCGTTTTTCAACATATTAACAACATCTATCATCAATTTAAAGTTTCCATCACGAATTCATCATTAATTTTAGTCTCAAAATAGACCAAAACATACATATATTACCATAAAGCTCAAATTTCCTCATCTTAGGCATTGATAAGTGGATTTAATATACACGAATCGATATTCATTTCAAGTTTAAATTCGTAGTTATCTTCTTGTTTTGTGTTCATTTTCACTCGTGTCATGTCATTTTATGTGTAGGGTGGTTATGGATGCGAGTGGTGAAGAAAGACGGAGTTTTGGAGCGAAAGTGGAAAAACGCAGGAAGTTAAAAAATTTCTTTAAGAAGATAGCCATGTGCCATGGGGGTGAGCCTTTGTAAGATTGTACTTCCCGAGCTGAGTAAGTGGGTCTCGATTCCTGAAGTGTCATGTTGGCTTTTGAAGACTGCTGCAGCATGGATTGTTGGTTTTTTTTGTGAGGCGCCTGGACTCTAAATAAGGGGACCTCTACCAGAACGAAGGGAGATCTGAATATTGCGTGAAAAACACAATTCACACAACACAAGAAGGAATTAACAAAGATTAATCTCAGTTTTCTAAGCAAGCGTTGGAGGAGTATTTCAAGGAGATTTTCAAGACGATTGCGATTCTAGGCGACGTGAAGGGTGTTATTAAATATAATTAGTCTTAGACTATTACTTGTGATTGAAAGAATGATTTCCATGATTTATTCAGTGTTTATTTCGTTTATTATGAACTAATTCACTATTTAGGCTTATGATGGATCCTTGAGTGAATCTATGATTTTTTAAACTTTGATTTCCAATTTAATAATCTATTTCCAGTTTATCTATATTAATTCGAGTGTGAATCTATGAGTTGCCTGATCAACAATTCTTTGTGGATTTGTTTGGAATCGAGAGAGGATATTCAAATTTAGACCTAGTTGATATAGCATGTGTTCATGAATTTTGTGAATAGCTTAATCTTGATGAATGTTAGGGTAGAGATATGCTTGACATCGCATGTAATCGGATAGAGAATTTGTTCTTAAACCTTCTTTAATTGTAATTCACATAGAGATATAGTGAGTTAGTTGATTAAGGTGTTTATCGGATTTCTATCTTAATTGTGGATTGACGTTAATACAATATTAGTGCATTGAGAGGTGGTTAATACTACGTTCGCGTTCTTGATTTATAAACTGAGATAGTGAATTGAATTGGAATAAAGGTGTTAAAATCAGAATGAAGCTTAGGGTGAAATCATAAGTCTAATTCTCCATTAATTGTTTGAAATTCTAGATTTTGATATTGGTGATTGGGATTTTATTTGTTTTTTAATTTAGTTTCTATAATTTTTAATCATTGAATTAGATAGTTTAATAAAATTAGGATTAATAGGAAATTGATAATTGTGAAGTTAAGTTTCTTACTAAATTATCTCTGTGGGAACGATACTCTATTTATCACTTTATTACTTGTTGACCACATACACTTGCGTGTTTTGCGCGTATCGATTTTACCTAACAGTTTTTGGCGTCGTTGCCGGGGATTATTTAGTATAAATCTTAATAGTTTTACAATATCAGTTTAATTAATTCAGTTTTACTAAGACATTTTTATATTTTTTTTGTTTCTTCTATTTCAAAGTGAAGAAAGCGGTTTATGCAAACTCGCCTAAAAATCCAGATTTGCTGCCTTTTGACTACGACATTGAGAAAAGGTTTCAGAGGTTGAGCAAGTAGATCAAGGAAACGAGACAAGAATTTGAAACACCTAAGAAAGAAGAGGAAATGGCAGCTGAAGATCGGAAAGCATTAAGGGACTACGCCATGCCCAAGTGTGGTCGAATCGCAATCAAGCATCACAGCCATGATAGCAATGAATACATTTGAAATTAAGCCAGGGATAATACAAATGATTCAGAATTTAGCTCAGTTTGGGGATTGGCAAATGACGATCCAAACGAGCATCTAGTCAGTTTTTTGGAACTATGTGACACCTTTTGGTTCAATGGGGTGTCGGATGAAGCTGTGAAACTTCGATTGTTCCCATTCTCTTTACAGGACAAGGCGAAGAGCTGGTTACATTCTTTACCATCCGGTTCGATAACTACATGGGAGGATTTAGCTCAGAAATTCCTCTCAAAATTCTTTCCATTTAAAAAGCGCAAAGATGAGAAATGAGATAACGATGTTTGAACATCAACATGGGAGTCATTATATGAGGATTGGGAGAGATACAAAGAATTGCTGGAAAATGCCCACATCATGGATTGCCCAGTGGTACGCAAATGAACACCTTTTACAACGCAAGTTACATGGGAATCTCGAATGACAAGTATTGATCCGGCGTTTCAATGGAGCATTCATGGCTAAGAGGTACGAGGAAGCATCTGAGTTGATTAAAACCATGGCGGCTAATAACTACTAATGGCCCACAAAGAAGAATGACATGTGAAGGTAGTTGGGGTGTTAGAAGTAGATAGTATGACAAATGATGCAAACCTGATATATCGCACTTTCAAAGATGTTGAGTTCAGTAAATAATGAAGACAAGCACAACAAACACACATGCAAATACAGATGGCAATAATAATATGCGAGTCATAAGGAGAGCACCCAACGGAGCAATGTGCGATTAATCCAGTAGCTGTGCAGTTCATCGGTAATTACAATAGAATTTGGCAAAACACATATCAGAACACATACAATCAAGGAAATAGGAATCATCCGAATTTCTCATGGAGCAACAACCAGCAAAATCAAGCTTCATGACAATCATATCTACCAGGATTTTAGAACCAGCAACAACCAGCTCAATATCAAGAAAGGAAATCCGATCTGGAGGAAGTGTTGGCAAAATTCATGACTAGCACAGAATTGGCTATAAAAAATCAAGTTATGGCTATGAAATCACAAGAGATGACTATCAAAAATCTAGAGAATCAGATAGGTCAAATTGCGTTGGCATTGAATAACAGACCACAAGGGACATTACCAAGTGACACCGAGAGAAATCCTAAGGGTAATCACGAGCAGTGTTAAGCTATTATGTTGAGAAGTGGAAAACAGTTTGATGGTCAAGAGCCAGAAATTTCGGTTACAAATGAGGTTGAACCAGAGAAAGAAAATACAGTGGGTGAGGTTAAGCAAGGGAACGAAAAAAACATGGAAAAGAACAGACCAGTTAACGAACCAGCTGTTTATCCTCCCCCACCATTCTAGCAAAGAGTTCAAAAATAAAAATTAGACAAATAATTTTCCAAATTTTTGGAAGTTTTCAAGAAACTTCAAATCAACATACCATTTGCAGAGGCCCTAGAACAAATGCCGAGCTACGCAAAATTTATGAAAGGGATTATGTCAAGGAAGAAGAAATGGGAAGATTTTGAGACTGTGGCACTAACAGAGGAGTGTAGTGCAGTATTACAGCAGAAATTACCACCAAAACTCAAGGACCCGGGGAGCTTCACTATCCCATGCACAATCGGGAGTATGCATTTTAGCATGTGTTTATGTGATTTGGGGGCAAGTGTAAACCTGATGCTATTGTCAGTATACTTAGAATTAGGTTTACCTGCACCAAGGCCGATGAACATTTCATTATAATTGGCAGATAGGTCAGTCACATATCCGAGAGGCATAATAGATGACATTTCAGTGAAGCTGGATAAGTTTATATTCCCTGCGGACTTTATCATTCTGGATTTCGAGGAGGATAAGAACATACCGATTATCCTAGGGAGACCTTTCTTGGCTACGGGAAGGACACTCATAAACGTGCAAAAAGGAGAACTTACTATGAGAGTCCAAGATCAAGAAATCAAATTTAATGTGTTCAAGGCCATGAAATTCCCTACGGATGAGGAAGAATGTTTTTGGATGGATTTAATTGATCAAATCATCAGTGAAGATATGAGCAAGAGTTTGGTCAACGATCCATTAGAAATAACCTTACTAGGAGATGAGGAAAAGGATGACCTAGAATTTATGGACTTCTTACAGATGTTAGACTCATTGCCACGAGTTAGCAGATTCAGAGCACCATTTGAACCTTTGCACACGGAGGAAAAAGCTGCTGAAAAACTGAAACCATCATTGGAGGAGCCACCAACATTGGAGCTTAAGCCACTTCCTAAACATCTCAGGTATGCGTACTTAGGCAATTCAAATTCTTTACCTGTAATTATTTCTGTTGCACTTAACAAATTGCAGGAAGAAAAGTTGCTGAGGGTGCTTAGGGATCACAAATCAGCGATTGGTTGGACGATTGCGGATATAAGGGGAATTAGTCTGTCATTCTGCATGCACAAGATTCTGATGGAGGATGATGCAAGACCGTCGGTGGAGCATCAACTTCGACTTAACCCAATTATGAAGGAAGTGGTAAAGAAGGAAATTCTGAAATTATTGGATCTTGGGTATCATATATCCAATTTACGACAAGTAAATGGGTTAAGTCGGTTCATTGTGTCTTAGAAAGGGGGGAATGAGCGTAGTACGAGAATGAGGACAACGAGTTAATTCCAACAAGAACAGTTACAGGATGGAGGGTGTGCATCGATTATAGGAGATTTAATAAGGCAACCCAAAAAGATCATTTCTCGTTGCCCTTTATTGATCAAATGTTAGACAGATTAACGGGACATAAGTACTACTATTTATTGGATGGATACTCGGGCTATATCCAGATCACTATCGCTCCAGAGGATCAAGAGAAGACAACAGTTACATGCCCTTATGGCACATTTGCATTTAGGAGGATGTCATTCGGGTTATGCAATGCACCTGCAACTTTCCAACGGTGTATGATGGCCATTTTTCGGATATGGTAGAGAAGAATGTTGAAGTCTTCATGGACGATTTCTCGGTCTATGGAGACAACTTTGATACTTGCCTAGGGAATCTGGTCATGGTATTGCGGCGATGTAAGGATACAAACCTCATACTCAATTGGGAAAAATGCCACTTCATGGTTGAAGAAGGCATAATTTTTGGCCATATAAGGTGTCGGCTCAAGGATTGGAGGTGGACAAAGCAAAGTCTGGATACGATCGAGAAACCGCCACACCGAGCTCAGTTAAGGGATTAGAAGTTTTTGGGGCATCTTTGGGTTCTACTAGGAGGTTTATAAAGATTTTCTAAAATTGCAAAACCTATTTGCGGTCTTTTAGAGAAGGATGTTACTTTCGATTTCTTTGCGGAATGCAAGTCGGCGTTTGAATTATTGAAGAAGAAATTAACTCTGACCCGTAATAGTCGCATCTAATGGAATATGCCATTCGAGCTTATGTGTGATGCAAGCGACTATGCGGTTGGGGCTGTTTTGGGACAAAGACATGACAAGGTGTTTCACGCCATATACTATGTAAACAAAACACTCACAGAGACTTAAATAAATTACACTACCACGGAAAAGGAATTGCTTGCAGTGGTGTACGCGTTTGACAAATTCCGGGCATACTTGATCGGGACCAAGGTGATAGTCTACACGGATCATTCGGTGATTCGGTACCTAATAGCGAACAAAGATGCTAAGCCACGCCTTATCCGTTGGATTCTCCTACTTCAAGAGTTTGACTTAGAGATTAAAGATAGAAAGGGAATGGAGAATCAAGTTGCCGACCATTTATCAAGGCTGGAAAATTCAGAGAAAATGGTTGAAGATAGATGCGCAATCAACGAGTTATTCCCGGATGAGCAACTATTTGGGTTAAATGCAGAATTTCCTTGGTATGCAGACTTCGCGAATTATCTGGTGAGCAACATGCTTCCTCCTGATCTGACACGACAACAGAAAAAGAAATTTCTTCATACGTCAAGTGGTAAATGTGGGATGAGCCTTATTTATTCAAACGATGCAGTCTTGACAAGATGATTAGAAGGTGTATCCCTACGTTGAAGTGCCTGACATACATCGCGGGAATGCCACTCATCGGCATATGGGGGACATTATGGGAGTGAGTGCACCGCAATAAAAGTGCTTCAAGCCGGGTTTTATTGGCCAACATTGTTCAAAGACGCCCACTAATTTGTGAAAACATGAAATAGATGCCAAAGGGTGGGAAATATCTCCAAACAGAATGAGATGCCCCTACAAACAATTCTTGAAGTGGAAATCTTTGATGTATGGGGCATCGATTTCATGGGGCCATTCCCTTCGTCTTTGAGCAATCAGTATATTGTACTCGCAGTGGATTACGTCACAAAGTGGGTTGAAGCTGCAGCTCTACCGTCCAACGATGCCAAGGTGGTCCTCAAATTCCTACAGAAAAAAAATTTCATGAGGTTTGGCATGCCAAGAGCAATAATCAGTAACGAAAGTAGTCACTTTTGCAATAAGTCGTTTACAGCTCTGTTGGCTAAGTATGGGGTTAACCACAAGGTGGCTACAACGTATCATCCTCAAACAAATGGACAAGCTGAGGTATCAAACAGGGAAGTTAAGAAGATATTGGAAAAAGTCGTAAATCCGAGTCGGAAAGATTGATCACTTCGGTTGGATGACGCATTATGGGCTTACCGAACTACATACAAAACACCAATCGGGATGTCACCATATCAACTCCTGTACAGAAAAGCATGTCACTTACCGGTGGAGCTACAACAAAAGGCCTACTGGGCAATTCAGAAATTGAACTTTGACCAATCCGCTGTGGGAGAAAAGAGGCTACTCCAACTAAATGAGCTCGACGAATTCCGACTTCAAGCATACGAGAACGCTAAGCTATACAAAGAAAAGGTGAAAAGATGGCACGATCAGAAAATTGTTCATCGAACATTCGAGCCAGGTCAATCAGTCCTCTTGTTCAATTGTGACACCCCAAATCTGGTACTTCCATTTCCACGAGATTTGGTGTTCCTTTGTCTAAACATCATCCATCTATCTACCCATAAATAAATGCAAACCATGCAATAGATAGAAATAATAATAAATCTCCCCTTATGGGGTTACATCAACTACATAATAAATAAATCCGAGTTACTCTAACCTTAAATCATCTGTCTTGGAAACATAAACAAATAAGTCTTAAGTAACATCAATTCTAATTATCATTACATAACCACATAAATAATCAATCTTCATTACTTGCTAAGCTTGCCCTTGCCTTTACTAGTGGAAGGTTAAATCTACTCTTTTCGTTCTTAAGCGCAATGTTATTATTACGCAAGAGTGAGCACGATTGCCCACAAGTATAACAATATAACAATGAATAATAACATGCGAGAGAAATAATAACCCGAATATAAAAGCTCAACTTTTGAATCAAGAATGAATAACAAGAATCAAAAGAAATTACGAGGGTCGTAAGACCTTGAACTATATCCTAGGTTATCAAGTGTTTATTCTTGAAACCTTTACTTGATCATAAGACTATGGACTCTTCTTCTCGTACTTAGGGGATCGACCCTTAGTACCATCTATGCACAATATCTTAACGCTTATTGCTTAGCATAAGTAATCCCCTATACATGGTTGTTCATCTCAGTTTGACATTCGAGTCCGCACCAAAGGAAGTTTGGTTTGGATAATTCATCAAGGGTTCCGAAATTTAGAACGCTCATCAACTATGGACTAGTCGAATCATAAAAGGGTTCGCTAGTCTAACAAGGTGTAAAAATAATTGATAACTTAACTTGAATAAAATTTCAAAAGGTATACAATAGAATAAATATTGTATAACAACATCATGCTTGAAAGATTAATAAACTTTAATATACAAGACAGACTTGTCAATAATAATGAGAACTTGCTCGATGTAGAAAGGTGAATTAATCAACTTATATAACGATAACAAGTAGGGTTAGGAAACTTGCCTAAATGCGTAGATTACACTTTAACTAAACTCGTTCTTTGATTTAAATCCTACATATCAATTACGTTCACAATACCCGATCAATTACAACGTACTAAACATCATAAGTTTATTCTTTTGTCTAACTTTCGAATTCATGACTATACTTAGTTAATTACTACACTTATCATCATAAAATTAGATTTCACGAACAATAAGCTAACTATGCATTCGATCATTCAATTCACACGTAATTGTGTTATGGACGTGTTAAAAATTTATTTTAACACTCTCATTATATGTCTAACAAGTTTTATGATCAATAGACTAAGTTAATAACACATTTCTAGACTTAAACATTTAAAAAAACTCATTTTCGGACATTACGCTAAGTGGCTATTGCTTATTTCACTTTTTATCTTATCTTGGCTGAGGCTACATGCAATGACGTGGCTTTATGACTAGAGACTTGGCGCTACTGACGGATGAAATGAACTTAGGAGTTGGCTTGCAGCGAAACTCAGATTTTGATTCTCGATTCGCGAAGAAGAACACGAGTTCAATTGAAATAAACACTACATGATCATTAATTCTCCAAATTAAACATACTCACATGTTAGAATTCATATATAATCAATACCCAACATTTATAGAGTGATTTTAACCCATTAAAACACATAATCACAGAATTAAATTATGCAAATTGTATTGTTCTTGATGTTCTTGAAGGTTTTGAACATAAAACATAAAATTTAATACTACGGATTAGTTATAAGACCAAATCCAACCATTCAAATTTTGTTTTGTTCGTTTTATCATGCATAATCATATATAAGTGGAAATTTTGTAGAAAAATTTATGTTTGACATATTAAAGTCACGTATAAGGCCATATGGCCATATGGCCATATAACATATTCTGTAACTTTGGAAGCAACCAAATATGATGTATTTTCATGAAACAGATGATATGGAATTATATATAATATATATATATATATAATATATATATATATATACATTATAATACTATCGAATCATTACACATATCCCTATAACAACATTTCCCAATTTACGAGAATTTTTGAGAATGAATGAAAGCCATTTTTATAAAACTAAATGACGTAAAAATAAAAAAATTGGGTTGGAGAGAATTACCCAAAGCGTAGATGAATTAAGAGAGATGAATTCCTTACGATTCTTCTGACTCTCACAATCCTCTTAACAACTCTCTAAATTCTCAAACTCTCTTCTCTTTTCTCTCTCTATTTTATGCAGACTTAGCAAATAATGAAAAAAGAAGAAGGCGTAAGAAATAAATAGAAGAAAAGGCGATGCGCGTTGGAGGTCGGTTACCTATCATGAGTTAACTTGCTCCCAACTCCCTTTAAGTGCCATGTTTGGCTAGTTAGAATAGGTTTCAAAAACCCATTTAATTTAATAAAACCTTATCATATAGTTTAAATAATGTCACACTCCTTATAAAATAAATCCAATATTTTATTTAATTTACTTTAAATAAAATATAATAATTTCTCATAAATTCACATAGTCACCTAATTAAATTTCTCATTAATAAATAATGTCAAATTATTAACTCTCTAATTAATAATTAAATTAATTAAAATACCAATAGGCTTATTAAATATTTCTTTTAATACAATAAGCTCACATAATCACATACATCGAATAATAAAATTCTCCACATTAATTTAATAAATGTAACACATATAATTAAATTAATCTACCACAACTTCATCAATTAATTATTTAATCTAATAATTAATTCATCAAAAAATATTTATTAATAATAAATATTAAAATTAAATACAAAATCTCGGTTGTCACATCTTTCCCTCTTAAAAGGATTATGTCCTCGAATCACAACTCAACAATTTCGTCCGTTACATTCTCCCCCTTACAAAGATTTTGTCCCCGAAATCGCTTATAATAATCTAAGTAAATAAATGAGGATAATTCTTCATCATATTCTCTTGAGTTCCCCGTAGCTTCTTGACGTTGTGGTTCCTCCAAATTACCTTAACAAAAGGTATTACTTTATTTCTGAGAACTTGTTCTTTTCTGTCGACAATTTGAACAGGAATTTCTTCGTAAGATAAGTCTTTGTCGAAATGTAGGGGTTCATATTCAATCACGCGTGCTTATAATCGGGGTTTGTAGGGTCGTAGGATTGAGACATGGAAAAGCGTTGTGGACATTCTCTAGAAATTTGGAGGTAAGGCTACCTCATAAGCAACTTCTCGACCCTTCTCGAACTTCAAAGGGTCCAATGAATCTTGGGCTTAATTTCCCTTTCTTCCAGAACTTGATCTTTCCCTTCGAGGGAGACCTTTAAAAACACATAACTACTGGCTCGAACTCAACATTTTTATGGTGTGGATCTGCGTACTTCTTACATCTATCTTGAATGCTTGTCAATCTTGTTCGGATCACTTTGACTATTTTTTTGTTGTTTGTTGTACCAATTACGGGCCTAGTAATTGTCTTTCGCCAACTTCATCCCAATAAAGTGGAGTTTACACTTTTTACGCCATATAACGCTTCATAAGGTGGCATGCCTATACTAAGCGTGGTAGCTGTTGTTATAACCGAACTCTCTGAGCGGTAGATGATCATCCCAATTTCCTTTAAAGTCCATTATACAAGCTCTTAACATATCTTTCAATATACGAATTGTTTCTTTCACTTTGTCCATCCGTTTGAGGGTGATATATGCCGTACTCATTCGCAATTGTGTACCCATGCATTCTTGTAGGCGTTTCGAAGTTTGACGTAAAGCGCGGATCTCTATCGAGAAACAATTGACACCGGAACTCCGTGCCTTGAAACAATCTCTTTTTCACATATAACCTTGCAAGTGATCTAAGTTGAATCGATTTTGATCGGAAGGAAGTGTGCGGATTTCGTCGATCGATCAACAATAACCCCCATCTTTGCGTCGTAGCCTTTACGAGTTGTTGGTAGGCCGACCACGAAATCCATCGTAATATGTTCCCATTTCCATTACGGAATCTCTAAAGGTTGTAGTAACCCACTCGGCCTCTCGATGTTACTGCTTTCACTTTTTCGACATATCGGGCACTTGGCAACACATTACGCAACCTCTCGTTTCAAATTTGGCCACCAAAAGTGTTGTCGAAGATCTTGGTACATCTTGGTACTACCGAGGTGAATCGAATATCGTGAGTTATGAGCCTCGCTCAAAATTTCTTCCTTAATCTCGAATCTTGGTGGTACCCAAATTACGCTCTCAAATCTCAATATTCCTTCCTTATCCATCTTGAATCTTGATTCGGTTCCTTGGATATCTTCTTTTCACCTTTACATTCATCATCACGAAGTTGAGCCTCCTTAACCTTGTCTAGTAGAGTTGTGCAGATTGTATCTGAAATAACTTCTCATCAATCTCCATAGGATACTTCACTTCAATTCCGACTTTTCCATTGCTAAAATTAGCTCCTCTGCCTGAGCGGTCAACATCATCGATTTCTCCGACCTTTTCTACTTAAGGCATCGGCAACCACATTTGCTTTACGGATGGTATAGAATCTCACAATCGTAGTCCTTAATTAACTCCAACCACCTTCTTTGGCGCATATTCAAGTCTTTACGTGTAAAAAATATTTTTGGACTCTTGTGGTGCGTATATATTTCACACTTCTCCCCGTAGAGATAGTGCCTCCAAATTTTCAAAGCAAAAACCAGCTATGACTAACTCAAAAGTCGTGGGTGGATACCCCTTCTCATAATCCTTTGGTTGTCGTGATGCATACGTACAATGACTCTGCCATTTTGCATAAGCACACAACCAAGTCCTTTATGTGAAGCATCGTTATATACCACAAAATTTCCGTGTATCATTGGAAGAGATAACACAGTCTTTGAACTTAACCTCTTCTTTAATTCTTGAAAGCTTTCCTCACACTTCTCCGTCAAACAAATTTCACCGATTTCTAGTCAAATTAAATCAGCGGAGTTGCGATCTTGGAAAAATCTTGAATAAATCTTACGTAATAACCCTGCTAATCCAAGAAAACTTCTTACTTTCGATGGCGTCTTGGTGATCCCGATTAATCACAAACTTGACTTTGGAGGGATCCACCGAAATTTTGTCCTTATCAATCACATGTCCTAGAAATTGTACCCTTTCGATCCAGAATTCACATTTTGAAAACTTGGCATACAACTTCTCCCTTCTCAGTATTTCTAATGTTAATCTCAAATGCTCTTCGTGTTCTTCTTTGGTTTTTGAATATATCAAAATGTCGTCTATAAATACCACTATGAATTTGTCTAAAAACGGCTTGAACACACCATTCATTAGTCCCATAAATGCTGCAGGAGCATTCGTTAGACCAAATGACATTACCAAAAATTCGTAGTAACCATATCGTGTTCGAGCATTTGTCTTGGTACATCCTGCGGTCTCACCTTGAGTTGATGATAACCGCTTCTCAAATCTATCTTTGAAAAGTATCTTGCTCCTTTAAGCGATCGAGCAAGTCGTCGATTAGCGGTAATGGATATCTATTCTTGATCGTGACCTTATTGAGTTCTCTATAGTCTATCTGAGCCGCATTGTCCCATCCTTCTTCTTTACAAATAAAAGCGGCGCCCCCACGGCGATCGCTTGGTTGAATATACTTCTTGTCGATAATTCTTGTAGTTGGACCATCGGTTCTTTCATCTCTCTCGGTGCCATTTGATGCGGTGCCTTCGATATTGGAGCCGTTCACGGAGCCAAATCGATCAAGAATTCAAGCTGCTCTCTGTCTGGGAAGTCGGCAAATCATCATGGAAATCGTCAAAAATCTCTCACTCTTGGTATCTCATCTATTTTTTGGATTCTCTTTACGACTATCGACTATGTAAGCTAGATATCTACACGGCCTTGCCTTAACAACCTCTGGCTGCATCATCGTCGAACAACTCGCTTGTGCAGGCGACTTGCTACCATAAAACACAACCTTTGGCGGAGTCATAATAAGGTTATCGCTTCTTACGGTAGTCAATTCTGCCCCATAATTGGATAACCAATCCATACCCAAAATAACGTCAAATTCCCCAAGTCGAATAGGGATAAGATCTCGTTCATGATATTACCCTTAATATCCACTCTACAGTTCTTATGCACGTACTTAATGAGGATTATTTCTCTATTCGCAATTTCTATGTTCATGGGGTATTCTAACTTCATCCTTAAGCAAATTCTAAGTTCTTAGCAAAGTCGCCGGATATAAATGAACAAGTAGCACCCGAATCAAATAATACATAAGCATTAATTTTATTGATCGGAATGATACGACACCACATCGCGAGCCCTTGCTGCATCCTGCCTTTGTCATGTTGAATGTTACGGCGTTCGATTCGGTTAGTTGCGGTTGGTCTTTGCGATAGTCGAGTGCTTCACTTGGTATTTCCTCTATTTCCTCTGAACTCGTTCCCCAGATCCCTTCTTAGGACAATCCCTTGCAAGATGATCCTTTGAACCACAAGTGAAGCGAGGCACCCTTCTTTGGGTTTGGGACGGTTTGGTGCTATGTGGCCTTTCGACCACAATTAGCACTTCGCTTCGCTTCCTTTCATACAAACTCCCAAATGAGCTTTTAGCGGCTTGAGCACGCTTGATCTTCTTCTTACGTCCTCCTTGTTGACTTCCGGTGGCGAGTTATCGTCCACTTCCTCTTCTGATTATATGCTACCCCCAGTCTTACTCCCACCGGTCTTGTTATTACCTTCATTCTCACTCTTCTTCTTCTTCTTTGCTCTTGATTATACTTCGTTACTGCATCGCTTCCACCCTTAGCGAGTATGGCCTTCTCTAACACTCCAACAAAAGTGTTCAATTGGAACATTGACACCTTGCTATACAACGGAGGCTTGGTCCCCTGTTCAAAACAATCTTGCCTTCCTCTCTCATCGGTATGTACTTGGTATGTGGAGAACCTAGCCAACTCATTGAACCTTGCTTAGCATAATCGACTCTTGACATATTCCCCTGTTTCAACTCTAGAAAGCGAACCTCCATCGATTTTGTGAAGCTGGTTGGAAAGTACATCTCGAAGAACATTTCTTTGAATCTCTCGAGGTTATTACACCTTCACCTCCCGTACTTTATTTGCTTGCCACGATGGTTGGCTTGGACTTCACATGAACGTCGCATACAGCGATTTTTTACGGTCCTCCTTACCTAGCCACATCGAACACCTTCTCCATCTCCATCACCTGAGTGCGAGCTTGATTGGGTTTATGGAACCCTTAAACTCTGGCGGGTCCCACCACCTTGAAGTCCTTAAGCGAGGTGTTTGGTGGAGCTTGTGGTTGATTATTAAGTGCTCGGCTAAAAGGTTCACCAATTCTTTGAGCAGGGTTAGCATTGGCGTTATTGTTGTTGTTGTTATTCGTTGACCCTTCTTGGCTTTTGCGATGATTTTGTCTTCGTCTAGGCGGCATATTTACATTAAGAATATATCGCTTATTAGGTCTTTATTCAATTCCTCAAACATTTAAGGCTTAGCTAGAACATTTAATCATAATTCACTTAACACATCAATTTAAATAAACTTTGACATTTCATTCAATTCAAAAGTTTTAACATCATAAGATAGCATCTTTGCTATTTACATCAACTATCGAGATAAAGAATCTACGAGATTTAAAACATTAAAATATTCCTTTGTTTATAATCACATCGAATTTACATCATTAACTACCAAATAGTTTTCACATAATTAAACTAATACTATATCCGCATGCATTAAAGGTATTTGAATAGCCTTACTACGCTCCTCTTCCATGATGCGAGACATCATCCTGCGATCAAAGCATATACGATGGAAGTCCTTCAAAGCTGGATGGGGTACCTCAAAACTCGATCTGGGCCTCATCCATTGCATGATTAAGTGTAGAGTATGTCTCTCCAAGCTTTGCCTTCTTTGCACGACCATCCTCTTCCGCAAGATCAACACGACGTGACTCTCTCACCCAGCCTTCCTCTGCTATGATCAGCCTTTCTGAGCTTTCCTTCAGTTCCTTCTTCAACTTTTCTATCTCTGCGGTCTTATCTTCGGTTTGACCCTTCTCGTGGACCAAATCCCATTCTACATTTCCCAGTCGTGAGTGAAGAGTCGAAATCTCCCTCTCCTTACGCTTTCTAGAAGTAATCTCTTTGAATAATAGCTCGCTCGGTCGGATCTCTGCACCTCATCTCGTAACTCCACGTTAAAGTCGTATAATGTGTCGTACATCTCAGCATCAATGGAGTGCTGTGGAAACTCCTCTTCTTCCTCTTCCTCTTCCTCGTCAAAATCCTCCTCGGGATCCTCTCGGGGATCGGTCTAGGGTTCATGCTCACGACCAACAACGGTGATCAATGGAGATGACTCCCTCTGTACCAATTGTTCCCTAACGACATGAATGTCTCGGGGCTCCTCCTCTGTAGGTACTGTAGGTACTCGGGGTTCCTCCTCCCCAGTTCGACTAGTTCCTCCAACATCCGACATCCTGACAACAAAATTTTAAGTTTTAGTTACTAAGTCGTACTAGTGAGCACATAATTTAACACATAAGCACATAAAGTCTTTTATTATCTTCAATGAATTTAAAAATTCATTTCTTAGAACTCGATAAGAGTTTTCCATCACTATGTTCTTCTCTCTATAAAGGCTACTACCTAAGGTTGTTCCCCACCTAAGGTTCATAACCTCTGACTTTGATACCAACACTGTGACACCCCAAATCCGGTACTTCCATTTCCACGAGATTTGGTGTTCCTTCATACAAACATCATCATCCATCTATCTACCCATAAATAAATGCAAACCATGCAATAGATAGAAATAATAATAAATCTCCCTTATGGGGTTACATCAACTACATAATAAATAAATCCCGAGTTACTCTAACCTTAAATCATCATGCGGAAACATAAACAAATAAGTCTTAAGTAACATCAATTCTAATTATCATTACATAACCACATAAATAATCAATCTTCATTACTTGCTAAGCTTGCCCTTGCCTTTACTAGTGGAAGGTTAAATACGCTCTTTTCGTTCTTAAGCTGCAATGTTATTATTACAAAGAGTGAGCACGATTGCCCACAAGTATAACAATATAACAATGAATAATAACATGCGAGAAAATAATAACCCGAATATAAAAGCTCAACTTTTGAATCAAGAATGAATAACAAGAATCAAAAAAGAAATTCGAGGGTCATAAGACCTTGAACTATATCCTAGGTTATCAAGTGTTTATTCTTGAAACCTTTAATAGTCATAAGACTATGGACTCTTCTACTCGTACTTAGGGGATCAGCTCTTAGTACCATCTTATGCACAATATCTTAACGCTTAACGCATAAGTAATCCCCTATCTGGGTTGTTCATCTCGGTTTGACATTCGAGTCGCACCAAAGGAAGTTTGGTTTGGATAATTCATCAAGGGTTCTGAAATTTAGAGCGCTCATCAACTATGGACTAGTCGAATCATAAAGGGTTCGCTAGTCTAACAAGGTTTAACAATAATTGATAACTTAACTTGAATAGAATCTCAAAAGGTATACAATAGAATAAGTATTGTATAATAGCATCATGCTTGAAAGATTAATAAACTTTAATATACAAAAATAGACTTGATCAATAATAATGAGAACTTGCTCAATGTAGAAAGGTGAATTAATCAACTTATATAACGATAACAAGTAGGGTTAGGAAACTTGCCTCGTGCGTAGATTACACTTTAACTAAACTCGTTCTTTGATTTAAATCCTACATATCAATTACGTTCACAATACCAGTCAATTACAACGTACTAAACATCATAAGTTTATTCTTTTGTCTAACTCGAATTCATGACTATACTTAGTCAATTACAACACTTATCGTCAAAAATTAGATTTCACGAACAATAAGTTAACTATGCATTTGATCATTCAATTCACACGTAATTGTGTTATGGACGTGTTAAAATTTATTTTAACACCTCATTATATGTCTAACAAGTTTTCATGATCAATAGACTAAGTTAATAACACATTTCTAGACTTAAACATTTAAAAACTCATTTTCGGACATTCTGCTAGTGGTATTAGTAATTTTTATTTCACTTCTTATCTTTATCTTAAGTCTTGGCTGCTTGTAGAGACTTACTACTCGGTGCTATGATAGTGTACATTGCGATGGTATGCTAAGCAACACGGACTTGAACTAGAGTTAGCCGCCATGACGCGAAACTCGATTTTGATTTCGATTCGCAAGAAGAACACAAAGTTCAGCGAAATAAACACTACATGATCATTAATTCTCCAAATTAAACATACCCACATGTTAGAATTCATATATAATCAATACCCAACATTTATAGAGTGATTTTAACCCATTAAAACACATAATCACAGAATTAAATTATGCAAATTGTATTGATGTTCTTGATGTTCTTGAAGGTTTTTGAACAAAAACATAGAATTTAATACTACGGATTAGTTATAAGACCAAATCCAACCATTCAAGTTTTGTTTTGTTCATTTTAGCATGCATAATCATATATAAGTGGAAATTTTATAGAACAATTTATGTTTGACATATTAAAATTCACATATAAGGGCCATATGGCCATATAACAACATACTCTGTAAATTTTGAAGCAACCAAATACGATGTATTTTCATGAAAAGCAGATGATATGGTTTATATATATATATATATAAAAAACATACTATACTACTGAATCATTACACATATCCCTATAACAACATCATTTCCCAATTACGAGAGACTTTACTGAGATGAATGAAAGTCATTTTTATAAAACTAAATGGCGTAAATATGGGAATTGGGTTGGAGAGAATTATCCAAAGCATAGATGAATTAATAGGAGATGAATTCCTTACGATTCTTCCCGACTCTCACAAACCTCTTAACAACTCTCTAAATTCTCAACTCTCTCTCTTTTTTCCTCTCTATTTTATGCCAGACTTAACCAAATAATGAAAAAGAAGAAGGCGTAAGAAATAAATAGAAAAGGAACTGACGCGTTGTGGAGGTCAGTTACCTATCATGGGTAACTGCTCCCAACCTCCCTTAGTGCCATGTTTGGCTAGTTAGAATAGGTTTCAAACCCATTAATTTAATAAAACCTTATCATATAGTTTAAATAATGTCACACTCCTTATAAAATAAATCCAATATTTTATTTAATTTACTTTAAATAAAATATAATAATTTCTCATAAATTCACATAGTCACCTAATTAAATTTCTCATTAATAAATAATGTCAAATTATTAACTCTCTAATTAATAATTAAATTAATTAAAATACCAATAGGCTTATTAAATATTTTTTTTTAATACAATAAGCTCACATAATCACATACTTCGAATAATAAAATTCTCCACATTAATTTAATAATAAACACATATATTAAATTAATATAATTAAATTAATTAATCATTTATCTAATAATTAATTCATCAATTAATATATTTAATCTAATTAATTAATTCATCAAAAATATTTATTCAATCAGGAATAAATATTAAAATTAAATAGGAAAATCGGATAATTCCATTCTATTACAAGACCACCTAGCCACTACACACCACCACGATCGACAACTCCTACCCATTACCTAAATCAATTGCATCCACTACCCCACACCATTAAGCACACAAATTCCTCTCCCCTATCACCTCTATATAAACCCTACCACATACCTCCCATATTCATCACCATAAATTTTGAATTCATCAAGAAAATTGGGGAACACATAGCACACTTGAGAGTAAGTTTCCTTCTTATTGAGTTTCCATCTTCTCTCCACTGAAGTACCATAAAAACAATCAAGCTTTGGGGGAAGAACGGACTGTGCACACCAAGTGTTTGATAAATTGAGTGAACCAAGTATAAGTGGAAGTAAGTGTGTGCTAGCAAGTTTTAACTTCCGAAGATCAATGGCTTCACAACCGACATCCAAACGCCAAAGGGGAGAGAGTTCAAGATCCACTCAACCGACAAGCACATATGATCAACGAAAATTTGTGAGTGCCGCTTCCGCCGACCGGTATGATTACATGTTAACCAAAGCCCTTACGCCGGAGCGTGGATTGGCCCCCGAGGGAATTGATGGGGAGATGATGTCTCAAATTTATCAAAAGGGGTGGCTCAAACTCACCTAGCATCCGGTCCTAGCCGTCGTCAACATTGTCAAAGAATTTTATGCAAACGCCGAAGACAAAGCCCCATTCAATGCGTTTGTCCGGGGTCGCATAGTCCCGTTCAGTGACGATGCAATCAAGGCCTATTATCAGTTGAGGGTGCCACGACAGTGTCAGTATGCATAATTGAGGGATTTTGACCCTAACTACGAGGAGATTATTACGAACTTGACAAACCCGGGAACATCTTGGATCAAAGGTCGAAAGAGAGGTACAGTGTTCCATAGCAAGGACCTTAGCCTGTATGGCAAAATATGGTACGCCTTCTTATGTGCTAAATTGCTTCCATCCCAACACACTTCGGATGTCACCAAAGATAAGGCGTTACTGTTGTACGCAATTGTGCAAGATTTCATTATTGACGTCGGGGTAATTATCAGTTTCTCCATCCGTCGGTGTTTATGTGGAAATTTTTCGGGTGGCTTGCAACACCCATCACTCATCTGTGCGTTGTGTCGCAATACAGGGGTGAGATGGTCCGATGATGAGCCTACTCAAATGCCGCTCGTTTTACTTGATTCTAGAATGATAGCGCGGTATTCTATATGGGCAGGAGGCGAGTCACATCCACGAGGTCTGGGTTTTATATTTCCATCGACGTCGAAAGACGAAGTCGATGCAGAAGATACCTCGGGGGATGAGGATGAAGCTATGGGAGATCACAGAACCGAGCAGGTACCACAGACTGAGGCCATATCTAGTCCTCAGTTCCTTGAATTCCAAAATCAGATGAATGCGCACAATAGGGCAGCACGCCGGGAATTGTGGCAATTGGCGATGCGACAAGATCACATGTATGATGCTATGAACGCATCTTTTGCCTCACTCAACACAACACTCCAAAGCTTCAACCCGGTAGCTCACTATCCATATCAACAACCTGGACCACTGCCTCGATTTCCTCCTAGTGATTCAGATGATGAAGAGCACCAACCACCTCCCCAGACTTAGGCGATTGCAGGGAAGTCCTCATGCACTTGATTTTATTTTTATCCAATGAGGGCATTGTGTTACTTAAGTTTGGGGGATTTAATTATTTAGTTGCATACATTTTGTTATTTTTGCTTTCATTTCTAGTTTGCATAGTAGATTAGGTGTTTGCATAGTAGTCTAGGAGTGTGCATTGTTGTCAATTCTGTTATTTTCAAAAAAAAAAATTAGTTTAATATTGTGTTTGCATATGTCTAATAGTGTTGCAGTTCATGTTATTTGTGGGCCAATGATGAGATTGTGAACAAGTTAACCAATACAGTATTGATTATTAGAACTGTGATACAATTTCTGTTATGAATCGATTCTTGGACTTGTTTGAAACTGTTATAAAAAGGTTAGCACTAATAACATCTTTGTTGACCGATCAGTTCAAATTGATACATAAATAGTTTCTAAAGGATAATGCTAGGGTGAATGAGAAAACAACAAGGATAGGCATAAAGGCTAAAATTAGGCAAGAACCTAAGTTTGGGGGAGTATATGAGGGGTATATAAGCTTTGAAAAAAATATATTTGAAACATGTTGAGTCTTGTGGTGGGTTGAGGAGAAACACTCCCCATAAACACAAGCGTGAGATGGAGCATAAAACGCACTCACCAACCATCTATCTAAAAAAAAGAGGAATAATGACGGGAAGAAAAAAAAAATCCCCCGTGCAAAAAAAAGAAAAAGAAGAAAGTATAAGTATCCTGCATGAACCCTTGAATTTGGTATTGTTTAATGTTAGTTGGGTTGTGCCTATCTTTGAAATTTTAAGATCAGACCGTATGATTCCTTCTAAGGAGTTTCTTATGTATTGAATTTGGAGTGCATATCGGTTATCATAGATGTTGATCACACACTTAACGCTATACCGTTGATAATTGTTCAAAATTTGAGAATTAATACGAAATTGTGGATTAGTTTTGGTGATTCATATTGTAAGGTTGCTTGTTTTCTCTGAGGCCGACGAGATAAGTTAGTTTCTGCGATATTATTGGATTCTTAGGTATTTAGATTTTGTTTATTTCATTTCATTGCATAGCATAGCATGTAGTTTATTTTGTGCTCGAGGGCTAGCACGGTTTAAGTTTGGGGATTTTGATAAGTGGATTTAATATACACGAATCCATATTCATTTCAAGTTTAAATTTGTAGCTATCTTCTTATTTTGTGTTCGTTTTCACTCGTGTCATGTCATTTTATGTGTAGGGTGGTTATGGATGCGAGTGGTGAAGAAAGACGAAGTTTTGGAGTGAAAGTGGAAAAACGTAGGAAGTCGAAAAAGTTCTTTAGCGATAGAGCTATTACGGCAGGTGGGTCTCAATTCTGAAGTGTCTGTTGGCTTAAGAAAAGCATTGCGGCATGGATTGTTGGTTTTTTTTGTGAGGCGCCTGGACTCTAAATAAGGGGATCTCGACCAGAACGAAGGGAGAGCTGAATATTGCGTGAAAAATACAATTCACACAACACAATAGGAATTAACAAAGATTAATCTCAGTTTTCTAAGCAAGCGTTGGAGGAGTATTTCAAGGAGATTTTCAAGACGGTTGCGATTCTAGGCGACGTGAAGGGTGTTATTCAATATTCTTCGTCTTAGACTATTATTTGTGATTGAAAGAATGATTTTCATGATTTATTCAGTGTTTATTTTGTAAGACCCCAACTTTTTGAATAAAGATTAAATTTTCTCGAAATATATTTTTGAATATTATGGTGTGGATTTGATATAATGTTATAGTTATGGGTAATATTTACAAATTTTGCAAAGTACGCAAGTTGTTATATAATATTTGATTGGTCGGGGAATATTCATTTTAACAGGGAATATTAAAGATAACAAGACAATCATTGGTGGACCCCCACAACGAAATTATTGTCGGATTGAGAAAGCGATAAAAATACTTTTATGAAAATAACGGCGGAAGTTTTACAGATTAAGCTGTTGAACTACCCGGTAGTAAAATCTGATGTCTGGCGTGGTTGCATAGTAGCAATACGGTATTGATTATTGATGCTTACGTGAGAAGTCACTCAATTATACTCAATTATTGCTACTGATAATTCTTTGCATCATATCTCTAATATTATTGATTCGATTATTGTCATAGTATCATCTGCATAATATGTTATTTTATTAAATCAATAATTGAGACGACAAAGTTATTCATATTATTAAATTGCAATATTTACAATGTCTAAAAGTTACATCAAGGAGAGGTTTGGTCACCTAATTGCAAGCGTCGATAGGAGAAATCCTTATTGAAGCCCCCTTTCACAAGAACGACTGGTTGATAAATATTATGAGTTATAATATTAATGATGAATGTTATTAAAATTAAAGTTGTGTTCGGAGTTGAATTTGGAGATCCTGGACGTGATATTTGAGTCCGGAACGATGAAATTAGTAAAAATAGTCTATAAACACAAAATTTTCTGGAATTCACTATTTGGTCAAAAAAGTCAATAGTTGACTTTTTTGGGAAAAGTCAAACTTTGAAATTTCAAATTTTATATTTTTGATAAAAATGGTTTCATTGTGTTGGAATTATTTGTGTTAGTGAAAATCGACAATTATTTCGATAATAATTGATGTCCTGAGGTTATATTGATTAATCGTATATTAACTTAGGATAAATGAGCAATTGATTGCTATTATTTCACATGATTATAACTATTTGTTCACATGTGTATACTATTGTTTCACATTCTTGTTACTATTAGGGGAGTTGGTGCAAGATTGATAATACTTGCATGACTAAGTTAAAAATGGAGGTATACATGGAGGTATTATACTGTAATTCATATTTTCACATGTCTAGAACTATTGATTCACATAATTTTCTATTGAATCGCATTATTTACTATTAGAGGAGGTGGTGCAAGTTTGATAATACTTTCATGACTAAATTAAAAATAAAGGAAAAGTTGGAGGTATTGTACTGAAATTTTTCGAGCCCCAAAACGTGCAATTATCGAAACTATATTTTTCTATAAATAGAAGCTCATTCTTCCTTCATTTCTCACCAATTCACAAAAGCTTTAGAGCGATTATTATAGAGAGAAATTATAGAAAGAAGAAGAGAAGTCTGCTACCTCACTATTCCAGTATCCAATTTTTCTAAAGGTAGGGAGTATTATTTCTTTCTTATCCATGAAGAGAACTTCTGTTATTCCATTCTTTATTATTCTGTTGGAATAACTTGTATACGCGGGCTACCCTATACTTAGTGAAATTCTTCTGTTGTTCCATTTTTTATCATTACATTTGGAACATCCTGTCTCATGCGTTCTACTTGGGACACAGTTAAAATCTTTATTATTCATTGGAATATCTTGTGCATGCGTTTTTACACGGACACTGGTCCGTCTTTATTATTCTATTGGAATATCCCGTTCATGCATGCGTTTCTGTGGGACTGGTTAAAATCTTTATTATTCTCGTTGGAATATCCTTTTTACATGCGTTTACGCCGGACCGATTCCGTTATTTATTATTACATTGGAATAACTTTCGCTTTGTGCCTAGTGATTTCTTTTGTTATTCCATTCCTTATTATACTCGGTTGGTTAAAGTTTTGACTTCTATACTCCATGAAATTAGTGGAATATCCTTGATATTTGCGCTTCATCCGAGATCTTTTCATGGAAATATTTTTTACGAGCATTCTTGAATTTTACTCTACAAAGCAAAGATCATGTTGACAATTTGGACGTTATTAGTTCTCGGATAAATTAATTCTTGAACTTGTTTTATTGAATTCTTATATCATTGTCATCATCCTCATGTTTATATTTTGTTGAAAGTCATCGTGGCCTATAGTGCATAGATGGACTTGGTATGATTATAACCGAGGATTATTCGATTGTAATCATGGCCGTAATGTTACAAATGATGTGGAAAAAGTCCTCATTGGCCCGTAGAGCATTGATGGACCGATTGTTGTAAGACCCCAAATTTTATGAAATAAAAGTATTCAATTTTTCTTATAATTACTATTAGGTAAATGGTTAAATTGATAAAAGGTTAAAGTTAAGGGTGATATATGAATTTTTTTCAAAATACACAAGTGGTTATAAAAATATTCATTGTTGTTCTGGGAATATTCGTTTGGTCGTGGAATATTCTTTACGTCGGGGAATATTAAATGCGACGAGTAGCCATTTGTGGGCCCCATAATGAATAGCTGTCGGATGAAGAAAAAAGACAAATTAAAGTTTTTATAAATAATTGGTAGTGTTGGTTACCAATTAACATCTTTGTTGGATTACCGGTGGGTAAAAGTAAAGCAATACAGCGTTGTTGCACACTAGCATACTCAGATTGCATAGTATTTTGAATTATTGATTCTAACGTAAGAAGGCTTTACTCAATAATTATTACAAGATAATTCTTTATTCAATATTTTATTTCATTGATTCAATAATTGCTGCGTTGATATTTATATTATTGTTGTCACTACACAGTATTTTCCATTATCAGATTAATAGTTCATATTATTTTAATAATATTATTGGATAACATTATTGGCAATGTCTAGAAAGTTCTATCTAAGGAGAGGTTTGGTCACCTAATTGCGCGCAAGTAAGGAGAAATCCTTATTGGAAAGCCCCTCTTTTACGAGGAGCAGCTGGTTGTCATTATTGTGATTCTGTAATATTATTTGTGAATAATTAATTATTGATTTATATGATGAGGAAAATATTTATTTTATGTGGATATAGATGGAGAAAATTTTAATGTGACAATTGTTGAAAATTAATATTTTATCTTTTTACGATAAAATAATTCATTTTAATATATTATTATATTTTAATAATATAATAATGGTGATATTTTACAATGAATGTTGAATATATGAGTATATGAGGAGGAAGAGTATTTTTGTTGCAATAAATACTAAAAACATGTTAAACATGTTGGTGGACCCATTTCTTGGACCGAAATTTGATTATAGCTTTGTAAAATCGCTTTGCTTATGGATTTGGTCAATTTACATTTGGAATTTGGAAAACTTTCTTATGCAAAGTTATAGAGAATTGAATTTCCTATAAAAAAATGCAAAATTTGAATTTTCTGATAAAAGGGCTATTTTTTATGAATTATTGAAGTTCCGAAATTCCGAAATAATTGATTTTTGGAAGTTTTAATTATTTTAATTAAGAAAACCGTTTTTTTGATTTAGTTGACTATTGGTGACTGATATTTGGATCTGATTTGGTGTGCGTAGGATTATATATATATATATATATATATATATATTAATATTATATTAAATTTTCTGCTTTGGTGTTCTAAGCATTTTCCTATAAATAGGGTGCTTAGGTTAGAATTAAAAATCACACCAGAAACTGAAGTTTTCTCTCTATTTCTCTCTCTATTATATCGAGCGTATTTTATGAGTATTTTAGTACTTCGAGTATTGCTATACGGTGCAAGTTCTTTTAGCACTATATCTTGTATTCCAGTCAGAAGTACTATTCTTTCTGAGGTAAGGGAGATTATTTTCTTCATAAATGATATTATTTCTTCAATATCATTATGCCGAAGTATTGGTTTGAACTTTTTTTTTTATCAAATTTAGAACTTTTTCATGTCGGGGTTACTATTCATGAGTTACTATTCATGAGTTACTATTCACGAGTACTATTCACAAAGCGTGATGATGTTTTTTGTGAAATTTCTATCTTTTGGTGTCAGAGTTACTATTCACATATCAAGACTATTCATGTATACAAAGACTATTCACGAATCATTTACACTATTCACCGGAAAAATGAAATTTTCTTCTTTTGTCCAAAATATCTATTTCGGATACTAGCTTTAATTGTATCCATGTTTTGATCATTCTTGAATTTTACTCCACTATGATTATTTATGAGGTATTTTGGACATGAAATAAGCTGAAATCTGAATCCTTAATATTTATTCTTTTGTTTCCTTTGGATTCGTTTTCTTTAAAATATTTTTCATCATCCTCGATCCTAAATGAGGATATAATCGAATATCTTTGACTGTAGTGCAAAGATGAATGATTTCGATGAATATCTTTGGCGATGGTGTAAAGATGAGCAGGTGTTTAGATAAACATAACCAACTGATGAATATCTTTGGCTGTAGTGCAAAGATGACACGTTGTTGAATATCTTTGGCTGTGAGTGAAAAGATAGTCTGTTGATGAATATCTTTGGCCCATAGCAAAAAGATGGATTTATTAGTATGATTATGAGCAGGGCGTGATTTGGTATAACCATGATCTTTGATGTTTGAGGTAAAGATAGGTGATGAAAGTTATCTTATTCACGAATGCGAAGAAGAATTTAGAATCACAATTATGATTATGAGTTATTCATATGATTGTGGACCGTAAGCTGATGATTGATGTTACTGAGGATAAAACATTGTTGGTAGATTTTAACAGGGGAGAAGATAATAGATTTTATGGTCTATTTGACTCTTCTAATGGATTGCTTCGTTCACTGCAACTATGGTTGAAAAGTTTTATCATCTACCATATGTTCTAAATCTCTGATTTATTATTGTTGAAGGCTATTGATAATTTATTTATCTTTAGTCATGATATTCTTTACTGTTAGTTGTGCTCACCCTTTTGCTTCACAATTCCTTTGAATGTAATAAAAGTGTATTTGGGTCGAGCTGGGATTAACAAGGAATAGAACGGTGGTCTATAGATGTTGAGGGTGAGGTGAATTTAACTTGGAAGGGTGTTTTGCCACTATCATACAAGATGTCTAATGACATACAACCTCGTGTCATCATAAGACAGGGTTGTGCTCATCCACTTGCTGAGTATATTTACAAGCACTACCTATATAATCTTGGTGTTTGTTTGGAGTTTAATTCCCAATTAGAGACAGTGGAGATAAAGATATGTCAAGAGAAGACTCACCATTGGGAAGAATATGATAGTAATCTTCTCATTTTTCTTTGGGGTCTATTGGGTCAACCAAGGATAATTTTGTGGCCATATGATATCTACCATAACCTAGAAGCATAGCCTCCCATGTACGAAGGTTTCCTTGAGCACTTCCCAAAGATTCTAATTTCTAAAATAGTTTTTGACTATACCTTTATGTAAGGTGTCATTGTGAGGTGCTATCCAAGGTTGGAATGAGAGTCACAGTTGGTATATATTTGTATCCAAACTCACAGCATATGTGTTGTTGTATTTTGCACGACAATTGTAATAATAAAGTTGTAGTTGTTTTATGTACCATGTTGTTGGCGACTCAGAATAGGTTGGTTGGATTGGACCTATTTTGGGGTCGTTACAGTTGTTGGCATGATCATGACCATTATTGAATACACAAATATTCTTGGCCCGTAGTGCATGGATAATTGTGGTCGTGATACTCAAGAATATCCTTGGCCGTAGTGTAGGTGTGATTCGATGATGTGGATTATTTATTAAGCTGAGTCCCAACGATAAAAGTGATGAAAAACCTTCTAAATCATAAAAGATAGTAGATTTTATTCTCTACTTGACTCTTTTAATGGATTGCTTGTTCCGCTGCAGTTAAACTTGATGGTTGTTATATTGTATCAGTTTAACACTATTGAAGGCTAACGATAATATATTCTGCATTATCTTAGTCATAATATTTTCTACTGGGCTAGTTGAGCTCACCCTTTTACTTTCATTGTTCTCTTCAGGAAATGAGAACGTAGCAGGGACTAGTCGGGGAACGGAGTGACGGGCCAGATGATAGCATTAGTAGTCCTCATTATTCTGTGAAATAGTGTGATAATAATTGTAATGAGGACTCCTTTTGAGTTTGTATAATCTCTAGTATACAATAGTTATATTCAAACTCACAGCTTATGTTTTGTCGTATTGTACATGACAGTTGTATTATTAAGTTGTATTTGAATTTTGTACCATGTATTTGGCGACTCAAGATGGGTGAGGTATACCTATTTTGGGGACGTCACAGTTGGTATCAAAGCTTAGGGATATGATCCCTGGCTAAGATGTGAGACTAGAACTAGGAGGGGAGAGACGTGGAATTCCTTCGCTAGTATGACCTACCTAAGTTTATTTGGTATTTAATTGGTTGGTCAGAGTATATGGATAATATGTTGCATGTCAATTAACCCTTGTTTTGTGGCAGTATTTGAAAATGGCATCCGAGAATATTGAGAATAGCAATGGAGCACAAGAAACCGTTGAGTCTCCACAGATCAACAATCAGAATAATGTGCATCAGGAAGGCGACAATCCTCATGCAAATAACAACACTGACCAAATGATGAACGATGGAATGTTCAGAGGCTTTATGCAATTCATGCAACATCAGGCGAGAGCGGCTCCTGTCCAAAATATAGGTGGAAACACTGGAAACTCTCGGACGGTTACCGCTAAATAGTTCAAGGAGATGGGACCACCAGAGTTTATTGGAGAGCCAAAACCACTTAAGGCTGAAGCATGGATAAATCAGATCACAAAGATATTTGATGTCTTGGGATGCTTTGAGGAGCAAAAGGTTCCTTCGCCACCTTCATGTATTGCGTGAAGAAGCGAGACATCGGTGGGAATCAGAAACGCACTCAAACTGACATACACTCAAGATGTCTTGGGAGAAGTTCCAAGAGTCGTTTTCAACGACAAGTACTTTCCCGAAAGTATTCGTCACATGAAGGAGGTGGAGTTTATCAAGTTGGAACAAAACAATATGACCGTGTCGCAATACGAGGCTAAATTTGCGGAGTTATCCCGATTTGCATCCCATTTGGTTGATAATGAGGAGTGAATGACCCGAATGTTTTTAAGAGGTTTGCAACTGGAGATACGACAATATCTTATTTCTCATAAACTGTGTTTGTATTCAGATGTTGTAAATAGGGCTCAGTTGTTGGAGCGTGATAACGAGTCAACACAACCAAGAGAAAGCAGCCGGCAGGATGAAAATACCAGTGGTAACAGTTATCGAAGCGGTGAAAACAAACGTGGAGGGAATCAACATGCCAGAAATGGTAACCACTTTGGTGGTAATCATAGCCAAGACAATAAAAATGGACATTTCAAGAAAAGGAGATTCAACAATGATGGAAAGACGTCAAGACCAAAGACCGTTGTTAAGGAAGGAGAACGACCACCCATCATATGCTTCAAATGTGGAGGGGAGGACACATCGGGCCCAAGCACATGATGCCAGTCAAAGCATGTTATAATTGTGGAAGAGAAGGTCACTTAGCTCGATTTTGTCGCTCATCAAGACAAATCAAATAGGATGGAGGCACCAATAACATCCCCCGTAAAAGTCAAAGCCAGTTAGTCTGAGGAGAGCGTTTGTTGTGACCTCCCAGAAAGCAAGGAACCCAAACGAGGTTATCACGGGTAAGCTTATCATAAACTCTAGTGAAGTCTATACCTTATTTGATACCGGTTCTACCCATTCTTTTATTTCTCCTACTTGCGCTCAACGTTTAAATTTGACTCCGGAGAAATTAGACTTTGACTTATCTGTTGAAACTCCATTAGGAGAAACATTCATTACATCCACTGTTTATAAGTCTTGTTTGATTCAAATCGGTAACCGCACATTACCTGTCGATCTTATCTCCTTAAAAATACTTGCATTTGACGTGATTCTAGGGATTGATTGGTTAACTACTCATCATGCTAAAATTGATTGTTTTCGTAAGGTTGTTAGCCTTTCATATTCCTAATAAACCTATTATGCGAATTCAAGCGACCAAACCATTAAAATCAATCGCGGTCATCTCAAGCCATAAAGCTATTCGTTTATTAAAAAATGAATGTCAAGCTTTCTTAGCTCATGTCACGGATTTAAACAAAAATACGTCAGATTTGAAGTATATTTCTATTGTTAATAAATTTCCTGACGTATTCCCTGAAGAACTTCCTGGCCTACCCCCAGAGTGTGAAGTTGAATTTTGTATCAACCTTGAACCCGGTACAAAACCCATTTCCAAAGCCCCATACCAAATGGCTCCTATTGAACTTCAGGAGTTAAAAACCCAATTGCAGGAATTGTTAGACATTGGTTTTATTCGTCCTAGTACGTCTCCTTGGGGTGCTCCTGTTCTATTCGTGAAGAAGAAAGATGGGAGTATGCGACTTTGTATTGATTATCGGGAGTTGAATCATGTCACCATCAAAAATAGGTACCCATTGCCACGTATTGATGACCTGTTTGATCAGTTAGAAGGAGCACAATTTTTTTTAAAGATCGATCTTAAATCCGGATATCATCAATTTGAAGGTTAAAAGCGAGGATATTCCAAAGAGCGCCTTTGAACTCTAAGACGGGCATTATGAATTCTTAGTCATGTCTTTTGGATTGACTAATGCTCATTCTGCCTTTATGGATATGATGAACCGAGTATTCAAGGAATATTTGGATCACTTTGTGATCGTCTTTATTGATGACATCCTTATTTATTCCAAAAGCCGTGAAGATCATGAGCAACACTTGAGGCTGATACTCTAAAAGCTTCGTGAATATAAGCTTTATGCCAAGTTAAAGAAATGCGAGTTCTGGCTTGAGGAAGTAGCATTCCTTGGGCATGTAGTATCAAGTCATGGAATATCCATTGACCCAGCAAAGATTGAAGCTATTCAAAGCTGGGAGCAACCCAAATCAGTGACCGAAGTACGTAGCTTTCTCGGTTTAGCTGGTTATTATCGGAGATTCGTGGAAGGATTTTCTCGAATCGCTACTCCATTAACTCAAATTGACCAAAGATACAAAGTTTGGTTGGAGCGAGGAATGTGAGAAGAGTTTTCAAGAACTCAAAAGGAGACTCATTTCAAAGACTGTTCGACAATACCATCTGGTTCGGAGGATTTGTCATCTACTGATGATGCTTCGAAAAGGGTTAGGATGTGTTCTCATGCAACATGGGAAAGTCATAGCCTATGCCTCAAGACAACTCAAAGAATATGAGAGGAATTATCCTACTCATGATCTAGAGTTGGCAGTTGTTGTCTTCGCACTTAAAATTTGGAGGCATTACTTGTATAGAGAGAAAGTGGAGATCTTTACGGATCATAAAAGCCTCAAATATTTCTTCACTCAAAAGGAACTCAACATGCGACAACGACATTGGCTTGAACTGTTGAAAGATTATGATCATACCATCCAATACCATCCTGGAAAAGCGAACGTGGTAGCTGACGCATTGAGTAGAATATCATATGTGGGTATGAGTGCAATATTCACAACACAAAAGCCCATTTTGTGTGACTTACAAAGGATGGAGATAGAGTTAAAGACTCCAGGGACCCATGTGATGATGGCTAATATACGAGTAGAACCGGCTTTAGTTGATAAAGTTAAAGTTGCTCAAGTTACAGATCCGGAGCTGATGCGTATGAGGAAGAAAGTGCAAGAAGGTGCTATGCCGGAAGCAAGAATTGATGAAGAAGGAATACTTTGAGTCAACTCCGGACTTTGTGTTCCTAACGACCACGATTTAAAGTATAAAATCATGATGGGGCGCACAACACACCGATTTGTAATCCATCTCAGGAGTACCAAAATGTATCGTGATCTTCGCCATACATTTTGGTGGAGCAATATGAAAGAGAGAGATAAGCTATTGATCTAAAGGTGTCTAATTTGTCAACGAGTTAAAAGCGGAGCATCAAGTACCAAAAGGTCCATTGCAACCACTTAAAATTCCGGAATGGAAGTAGGAGCACATTACCATGGATTTCATTCTAACGGTCTTCCCAAAGTTTCTCAAGGCATAGATGCGATTTGGGTCATTGTTGATAGATTGACCAAGTCCGCTCATTTCTTACCGACACGAGAAACTTATACACTTGAACGTCTTGCTCAGTATGTACATAAACGAGGTTGTAAGATTGCATGGTGTGCCAGTATCCATAATTTCTGATCGAGACCCAAGATTCACTTCAAGATTTTGGGTTAGTTTGCAAAAAGCTATGGGCACGGATTTACGATTTAGCTCGGCATATCATCCTCGAGACAGACGAGGCAAATGGAGAGGACCATTCAAACTCTTGAAGATCTATTAAGACTCTGTGTCCTTGACTTCAAGGGAAGTTGGGATAAGTTCCTACCATTGGTGGAGTTTTCCTACAACAACAGTTATCAAGCAAGTATTGGCATGGCTCCATTCGAGGTGTTGTATGGAAGAAAGTGTCATTCTCCAGTATGTTGGGATGAGGTGGGTGAAGCAACGTTGTTGGGACCAGAGTTGGTACGTATGACTACGGAAAAGATTCAAATGATCCAATAATGTATAAAAACCTCACAAGATCGACAAAAGAGTTATGCTGATCTTCATCGAAAAGATGTAGAATTCGATATTGGAGATCATGTGTTGTTACGTGTTGCTCCATGGAAAGGAGTTACAAGATTTGGAAAGAGAGGAAATCTCAATCCTCGATTCATCGACCCATTTTTAATCCTCGATAGAGTAGGAACTGTGGCCTATAGACTCGCTTTACCGCTAAGTATGTCTCGTGTTCATAACGTTTTTCACATATCTATGTTACGTAAATATGTGAAAGACCCGAACCACATTATTGAGTTAGAACCGGACGAAATAGAGGAAGATTTAACGTATGAAGAGGTTCCTGTTAAAATCTTGGATAAGAAGGAACATATTCTACGCTCCAAGGTTATACCTCAAGTCAAAGTTTTGTGGAGAAACCACGATGTTGAGGAAATGACCTGGGAGTTAGAATCTGAAATGAAATCAAAGTATCCTCACCTCTTCGACATACCAGGTACGCACCCTAATTTCGAGGACGAAATTTCATAAGAAGGGGAGGTTGTAAGACCACAACTTTTTGAATAAAGATTAAATTTTTTTGAAATATATTTTTGAATATTATGGTATGGATTTGATATAATGTTATAGTTGTGGGTAATATTTAGAAATTTTGCAAAAACGCTTAAGTTGTTATATAATATTCGATTGGTGGGGAATATTCGTTTTAACAGGGAATATTCGATACAACTAAGCACAATCATTGGTGGACCCCCACAACGAAATTATCATTCGGATTGAGAAAACGATAAAAAATACTTTATGAAAATAACGGCGGAAGTTTTACTGAATTAGCTGTTGAACTACCCGGTAGTAAAATACTGAGAATACGCTGTGGTTGCATAGTAGCACACCAGTATTGATTATTGATGCTTACGTAAGAAGTCACTCGTTATACTCAATTATTGCTACAAAGAATTCTTTGATCATATCTCTCATATTATTGATTCAATTATTGTCATAAGTATCATCCGTGATAATATGTTATTTTATTAAATCAATAATTAAGACAACAAAGTTATTCATATTATTAAATTGCAATATTTACAATGTCTAAAAGTTACATCGAGGAGAGGTTTGGTCACCTTATTGCGCGCCAATAGGGAGAAATCCTTATTGGAAAGCCCCTCTTTCCTGTAGAACGATTGGTTGATAAATATTGTGAGTTATAATATTAATGATGAATGTTATTAAAATTAAAGTTGTGTTCGGAGTTGAATTTGGAGACGCGGACGTGATATTTGAGTCTGAAACGATGGAATTAGTAAAAATAGTCTATAAACACAAAATTTTCTGAAATTCACTATTTTGTCAAAAAAAGTCAACAGTTGACTTTTTCGGGAAAAGTCAAACTTTGAAATTTCAAATTTTATATTTTTGATAAAAATGGTTTCATTGTGTTGGAATTGTTTGTGTTAGTGAAAATCGACAATTATTTCGATAATAATTGATGTCCGGAGGTTATATTGATTAATCGAAGTATTTAACCTAGGATAAATGAGCAATTGATTGCTATTATTTCACATGATTATAACTATTTGTTCACATGTGTATACTATTGTTTCACATTCTTGTTACTATTAGGGGAGTTGGTGCAAGATTGATAATACTTGCGTGACTAAGTTAAAATGGAGGTATACATAGAGGTACTATAATCGTAATTCGTGATTTTCACATGTTCAGAACTATTGATTCACATAATTTACTATTGAATCATATTATTTACTATTAGGGAGGTGGTGCAAGTTTGATAATACTTCCATGACTAAATTAAAAATAAAGAAAAAGTTGGAGGTATTGTACTGAAATTTTTTGAGCCCCAAAACTTGCAATTATCGAAACTATATTTTTCTATAAATAGAAGGTCATTCTTCCTTCATTTCTCACCAATTCACAAAAGCTTTAGAGCGATTATTATAGAGAGAAATTATAGAAAGAAGAAGAGAAGTCTACTCTCACTATTCCAGTATCCAGTTTTTCTAAAGGTAGGGAGTATTATTTCTTTCTTATCCATGAAGAGAACTTCTGTTATTCCATTCTTTATTATTCTGTTGGAATAACTTGTATACGTGGGCTACCTTATACTTAGTGAAATTCTTCTGTTGTTCCATTCTTTTTCATTCTATTGGAACATCCTATCTCGTAAGGCTTACACTGCGGACACGGTTACGTCTTTATTATTACGTTGGAATATCCTGTCAGGCGCTTTTACTGTGGGACCTTTAATTCGTTAAAATCTTTATTATTCTATTGGAATATCTCATGCATGCGCTTTTACTGTGGGACCGATTAAAATCTTTATTATTTTGTTGGAATATCATGTCTGTGCGTTTTACGCCGGACCTGATTCCGTTATTTATTATTCTGTTGGAATAACCTGTCTGTGCGGTCTATCGCATGCCTGGTGATTTCTTTTGTTATTCCATTCCTTATTATACTCAGTTGGTTAAAGTTTTGACTTCTACACTCCATGAAATTAGTGGAATATCCTTAATATTTGCGCTTCATCCAGTATCTTTTCATGGAAATATTTTTCTGAGCATTCTTGAATTTTACTCTACAAAGCAGTATCATGTTGACAATTTGGACGTTATTAGTTCCTGGATAAATTAATTCTTGAACTTGTTTTATTGAATTCTTATATCATTGTCATCATCCTCATATTTATATTTTGTTGAAAGTCATATGTGGCCTATAGTGCATAGATGGACTTGGTATGATTATGACCAGGGATTATTCGGTGTAATCATGACCGTAATGTTACAAATGATGTGGAAAAAGTCCTCATTGACTGTAGAACCTTGATGGGACAGTTGTTGGCATGATCATGACCATTATTGAATACACAAATATTCTTGGCCCGTAATGCATGGATAATTGTGGTCGTGATACTAAAGAATATACTTGGCCGTAGTGCAGGGGTGATTTGATGATGTGGATTATTTATTAAGCTGAGTTCCAGCGATAAAAGTGATGAAAAACCTTCTAAATCATAAAAGATAGTAGATTTTATTCTCTATTTGACGCTTTTATTGGATTGCTTGTTCCGCTGCAGTTAAACTTGATGGTTGTTATAATGTATCAGTTTAACACTGTTGAAGGCTAACGATAATATATTCTGCATTATCTTAGTCATAATATTTTCTACTGGACTAGTTGAGCTCACCCTTTATTTTCATTGTTCTCTTTAGGAAATGAGAACGTAGCAGAGACTAGTCGGGGAACGGAGTGACGGGCCAGATGATAGCATTAGTAGTCCTCACTATTCTGTGAAATAGTGTGATAATAATTGTAATGATGACTCCTTTTGAGTTTGTATAATCTCTAGTAGACAATAGTTGTATTCAAACTCACAACTTATGTTTTGTCGTATTGTACACGACAGTTGTATTATTAAGTTGTATTTGAATTCTGTACCATGTATTTGGCGACTCAAGATGGGTGATGTATACCTATTTTGGGGGCGTCACATATTTCGTTTATTATGAACTAATTCACTATTTAGGCTTATAATGGATCTTTGAGTGAATCTATGATTTTGTAAACTTTGATTTCCAATTAAATAAGTTATTTCCAGTTTATCTATATTAATTCGAGTGTGAATCTATGAGTTGCCTGATCAACAATTCTTTGTGGATTTGTTTGGAATCGAGAGAGGATATTCAAATTTAGACCTAGTTGATATAGCATGTGTTCATGAATTTTGTGAATAGCTTAATCTTGATGAATGTTAGGGTAGAGATATGCTTGACATCGCATGTAATCGGATAGAGAACTTGTTCTTAAACCTTCTTTAATTGTAATTCACATAGAGATATAGTGAGTTAGTTGATTAAGGTGTTTATCGGATTTCTATCTTAATTGTGGATTGACGTTAATACGATATTAGTGCATCGAGAGGTGGTTAATACTACATTCGCGTTCTTGATTTATAAACTGGGATAGTGAATTGAATTGGAATAAAGGTGTTAAAATCAGAGTGAAGCTTAGGGTGAAATCATAAGTCTAATTCTCCATTAGTTGTTTGAAATTCCAGATTTTGATATTGGTGATTGGGTTGTGGTATTTTATTTGTTTTTTAATTTAGTTTCTATAATTTTTAATCATTGAATTGGATAGTTTGATAAAATTAGGATTAATAGGAAATTAATAATTATGAAGTTAAGTTTCTTACTAAATTGTCTCTGTGGGAACGATACTCTATTCATCACTTTATTATTTGTTGACCACGTACACTTGCGTGTTTTGCGCGTATCAATTTTACCCAACAGGCATGTCTCCATGAATTTAATTACTGAAAACTCGATTCTAAACAACATACAATGAATTATATACGCTCAAAAAACGCATATTACATATTCCTTAGCAATTTAATCATCAAAAATCATCTTTTTGATGAAAATTCAAAAGAACATAACTAGAGTTAAGGTTAGATTATTACCTTCTGATTAGCTAGATAACTTGGATAATCTTGTTCCTCCTTTCTTTCTTTGATTCTCAACCTTCACAATTTCTCAGAGAAATTCTTCTCCTCTCTCAATTCTCTCTGAGCTCTCTTATTTTCTCAACTCTTTACAAAAGAACGTATGAGGGAATAAACTAACATAGGAAGTTACCCACGTATAGTCTCAGTGGTTATAAAAACCCAGAAGCCACAAGGCCTTGTTTCGCTTACTACTCCTAACCTCTTTTAATTTATTTTAATCATTCACTTATTATATGGTACCTTTGTCACGCCAAATTTAATTTAATTATTTAATCAATATAAACACCACTTTATTTAACAAATCATTAACCTTCTAATTTAATTATTCAACTAAATTAGAATATTATCATCACATTAACGTACTAAAATATGCACAAATTATAAAACTATTTATCATCAATTTATTTAATATCACCATACCTAAAAAAATTATTCCATAATAATTTCCATGGAATATTTACTTATTCCATAAATATCTCAACTAAAATATTTATTTTATTCGATAAATATTTTAACTATTTGCTAAACTCGTAATCGTATTACATTAACATATTACAATTATATGTAATAAATGTAATAAATTACTCTCTCATTTTATTAAATCAAATATATTTGCATCAATTCACTATTTAAATTAAGTGAATTACTCACATTATTTATAAAATTAATTCATAATAATTTCTACCAATCACAAAGTAATAATTAAATTATACTCTCTTATAATATAATTTTAACTTAATCAAATTAACTAATATTACTCGGTTAATTTCCTTTTCATAACAATTACATTTAATTTCTTCAATAGTTTAATTAACTATTAAACCTCTTTTTCTCATACATGAATATATAATTCTCTTCACATTAAATCACATATTTCACAATATATAACATATATATACACATACTCAAACTCAAAACATCTTATAATAAGAATTTTATTTATTAAATTCTTATTTAAATAATTTCTAAAAATTCAGGTTGTCACATTCTTCCCTCCTTATAAGGATTCCGTCATCGGAATCAATGAAACATCCTTAACTTGGATTACATCACACCACGCATTACCTTAATATATGTTTTATATTTCGTATTCCATTCTTTTTTTCAATAAATTCTAGCAAGCTTTATTTTATAACCTTTACTTAAATTCAATTATATTTTGAGCATATGCTAACCGTCATTGTTTTATAATCTGCCCCAATCATTTCTTCAAGTTTTTGAAGAAATGCCTGTAACCGTATATTTCTGTAAAATCCAGGACCCCTGCTATTGCTTCTCCTTGCATGTGAGCCTGGGAAAAATATAAGCTGTTCTTTTCTAGTTCAGAGAGCTAAGAAAGCATCAACTCCCAAATTGAACCAATTTAGCTTGAATTAACATAAAATCGAGTTATCAGGTACAAGGTTTCATAAGAAAGTTGATCTCCCATGTTAAGGCCCATGAAGATAAATTCTTTGGTAATAAGTAAGAACCAATCTAAGGTCTAATATTTGAGAAAAATGCTTATATAATACAAAGGCAATGATTTACATCGTCACCAGAACCCCAGTTTCAACCTTCAGCATTTGGTATAAATAATAATAATAATAATAATAATAATAATAATAATAATAATAATAATAATAATTATTATTATTAAAGGGGGGGAGGTGCACCAATAAAGTATAAAACCTGCATAGGAAAGTAAACAATGTGAGTAAATTATGCGTGCACATGTCAAAACTATTAAAGAAATTGCAGTTGAAATTAGTATGAAACCTATTGGGTCAACATTTATACTAGTGATTTTTATTCAAAAACTGTGTCAAAAAATCCACCCATTAGGATTGACAATCGGGTCGGACCCCGGTCAAACAAAATCCAAAATTGCCATATTATAAAAACACATTAAAAAAAAAGTGTTACGACAAATTATGACAAACACAACAAATCAACGCCGGAAAAAAAAAGACAATAACATAAGATTTTACTTAGAAATTCAAATCGAAAAAAATCCACATAAAAGGCATAAGAAATTTACTAAATAAATATCTGAACAGTACAAGATAAATAAAGGAAATTATGAAAATTCTTAGAATGTTTAATCTCTTTGAATGTATCTGAATCTCTCTTAATGTTTCTGAATATTTTCTTTCCAAAATTCTAACACCTATATTTATAGGTTATAGAAAAATCTATAATAAAATAAAATTAAAAATACTAAATTGAGTATATATAAAAAAATAATTTTCTTAAAATATAATACATAAATTCAAATCCAATAAGGATTTAGGTTAATTATACCCAACAGAAAGTAGTATCATTCTCACAGCCAATTGCTCCTTGGGACCCACTCAATTCTCTCTAACTGTCAATTGCTCCTCGCTGGATTTAACTGATTCTGTCTTAAATTAAATCGCATCTTCAAGCCTATATGGGTCGTTTTCAGTTGGTTATTTTATATTGTTTGTTTGAATTTCAGTTTGAGTTCAGCTCTCGAGTGTGTATACATATAGACAAACTATATATTACTCTGTTCCACTTACAACACAAACAGGGCTATAAATAAAGAGAAGGGAAAGATTTCCATTCAATTTCTTCATTTCTCTTACTCTGATTTTTCTCTGTTTTTTCTTGAAAATCCAAATGTCTTCTAGAAACCCAAATTCAGGAATTTCTGGTTCCTCATCTCCATCTCCAGGAGAAAACAGAGAAAATATTGTGCCTCAAAGAGAAGAAATTCAAGCTGATGAAACACTACCCAAAGAAGAAGAACAATCTACTGCTGATTCTGCTTCAAAAGAAGAAGAAATCCCAAAACCAAAAAACCCTGTTGAAGAAATCCCAAAACAAGAAAACCCAGATGAAAAAATCCCAAAACAAGAAAACCCAGATGAAGGAATCCCAAAATCAGAAAACCCAGATGAAAAAATCCCAGAAGAAGAGGACCCGGAAGAAGAAAACCCTGCCGAAGAAATCCCAAAACCAGAAAACCCAGATGAAGAAATGCTACAAGAAGAAGACCCGGAAGAAGAAATCCCAGAACAAGATAACCCAGAACCAGGAAACCCACAACAAGCAAACCCAGGCGAACTGGTAGGAGAGGCACTGTTTTCTTATTTGTCAAATATTGTGCCTGATTTTGAATTGGGTGTCCAACAACAAATTACTGACGATATTGAAGCCCGAAAGCGACAAGAAGTGCAAACTGCTAATCAAGCCCAAAACCAAGAACAAGTGCTAGAGGCTGTGCCTATTTCTTTTCATTGGGGTGATAATTTGCAAGATTATGGATTTAGCAGTGAAGATAGTGAAAATTTCGAAAAAGAAATTTCCGAATTAAATGCTATGTATGGTGAAAATTTCGAGCAAGAAAATGCCGAATTAGATACAATGTATGCTGAAAATTTGGCAAATGAACCAAGCAGGGAAAGTGGAAACAGAGGGCAAGAAAATCCCACCACTGATTCAATTCATTCAATTCCTATATTTGTACCGAACAGGGGATTTGGAATCGAAGAGCCGGAAAATCCCACCATTGCTGAAATTTTTGGAGAGCCAGAAATTCCCAGCTTTGACGTTATGCGTAGTTCTACTTTCCCATTTGAACAAAGCAGGGCAATTGAAAACAGAGAGAGAGAAAATCCCACTACAGCTGCTTCAATTCCACCCATTGAACCAAACAGGGGAAATGGAAACACAGATCCAGAAAATCCCATAATTGCTGAGATGGCAGCTTCCGTTCCCCGTGTCAGGAGAATTAGAATCCAAATGCGACAAAATCCCACAATTGATTCAACTTTTAATTCCAGACCCGAAAATCCCACAATTGATGCAATTTTTGATTCCAGGCCCGCCATTAATCCAAACAGGGGATTTAGAATCAGAGAACCACAAAATCCCACAAATAATCCAGCACCAGCAGCAGTACCAGAACAACGAGACAAAAGAAAAGTCAACGAAGAAGATGAAAATGAAAATGCGAGGCCAACAAAAATGTGCAAATGCTTTTCAGAATCATGTTTCTTATTTCCCAGATCAACAAGTGAAGAGGAAGATGACATTACAACCTTGACATTCGTTTGTGTTTACCGCAGACATCATGGGCCTTTACCATCAGCCGAATCGCCTGAGCATTATGATGCCCTGTTTGCTTTTATTACTAGTCAGCTTCCAGAGGGGGAAAGTATCAGTTTAGACTGTTTGAAGGAGAAATTTCCCAACTTGCTGAAGAAGTACTTGAGGCTTCTGAGAATGAGAAAGATGTCTCTTAATTATGAAGCTTTGGCCAAGGATTATGATCACGATTTGTGTCGATTGGGAAAAGAGTTGTGGGGTGATGACAATGCTTAAGGTTATCAGTTTCTGGTGGTAATGTGGGAACAAGTGGAGCTAGGAATTGAAGAGTTTTGTTTTTAGTGTTCTTGTCATGATGATGATCAAGGTACAAATTTTTTATTCAAGTAAATTCTTTGGGGTTTATGATTTTTCCAGTTGTTGAAATGTAAAGTTAGCAGAGCAAATTCATTGCATATCGATAGAAATGTTCATAGTGCAGCAGTATTCTGTTTGGTAGTATGTCTATTTGAAGGGGAATTTTTTTTGTTTTGTTAAGAGTGAAGGGGTTGTAATAGTATTGACTTTGTGAGCTTTCTGTTTTTCTGGGGAATTATGTTCTTGTTAGAAGATTTCTTACTGTTCAATTTAGTTGCAGTGATGACTGAGCTTATGTGGTATGTAATCTTCAAAGAATCAATGAAAATTCCTTACAAGTCATGTTTGATTGTTCTTGTTGTAATAGTTTGAGTCTGATAATGTCTATCGGGTTTTGGTAATGAGGGAAACAAAAGTTTGTTTTGTTGGTAAGAAGTGATTGTAATAGTTTTGATTTTAAGATTTTTTGTTGCAATTTTCTATTTTGTTGTGATTTAGCTTGTACTCTTACAAAATCAATGAAATTCCCTTCAAGTTTTGTCCATTATTTTGTTATGGTGCTACATAATGAGTTGTACAATGTAGTATATAGAATAGCTAAATATAGCATTATTGTAGTGATTATGTATATGTTAACTCCACTGTTTAGGGGGAAAAAGTATGATTGATGATCAAGGAACATATATTAATTCAAGTAAAATTTTCAGGGTTTGTGATATATATGTCTATAAATGTAAAATAAAATTAATTTATTGTAGATTACACTTTTATATTTAGTGTGATACCCCCAAATCCGGATACTTCATTTCCACTGAACTTGGTACTCGCTATTAAAATAATTACATCTAAGTACCCATAATAAAGGATAAAACATTAAATAACTTTAAACAATAATCTTTCTCATTAAAGGGTTACATCATCATAAACAATCCCAGGTAATCTAACCTTAAAATTATTACATCAGTTTGCGGAATACATTATAAAATAAAACAAGTCTTATAACTTCAAGCATTTAAATAAACGTTAACTAATTCTTCATCACTTAGACATCTTGCCATTTCCCTTGCTAGTAGATGGCTCATCACCTCTTTCGACTTTAGCTGCATTGTTTAATTACAAAAGTGAGCAAATAATTGCTCACTGACATAAAGATAGTATAATAACAACATGAGAGTGAACAATGAATCTTGAATAATAAAGAACTTGTTCTCTTTAATCAAAATAGAAAACAAGTTCGAACTTTAATTATCTCGAGGGTCTTAAGACCATTTAACTATATCCACAGTATTTAGATATTATTACCTTAACCTTAACAGTCATTAGACTGTACATACTCTTCTTAACGTACTCAGGGGGATCAGCCCTTGGTACCATGTATTGTGCACAAGCATCTAAACGTTACACGTACAAAATCCCCTATATTAGGGTTGTTCGTCTCAGTTTGAATTTAGAATTTCCGCACTAAAGAAAGTTTAGTTTGGAACTAGCTTTTCAGTGTTTCTAGAATTTAGAACACTTATTCAAATTCCAATAATAAAGGTTTAATACAATAGTGTATAACTGAACAAGGCTATCAAAGTCAAAGATCAGATATCATCAATATAAAATTGAAAAAACATGATATACATGCAAAATGCTATAACCAAAAGAGTTAGAACAATCTCACTTGAATCGATGTATTAGAACAATATGTGCTTTGAACAATAATAAATAGGAAAGTAAAACTCGCTCGGTATAATGAATTAGGTTATAAGATCTTGTACAAACATATTCAAGATAGGTTAGGCTTGCTCAATTTTGAACAATAATAATATAGGAATGGAAACTTGCATTCAATACGAAAAGAATGAAGTTCGAAAGTTTTCTCAATGTAAAGAATTAAGGTTTAGAAACTTGCACAATTATAAAAGTAGAGTTAGAGAACTTGCCTTGTTTGTAAGCTACACAAGTGTAAATAATCTCCAATTACCCTACATACATCATTAAAATTGCAACAACGATTAATTGTATGAACATTAGCTTTGGGATTTAAACCATCATTTAGGTCATAACCCTAACCTAGAACCTAACCACGTTGGTTAACACCTTAACGATTCTGAAATCACACTATAAAGCTTATCATTTATATTTAACTCTTGAAAACATCACATTTGGTTTCATTTTATAACTTATTTAAATAATTATTTCAAATCTTTACACTTTGCATTATAACTCATTGGAATCTGTTATTATAATTCACTTAATGTTTTAGTACTCTTTACATGCATGTTAAACTAACCCAAGTCCATTACACATGACCTGCAATTAAGCGAGGCTTTCTTTGTTTTGACAGGAGACTCACTCAGCCTTGCATGCATGAGTAATAAATCTGTTAATGCACATGACACAATGAGCCCGCTACCACATGTTGAGCGCTCAGCGAGAGCATGCTAGCGCTGCACCACGTGCCCACACGACGCCTCAAAGACTGATTTTTGCGTAAGCTTGAAACCGACTCGCCATTATAAAATCCCAATTCTACCGAATTACACCAAATTACAACATCTTCACTTTGTCATATTATAGTTACACATACTAAACACCATTCTATATACAAAACATTATATATACACCATTTTTGAGAATCAAAAACTATATTTTCCCCAAATTTCCTCATTTTATACTTTTAACGAATTTGATCACTATGAACTCGTTTCTTGATCAATTGTCATGATTCGAACTACATTGTTTTCGTTTCTTAACATATTAACATAATCCATCAACAAACTACAAATTATTACATATATTGAGCATCCATTATTGTACTTTTTAAGCCATATAATAAGAATATAAACACTGCTATTTCATTTTCTTCTTACAATTCAATTTCTTATGTATTTTAATCCTTAAACCACACTCACATGTAATGATAAACAGATTATATACCTTACATACATGTATATATATCAATCCACGTGATTTAGAATTTACAGAAAATTCATTCTTGAGACTCAAAGCATGAACAATAGAAATAGAGTATACCTTGATTAGCAATTAGCAAACCCTTCTCTTCCACTTGATAATCACAGAATGCCTTCTCTTAAGCTCTCACTCTCAATCTCTTTTGATATCTAGCTAGCCTTAGAAAAAAATGCGTGAGATAAAATATTTGAGCGCTTAAACACTGATAATCGTGATTACCAGTTTATTAAGCCAAGCGTCTTTGGCAGTTACATTAACCAAAAGCCACAAGGTTTTGTTTGGTTACACAGAATTTCCATAGTAGATTATTATTATAATATTTTTATTATATAGTTTCACTTGTCACATATACAACCCATTAAACAAATTATACTTTATAATTGTAAGAATTATATTCTTATTATAATTATGCTTATAATAAATAATTATATATCTAACTGTAATTAATAATTTAGAAACATTATTTTATTTAATTTATTCATTTAATATTAAGCAATTCACTTAATTTAATTATCTTCTTAAATATTAAGCAATTGATTTAATTTAATTATTTCCTTAAATTAAATCCTTCAAATAAAATTATCATTACTCAATTTAATTAACATTAATCAATTTAGTTACTAAATTAATTCACCACAATTCATCGATTATTTATTTCCTCAATAAATAAATTATTTAATATATTTATTTAATTCAATAAATATTTAAATTAAATTACAAATTTTCCGATCGTTACGTCCTTCCTTCCTTAAAAGGATTCTGTCCCTAGAATCACAACTCGAAAAATTTATTCGTTACATTCTTTCCTCCTTAACAAGATTCTGTCTCCAGAATCACTATACAAAATCAAGCAAACAACTGAGGATAACTCTTCATTATAACGCTTTCAAGTTCCCACGTAGCTTTATCAGCATTGTGGTTCCTCCAGATTACCTTAACAGAAGGTATCACCTTATTCCTCAGTACTTGCTCTTTTCTGTTAACAATTTGAACAGGGACTTCTTCATATGTTAAGTCTTTCTCAAACTGTAAGGGCTCATATTCTATAACATGCTTATAATCATGCTTATATGATCTCAATACCTAGACATGGAAAATATTATGAATATGTTCCAACTCCGGAGGTAAAGCTACCCCGTACGCCACTTCGCCAACCCGTCGAAGCACTTCAAAAGGTCCTATAAATTTAGGGCTTAATTTTCCCTTCTTTCCAAACTGAATTTTCCCCTTCTAGGGAGATACTTTTAAGAAAACATAACTACCAACATTGAATTCCCGATTTTGTCGGTGTTGATCGGCATATTTCTTCTGCCTATCTTGTGCAGCTATTAATCTCGCTCTAATCACTTTGATGATCTCGACAGTCTGTTGTACCATTTCTGGACCCAATAGCTGACGTTCACCTACCTCGTCCCAACATAACGGAGTTCTGCATTTCCTGCCGTATAACGCTTCGTAAGGCAGCATGCCAATACTCGCGTGATAACTATTATTATAGGCAAATTCCACCAATGGCAGATGGTCATCCCAATTTCCTTTGAAATCCATGATACATGCTCTGAGCATATCCTCTAGTGTTTGGATGGTTCTCTCACTTTGTCCGTCAGTCTGAGGATGGTATGCTGTGCTCATTTTCAGCCGTGTCCCCAAACATTCTTATAACCGTTTCCAGAAATTAGATGTGAAACGTGGATCTCTGTCTGATACAATGGACACAGGTACCCCGTGTCTTGACACAATTTCCTTCACGTACAGTTTTGCTAGCCGATCTAGGGTAAATCTAATCTTGATTGGTAAAAAGTGTGTCGACTTCGTCAATCGATCGACAATCACCCAAATAGCATCGTAACCTTGTTGTGTCGTTGAAAGACCTACCACAAAATCCATTGTGATATGCTCTCATTTCCATTCTAGTATATCCAACGGCTGCAACAATCTGCTTGGCCTTTGATGCTCAATTTTAACTTTCTGACACATTAAGCATTTCACCACACACTCAACCAAATCTCTCTTCATATTCGGCCACCAAAAATGATGTCTAAGATCCTGGTACATTTTCGTACTTCCAGGGTGAATCGAATATCGTGAGTTATGAGCTTCACTCAAAATTTCCTCTTTAATTTCTGGTACTGGCAGAACCCAAATTCTCCATTCGAATCAAAGTAACCCTTTCGAATCGATTTTGAATTTGTTTTCCTCACCTTCAGATATCCTCTGTTTTATCTTTTCGCAGTCTTCATCTTGAAGTTGTGCATTTCTCACTTTATCCACCAACGTTGAACTATTTCCCATCTGGAACAACTTTTCATCAGCTTCTGTCGGATATTTAATTTCCAACTCCATCTTAGCCATTTCCGACACTAGCTTTTCTTGAGCTGTCAACATCATTAACTTCTCTCGTCCCTTCCAGCTTAAAGCATCAGCAACAACATTTGCTTTTTCGGGATGATAGAAAATCTCGCAGTCATAGTCTTTGATCAGCTCCAACCATCTTCTCTGCCTCATATTCAAATCTTTTTGTGTAAAGATATACTTCAGACTTTTATGGTCAGTATATATCTCACACTTTTCTCCATAAAGATAATGTCTCCAAATCTTCAGGGCAAACACTACCGCAGCTAACTCTAAGTCATGAGTCGGATACCCCTTTTCATAATCTTTTAATTGACGTGATGCATACATAATAACTTTCTTGCTTCGCATAAGCACACATCCTAGTCCTTTATGCGACAATCGCCACTATACACTACAAAATTCCTCAGTATCATCGTGCAAATGACAACACCAGTCTTCAGATTTAACCTCTTCTTTAATTCGTGAAAACTTTCCTCACACTTCTCCGTCCAAACAAACTTAACTACCTTCCTAGTTAAATTCGTCAACGGAGTCACAATCTTGGAAAAGTCTTGAATAAAACGCATGTAGTATCCTGCTAATCCTAAGAAACTCCTTATCTCTAACAGTGTCTTCGGCTGATCCCAGTTTACTACAACTTTAACTTTTGATGGATCTACCGAAATTCTATCTTTATCAATAACATGCCCGAGAAACTGTACACGTTCCATCCAAAACTCACATTTTGAAAATTTTGCGTACAACTTCTCCTTTCTCAATGTCTCCAACGTCACTTTTAATTGTTCAAAATGTTCTTCCTTGGTTTTAGAATACACCGGGATATCATCAATAAACACCACCACAAATTTGTCTAGAAATGGTTTAAACACCCTGTTCATCAAGTCCATGAACACTGCAGGTGCGTTGGTTAAACCAAATGACATAACTAGAAACTCGTAATGACCATACCGAGTTCTGAATGCCATCTTCGGTACGTCTTCTGGCCTCATCTTCAATTGATGATAACTACTCCTCAAGTCTATCTTTGAAAAATATCTCGCACCCTTCAGTTGATCAAACAGGTCATCAATTCTTGGTAACGGATACTTATTTTTAATTGTGACCTTATTCAATTCTCGGTAATCAATGCAGAGCAGCATCGATCCATCCTTCTTCTTAACAAATAACATTGGCGCTCCCCACGGCGATACGCTCGGCTGGATATACTTCTTGTCGAGCAATTATTGCAGTTGCACCATCAACTCTTTCATCTCTACCGGGGTCTTTCTGTATAGTGCCTTAGATATCGGACCTGTTCCTGGTACTAAATCAATCACGAACTCAATTTGTTGATCTGGCAGAAGACCTAGAAAATCGTCTAGAAATACGTCTGCAAAATCTCTTATGATCAGTATCTCTTCTAACTTCGCACTTTTCTTCTGTGTATCAACTATGTAGGCTAAGTATCCTACACATCTTTATCTTAACAACTTTTTGGCTTGCATCACCGTCAGACAACTTGCTTGTCGAGGTGATTTGCGGCCATAGAACACAACCTTTGACGGAGTCATAAGGTTAACACACTTTCTTTGGCAATCAATCACTGCTCCATGATTGAATAACCAATCCATTCCCAGTATAACATCAAACTCCCCCAGTCTAATTGTTATCAAGTCTACCCTCATCTCTTGACCCTTTATAACTACTTTATAATTCTTATATACGAATCTAACAGGAATCACTTCTTTATTCGCAATCTCTATACTTAAGGGAAATTCTAATTCTTCCTGGGGAAAATCTAAGTTCCGAGCAAATTCATCGGATATAAATGAACAAGTAGCACCCGAATCAAATAGTACATAAGCATTAATACCATTAATCGGAATGATACCTGACACCACATCCTTAGACTGAACCGAATCCTGCACGGTCATATTGAAAGTTCTCGCAGTAGGTCGGCTTGACTAAGTTGGTCCAGTGATAGTCAATGCACCACCACCGTTGTTGTTTCCTTTTCCACCACTTGCACTTCCTGCTGACCTCCTTGCTGTCCTCCCATAGACGAATTCTCGTTCCACTTCCTCTTCTGATTGTTACTTCCAACATTACTCCCACCAGCCTTATTTTCACTATCATTCTTCATCTTCTTCTGTTCTTGATTGTACTTGGTCAAGGCATCGCTTCCACCTTCTGCGATGATTGCCCTTTCCAGTACAGCTGTTAATGTATTTAAATGGAACATTGAAACCTTGCTATAAAGCCAGGGATTCAATCCTTGTTCGAACCTTCTCGCTTTACGCTCGTTGGTATTGACTTGATAAGTGGCAAACCTTGCCAGTCAGTTAAATTTCGCAACATATTCCCGCACCGTCATCGTTCCCTGCTTCAACTCCAGAAATTGCACTTCCAACTGATTTCGAGAACTCGCTGGAAAATACATTTCGAAAAACATTTCTTTGAATCTATCCCATGCTATCACTCCTTATCCTCCACGAACCTTATTTGCTTGCCACCATTAGCTAGCTTCAGACTTCAGCATAAACGTTGCGAACACAGTCTTCTGGTCTTCGTTTACTCTAGCAACATCGAACACCTTCTCCATTTCCATGATCCAGGTTTGGGCTTCCATTGGATTCATAGACCCTTGAAATTTTGGCGGTCCAACCGCTTTGAACTCTTTAAAGGTTGTGACTTGAGATTGCGGTTGATTCGCAAGTGCACTCGTCAACAGAGCTACCAACTGCTGAACCGGATTAGCGTTGGTCTCATTGTTATTATTAGTAGACCCCTCAGGAGGTGCTTGCTGACGTGGTTGTCTTCTTCTAGGAGGCATTTTCTGTTAAGATATATGGTTATTAGCTCATTACTCAACTTCCTAGGTATTCAAGGTTTAACTTAAACATTCCAAGATTGAAGCTTTTACACATAACATTTCAAATAACTCTAATATTTTATTCATTCATAATGTTTTAAAACATACTAAAGATAGCGTAACTGCTAAAAACCTCCACTTTCCTGAACTAAACAAGTTTCAGGATTACATACTCATACTATCCCTTTATTCATCTCAAAATAAGGGATTCACAATTTATTTACTCACATAATTAACCACATATTATTATCACTCTTATTCTATCTAGGCATATTAAGACGTCGTAAGGCCTCTCGACGCTTTTCCTCCATGATACGGTACGCCATCCTACGATCCATCATGAACCACGACGAATTCTCAAACTGAGGTGGGTAATAATGGACTCGATCCTGGGCCCTATCAATCGCCGAATTAAAAGCATAATCCATCTCCTTCATCTTGGCTTTCTTCACTTGAACCTTAGCCTCAGCACGGTCTGCACATTGAGTCGCCTTCATACAATCGTCCTCTGCTCTTGTACGCTTAGCTATTTCCTCTTTGAAGTCATCTTTCAACTTCTCCATGTCAGTCTTCATCTTCTCGTTCACTGCCAGCAGGTCTTCATGCTGACCCTTGGTATGAACTAGATCTCATTATTTGTTTCCAAGTTTTGAGTCAAGTTCCTGAATAGAGACCTCCTTCTGTTCCAACGCAACGTGATGCATCTCAACCATCTCCTTCAGCTCCTCAACATTATGCTGTAACTCTATGTTACGGTCGTACAAAGCATCATACATCTCAGCCGATACAGAGTTTGGTGGAAACTCCACAAGATCCTCCTCCTCATCATCCTCGTCTATCTCCTCAGGACTATCCTCCTCGGGATCGGTCACAGGCTCATCCTCCTGGATCAACTGTTCCCGCACTACATGAATATCCCGGGGTTCGTCATCTCTAGGTACCTGAGGTATCACCTCTCTAGCTAGACTGGATCCTCCTTCGTTAGACATCCTGACAATAAAATATTTTAAGTTTTACTTAACATTATAGATACTCGTGAGCACATACGTTATTAACACATAGCACATAATGTCTTTTATTGTTTAGTTTCAATGGATGCCTTAATCCATTCCTTAAAACCCGATAAGAGTTAAACACCTCTATATTTTATGTTTCCTTAAAGGCTACTTCCTAAGGTTTTCCCCACCTAAGGTTCATAACCTAAAGCTTTGATACCAATCTGTGACACCCCCAAATCCAGGTACTTCATTTCCACCGAACTTGGTGCTCACTATTAAAATAATTACATCTAACTGCCCATAATAAAGGATAAAACATTAAATAACTTTAAACAATAATCTTTCCCATTAAAAGGTTACATCATCATAAACAATCCCAGGTAATCTAACCTTAAAATTATTACATTAGTTTGCGGAATACATTATAAAATAAAACAAGTCTTATAACTTCAAGCATTTAAATAAACGTTAACTAATTCTTCATCACTTAGACATCTTGCCCTTTCCCTTGCTAGTAGATGGCTCATCACCTCTTTCGACTTTAGCTGCATTGTTTAATTGCAAGAGTGAACAAACAATTGATCACTGACATAAAGATAGTATAATAACAACATGAGAGTGAACAATGAATACTGAATAATAAAGAACTTGTTCTACGAATCAAAATAGAAAACAAGTTTGAACTTTAATTATCTGAGGGTCTTAAGACCACGAACTATGTCCACGGTATTTAGGTATTATTACCTTAACCTTAACAGTAATTAGACTGTACAGACTCTTCTTAACGTACTCAGGGGGATCAGCCCTTGGTACCATGTATTGTGCACAAACATCTAAACGTTACACATACAAAATCCCCTATATTAGGGTTGTTCGTCTCAGTTTGAATTTAGAATTTCCGCACTAAAGAAACTTTAGTTTAGAACTAGCTTTTCAGTGTTTCTAGAATTTTAGAACACTTATTCAAATTCCAATAATAAAGGTTTAATACAATAGTGTATAACTGAACAAGGCTATCAAAGTCAAAGATAGGATATCAACAATATAAAATTGAATAAACATGATATACATGCAAAATGCTATAACCAAAAGAGTTAGAATAATCTCACTTGAATCGATGTATTAGAAAAATATGTGCTTTAAACAATAATAAATAGGAAAGTAAAACTCGCTCGGTATAACGAATTAGGTTATAAGAGCTTGTACAAACATATTCAAGATAGGTTAGGTTTGCTCAATTTTGAACAATAATAATATAGGAATGGAAACTTGCATTCAATACAAAAAGAATGAAGTTTGAAAGCTTGCTCAATGTAAAGAATTAAGGTTTAGAAACTTTCACAATTATAAAAGTAGAGTTAGAGAACTTGCCTTGTTTGTAAGCTACACAAGTGTAAAATAATCTCTAATTACTCAACATACATCATTAAAATTACAACAACGATTAATTGTATGAACATTAGCTTTGGGGTTTAAACCATCATTTAGGTCATAACCCTAACCTAGAACTTAACCACGTTGGTTAACACCTTAACGATTCTGAAATCACACTATAAACCTTATCATTTATATTTAACTCTTGAAAACATCACATTTGGTTTCATTTTATAACTTATTTAAATAATTATTTCAAATCTTTACACTTTGCATTATAACTCATTGGAATCTGTTATTATAATTCACTTAATGTTTTAGTACTCTTTACATGCATGCTAAACTAACTCAAGTCCATTACACATGACCTGCAATTAAGCAGGCATTACTGTTTGTGACAGACAACTCGTGCGGCCGCGCGAGTAATAAACTGATTAACCGCGTGCTTGCGCCCACATGTTTAGCACTTGCTTGAGAGCCGCCATAGCGCCCGTCTGACGCCCTCAAAGACCAATTTTTGCGAAGCTCAAATGCACTGCTTTTATAAAATCCCAATTCTACCGAATTACACCAAATTACAACATCTTCACTTTGTCATATTATAGTTACACATACTAAACACCATTCTATATACAAAACATTATATAAACACCATTTTTGAGAATCAAAAACTATATTTTCCCCAAATTTCCTCATTTTTATACTTTTAACGAATTTGATGACTATGAACTCGTTTCTTGGTCAATTGTCATGATTCGAACTACATTGTTTTCATTTCTTAACATATTAACATAATCCATCAACAAACTATAGATTATTACATATATTGAGCATCCATTATTGTACTTTCTAAGCCATATAATAAGAATATAAACACTGCTATTTCATTTTCTTCTTACAATTCAATTTCTTATGTATTTTAATCCTCAAACCACACTCACATGTAATGATAAACAGATTACATACCTTATATACATGTATATATATCAATCCACGTGATTTAGAATTTACAGAAAGTTCATTCTTGAGACTCAAAGCATGAACAACAGAAATACAGTATACCTTGATTAGCAATTAACAGACCATTCTCTTCCATTTGATAATCACAGAATGCCTTCTCTTAAGCTCTCACTCTCAATCTCTTTTGATATCTAGCTAGCCTTAGAAAAAAATGCGTGAGATAATATATTTGAGCGCTTAAACACTGATAATCGTGATTATCAGTTTATTAAGCCAAGCGTCTTTGGCAGTTACATTAACCAAAAGCCACAAGGCTTTGTTTGGTTGCACAGAATTTCTATAGTAGATTATTATTATAATATTTTTATTATATAGTTTCACTTGTCACATATACAACCCATTAAATGATTTTATACTTTATAATTGTAAGAATTATATTCTTATTATAATTATGCTTATAATAAATAATTATATATCTAACTCGTAATTAATAATTTAGAAACATTATTTTATTTAATTTATTCATTTAATATTAAACAATTCACTTAATTTAATTATCTTCTTAATTAAGCAATTGATTTAATTTAATTATTTGCTTAAATTAAATCCTTCAAATAAAATTATCATTACTCAATTTAATTAACATTAATCAATTTAGTTACTAAATTAATTCACCACAATTCATCGATTATTTATTTCTTCAATAAATAAATTATTTAATATATTTATTTAATTCAATAAATATTTAAATTAAATTACATATTTCCGATCGTTACATTTAGAATATAAAGTTAGTTTCTATTTTATTTTCTTTTAGTACTAGGATCAATTAGACATATTTTGTAAAGTAAAGTTTAAATACACATATATCTTTTCATTTATGGTGTTTAAACACTTATATAGTTATATCTCAAGTATTATTCTCAATTAGTTTTCTAATTACTTCATGGAATTATTCTTTAAATTGGTACAACAAAATACCGAAAAATAATCAAAATCATAAAACTCACTAAGAATTTTAGCATATCCAAATTAATGAAGATCTTGAGTATTTACAAGAAACTAACTTATTATTAATATTTAATATTAAAAGTTAGTATATTGATGTATTAATTAATGTTATCATTTAACATTAAAAGTAGCAAGGAATATTAATAAAATTTTAATGTTAAATATTAGTATAATTTAGTATTTACAATAAACACTTTATTATTAATATTTAATCAACTAAGTAACTAATTTATTAATAATATTAAATATACTAACTAGTTCTATTCGTTGAAGATGTATATGAATGAAATGTATTTACAAGAAATCGAGAATAAATAATTAAAACTTTAAACTTTATTGACGTATTAATTAAAACTAATATCTTATAATTTATAAATTATAATAATAAATAAATAAAATTTTATACTTTATTGGTGAATAATTATAACTTTAAAATTCAAATATTACAAAGAACTGAATAAAAAATCAGGTCATGTCGAACCAGGCCCAAGGTCAAGCTTGACCGGTCCAGGCCGAACCAAGGTCAGGCCATATGCCATGATAGATTCCATGTCACGCTTGCGTGAGGTGGTCGTCACCCGGATCGTTTCTAGCAAAGTCGTAAGGTGGAACGCTCATGACACCTCAACCTAACGTCTATATTGAGACGAGAACCTTAGTACAATCGATCGCACATGGAAGTTGTGTTGAATGGAACATCAATGATACCTTGACCCCTCGCTTATATGTAAGCGGTAACCTTGTTGGTGCAATCAACGATTAATGAGGAAGAAGACGCCACACACAACTATATATTATTTTATGATAAGTCAAATTGACAGTTCATAGACAAACCATGAATAATTCGAGAGTTCTCAAAGAACCAAAAGAGAATAAACTCACCAATTGTATTGAATAATAATAATGTGTCTTATGAATTACATTCATGTAGCTTATTTATACTAATAACAATAACCCTAATTTCAAAAGGAATAAGAAATCCAAAAAGGAATACAAAGCCCTAGCTTACAAATCCACATGGAAATCAAATCCTACCTAACATAACTCCTAGATACATTAGAAGTCTAAAATATACTGAAAATGTAAGGCCCCGAATTTTATGAAATAAAAGTATTCAATTTTTCTTATAGTTACTATTCAGTAAATGGTTAAATTGATAAAAGGTTAAAGTTAAGGGTGATATATGTAAATATTTTAAATAAACAAGTGGTTATAAAATATTCATTGTTGTCGGGGAATATTCGTTTGGTCATGGAATATTTTTGTTGTCGGGAAATATTCGTACGACGGCACAGCCTTGAGTGGGCCCCATAACGGAAAGAGATTGGATGAAGAAAACGACAAGTATGAGTTTTTTTAAATAGCGACGTAGTTGTTACTGCTAATTAACACATTGTTGGAATACTGGTGGTTAAAGCACGATGAATACGCAAAGGTGTTGCATAAAGAGCGATGGCTGCAGTATTGCACCAATTATTGATTCTTACGTAAGAAGGCACTACTCAATAATTATTACAGTAATTACTGTTCAATATTTTATTTTATTGATTTAATAATTGCTACGTTGATATTTTATATTATTGTTGTTTCAATAATTGTCACTACACATTATTTTCCATTATCAAATCAATAATTCATATTATTTGAATAGTATTATTAGATAGCATTATTGGCAATGTCTAGAAAGTTCTGCCTAAGGAGAGGTTTGGTCACCTAATTGCGTGCCAGTAAGGAGAAATCCTTATTAGAAAGCCCCTCTTTCACGGGAGCGACACAGTTGTCAATATTGTGATTCTGTAATATTATTTGTGAATAATTAATTATTGATTTATATGATAAGGAAAATATTCATTTTATGTGGATATAGATGGAGAAAATTTTTTATGTGACAATTGTTGAAAATTGATAGTTTATCTTTTATGATAAAATAATTCTTTTAAATATATTATTATATTTTAATAATATAATAATGGTGATATTTTTACAATGAATGTGGGATATATGAGTAAATGAGGAGTATTTTTGTTGCAATAAATACTAAAAACATGTTAAACATGTTGGTGGACCCCATTTCTTGACTGAAATTTGATTATAGCCTGTAAAATCGTCCGTATATGGATTTCGGTCAATTTCTGTTTGGAATTTGGAAAAACTTAAACTTACAAAGTTGTAGAGAATTGAATTTCCTATAGAAGGGCATAAGATACAAATTTTTCTGATAAAAGGGCTATTTATTATGAATTATTGAAGTTCCGGAATAATTGATTTTTGAAGTTGTAAATATTTTTTAAAATAAAAAGTTTTTTTCATTATTGGTGGGCCCCACATGAGTGGTAAACATGCTGAATTCAGAATTCAAGAGGTGGGCGTGAAAATATTTATATAAATATATTATTTTATTAAATTTTCTGCTTTGGTGTTCTAAGTATTTTCCTATAAATAAGATGCTTAGGTTAGAATTAAAAATCACACCAGAAACTGAAGTTTTCTCTCTATATTATCGAGCGTATTTTTGTGAGTATTTAGATATCTTGAGTGTTGCTATACGGTGCAAGTTCTCTTCAGCGTTATATCCGACATTCCAGTCAGAAGTACTGCTCTTTTGAGGTACGGGATTGTAAGGGATAGTAAGGGATGTTATTTTCTTCATAATGATGTTATTATTTCAATATCATTATGCCAAAAATATTGATATGAATATTATTATGGAATTTCTACCTTTTTTGTGTCGGGATTACTATTCACGTATACGTCATTATTCACGTATACGACACTATTTACATATACGACACTATTCATGTATATGATATTTTTTACGTATACGGTACTATATACAAATACAGAGTACTATTCACAAGTTACTATTCACGAGTTACTATTTATGAGTTACTATTCATGAGTTACTATTTATAAGTTACTATTCACGGGTTACTATTTACGGGTACTACTCACGACAAAATTTGTTTCTTTTTCTGACCAAATTATCGTTGATTTATGAATCTTACTCTTGAAATTAAATCCATATTTTAATCATATTGTTTTTATTATTATATATAAAATTTTTATAATTCTGGTGAAAAAATTTCTCTTTGACTTGAGTGTAAAGATGGGTAGATTATTGGTATGATCGTGACTATGGGTTCTCTTTGGCCAGTAGTGCAAAGTTGAATCGTTGACTAGTATGATCATGACCATTGAATTTACAATTGAATATTTTTAGCTTAAGTGCAAAGGTGAATTGATCAACATGGTTATAATTATAGTTTATATAAATTCTGAAATGATTATGTATTTCTTTGAGATATGAATATCTTTGGCCCGTAGTGCAAAGATGACCTGTAGTTGAATATCTTTGGCCCGTAGTGCAAAGATTACCAGTTGTTGAATATCTTTGGCACAGAGTGCAAAGATGAGGCTGTTAATGAATATCTTTGGCACATGTAGTGCAAAGATGAATTTATTAGTATGATTATGAGCGAAGGCGTGATTTGGTATAACCATGATCTTTGATTTTTCAGGTAAAGACAAGTGATGAAAGTTATCTTTGTCCTGGATGAGAAGAGGAATTTAGAACTATAATTATGATTATGAGTTATTCACGTGATTGTGGACAGGAACTGTTGATTGATGTTACAGGGATAAAACATTTTTGGTGGACTTTTAACATGGAGAAGATAATAGACTTTATGGTCTATTTGACTCTTCAAATGGATTGCTCGTTCCGCTGCAACTATGGTTGAAAAGTTTTATCATCTACCATATGTTCTAAATCTCTGATTTATTACTGACGAAGACTATTGATAATTTATTTATCTTTAGTCATGATAATCTTTACTGAGCTAGTTATGCTCACCCTTTTGCTTCACAATTCCTTTCAGGTAATAAGATTGTAGCTTGGTCGAGCGGGGATAACAGGGGAATAGAACGGTGGTCTATAGCTGTTGAGGTTCTCCCTAAATAGTATGGAAATAATTTTTATTGAGAACTTTAGATAAGTGTGTCGTATAGTATACGTCATTTGATATTTAATTTTGGTGAACCGAATTGGGTGAGGTGAACCCAACTTTGGAAGGGTGTTTTGCCACTATCATACAAGATGTCTAATGACATACAACCTCGTGTTATCATAAGATAGGATTGTGCACATCCACTTGCTGAGTATATCTACGAACACTACCTATATAATCTTGGAGTTTGGTTGAAATATAATTTTCAATTGCAGACAAAGAGATAATTATATGTCAAGAGAAGACTCACTATTGGAAAGAAGATGATATTAATCTTCTTGTTTTTCTTTGGGGACTTTTGGGTCAACCAAGGATAATTATGTGGACATATGATATCTATCATAACCTAGACGCATGGCCTCCCATGTACGAAGGTTTCCTTGAGCACTTCCTAAAGATTTTAATTTCTAAAACAGTTATTGACTGTACCTTTATGTAAGGTGCCATTGTGACGGGCTATCCAAGGTTGGGACATGAGTCACAGTTGGTATACATTTGTATCAAAACTCACAACATATGTGTTATTGTATTTTGCACGACAATTATAGTAATAAAGTTGTAAGTTGTTTTCTGTACCATGTTTTTGGCGACTCAGAATAGGTTGGTTGGATTGGACCTATTTTGGGGGCGTCACAGAAAATAGCTATTTAAGGAAGTAAATCCGCGTCCAAATATGTCAAAACGCATCAAAAAAACCCAACTGGAAATCAATGAATCCTCTAGGGCGGATTTTTAGGCTTGGGAATCCGCCATGGCGAATTTGGACAGTGGTAAATCCGTTGGGGAGGATATTTTTGCCTTGGAAATCCGTTAGGGTGGATACACTTTTCCTGCTGCGACGTACTTTGGTAAAATGGCCATAACTTTCTCGTCCGAACTCCAATTAGGATTATTCAAGAGCCAAAAGGCTCCAGAAAGAGAACGAATAGCTCTACAACTTTCATTCTTTGAGGATTAAAAAATTCTGACTGGATCAAGGTCGAAATCGAGCTTAAAGTGACTGGTATATATTTGGCAAGCTGAAAACGCCAAGCTTTAATCTCGATTTCATGATGAACGCAATTCTTTGACGCTTGAATCCTTCTTCTTCGTTCCATGAATTCCAACCTTGTGTTGTCGCGTTATAACTTGTAAGCTCCTATCCATGCAACGTACACGACACCAATTGATTTGAATTCAACCCAACTACTCGCAACCATTCGTTGAACCCTTGGAACTTGAAATGAGTTGTTGTTGTCCGACGCAAGCCCAGTCAAGATTATATCATTCCCCTCTTCTTGAAAAGGATTTGTCCTCAAATCCGAAATCTCCTCCGCTTGAAAAGGAACTAACCACAAATTTGTTCCTACACAAAAACAAACTAAGTCAATAGTATCAAACGAATCATAATCCCAAAATTCAACTTGCAAATAACATATATAAACAAAATCAATAACGCAAGTAAGAACATGAAAAGAATCATCAAAAATCCCAACTTTCGTCAAGAACAAAAAAATACAACGACCTTCCACTCGTAGACCAGTTACTTCCCAAATACTAACTATATAAAGTAATCTACTATCTACTAAAATAAACGTGAATGCAATGCAAATAAGAATATGAAAAGTTCTATCTCCTCTTGGATCAAATATAAGTATGAAGAACTCTTCACGCAACATAGCCATCCATTTACGAATTCCCGGATCAAAAATCAATATGATGAAATTCGCAAACAAAATCAGGACAATGATCATGGGTCAAATATCAACTTTTGAAACTCATCACGTCGCATAAGCCCATACACCTGAATTCCTTCATTAAACACTATTAAGGCCAAGATCCGTTCACGCGCTCCAATTACCAAAGCGCGTCAAATACTGCGCAGAAACGAGTAAACACCAAAAGATTGACGGCTTGGGCCGCCGGGGGATAGCTCCGATGTGAGAATAAGTATAGGCTGAATAAGGTTAACAATGGAGGCTTAATGCTCTAGTGCTGGAAAGTAATAATAATGAATGTGTGTACCTTAGAATCAGATTAAATCCTTGTATTTATAATGATCTCACCACCTCCATAGAGTCCTTCCCCATATAGAATTAGAACTCATCATTAGGTAAGATACCTTAATAGGAACAAATATAATTCCCTTACGGAAAGGAAATTAATTTAAAACCTAACACTTTCCTTAGGGGATTAGAAACCAAATATAATTAGGAATCTTTAATTCCTTAAAATTCTTAACTGCCCAAACAGAATCCTACATGGGTTAAAATAACTCCGCGTGGACCTTGGCCCACCATATAATTTAGGCCCAAATAATCATGTTCTAACATTGCCCCCCAGTCTTCGGTTGAATGGAACATTTAATTGAAGAGTATACCAAAGCAAGCCCAATGATTACCAATAATTGCTATAATTCCCAACAGCCGCTAAGGAAACTTACCCTATTAAACACAGTCTCACCAACCCCACCAATTACCTCAATGTTTGCAATTATAAGTCCCCATTAATGAGCCGTTTCTCAATATACTCGCAAAATTGAAAAGTCATTTCATTTAAAACCCCATACCCCAAAACAAACAAACCCTCACCTCTTTATTCAAATCCTCATATCCCTCTATTCCTTCTTTCACAGCACCAATTTTTCAACAAGAACAACTCAAGGTCCCCATCAATGGCTTCCTCCTAGATTCCAACTACCTCCTCCACCATCAACGACGAGCCGATTCGGGCTATCCCCATTTCATCAAACCCTAACCTACCAATCTCCACCGCCTCCACCAACAACCCAAACCCCACCGTTAACACCATAACACCTGATTCCACCATCACCACCACCACTACCAGATCTGCCCCCACACACCCACCTTATCCAAAGCAGAGGCAAACTTCCAAAAAATGATTCAAGAATATTTGGATGAAACTTGTTTCCCTCACGCCAACAATCCTTCCCAGATCTTAGAGAATGACCATGTTACAATCCGAGAAAACTACCGCATTCCACCCACCCATCAACTGAAAGCCCCCTCATCTACCAACTGGTATCACCGCCCCAATGATTGGACGACCATGCCACTTACCCTACTAGAAAAAGGGGTTCAGCTTCCCCTCCACGCCTTCATCATCACCCTCATAGGGTTCATTGGCATCGGTTTTGCCCAGCTGGTGCCAAATTCGTATATCAACATCATAGCCTTCCTAGCCTTCTATCATGGGGCTGACATCCATCCTTCCATCGACTTCTTCTTCACCTTGTTCTAGCTGACCAAATCCTGAGAACTAAGGTCTTGAGAAAATAGCCATCAAAATCCAACCAAAAGTTTGAAAAATGATCCATTATGAACACACCCTCAAGCAACAAAGGGTGGCACAAAGATTGGTTCTTCGTCAAAGGACCAGAAACCCACAAACTGCCTAACTGGGGCTCCTACGGACGTTTAAACGTATCCATCGGGGAAACCCCTCTACAGCGAGTCCTGGAGCTAGCAAAATTATTAGAGATGTTGTCGATGCCTGAATGGAATTACAATCTCCTAACCAAACCAGCCTGGCTCTTTGATCACAAACCTAAGTTCCGAACCATTCTCTTCTAATTGATAACCTTTCCTACTCATTGATCATCCTAACTTACTTTCTGAACACAATATCTCTTATCAGACCAACAATCGCCGAAAAGGAAGACTTGGAAAACTTCCACTCAGGAAAGACTTCGGAAGAATCTGTTAACCCACCAACCACCGAAGCCATCCCCACAGAATAATACCCAAAGAGTTGACAACCACTCGGATAAAAAAAAGAGCCATCAAAAAGTCACCAAAACCAACAACAATCCCAACTCCCATTCTCACCGAAAACCTTTTGGATATGCCAACTTCTCAAAGGACGAAGATCCTCTGGGTCAAGAAAAGGAGTGCCAAAGTCATCCCCTTAACTTCTGACGCCCTAAGAGTCCCTTCATCCGAAACCCCTAAAACACAAACCGAAAATACCCCCACTGTTGAACTAGTACATCAGAACAACCCCCAAACCAAAACAAAAAAAGAAAAGAACCTACAAGCTCCATCTCTGAACCCCCACACAAAAAGCCAATACCAAAAAATCTCCCGAATTGTCCTCTCTACGTACTACATCTCCTCCTAAACAACCTTCTCCAAACTGAACCCAAAAGACTACATCTTCAATAGCCCTCTGGCCAGACAACCTCGATGACTATCCTCTCGAACTATTCGACCACTTCGTACTTCCAGCTGACGAACCTAGGTTCAAAGACATTTCCACTACCGACCTAGTTGCCGCCAGAATCATGTACCAAGGCGGGGTAAGCTTTCTTAAACCCACTTTGCACTTGCCACTTGCATCCAATTTTACTTCTGAACTCATATTACTAATTATAGGCCGATGATGTTTGGGGTTATGTTCTTCAAAGATGGAGAGAACTCGAAGCTAAAGAATACCAACTTAAAAGAGACAAAGAACTGCTGAAGGCCGTAATGGAAAAGAAGAGAAGTCTCCATGATAACATGTCATTCTACTGCGAAAATCTCAAAGCCAACATGATCAAACTGAAGCAAGAGGTCGCAGAATCAGAAATGTGATATCCCGAGTGTTTATAAGTTGAATAAAAGATAATGGATGAGTTAAAAAATGTATAATACTCGGAATATAGTTAAGTCTAAGTAAATGTTATGAAATAAATACTTTCAAGAATTGTTGAGAGGAACAGAAAATACAGAACCTATGTTAAGGTAATGCGTTGAAGTTGTTCTACAATAGACTTCTAAAAGAGACGAGATGAAAACTAGGTAAGGGAGATTTTGGTGATTCCGAGGACGGATTCCTAATAAGGAGGGAAAAATATAACGAATGTGATTTTTATAATTAATTAAAATATTTATTTGAGTTAGATAAATATTTTAGTTGATTTATTTATTGAATAATAAATATTTGATGTTGGTTGTTATGGCTTAATTTAATTAAGCGTTATAATTTGATAGATAATTTTATAATTAATGTGCATTTTATTATTAAAGTTTAATTGATTTTACTAATAAAATAACATTAAATTATTTAAGTGTGATTTTATTAATTAAGGGTATGTTAAATAATTCTTCAATTGATGTGTATTTTATTACTTTAATGTTATGGAAATATTCTAATTTAATTAAATAATTAAATTAGAAGGTTTATAATGAGTTAAATAAAATTGCAATTATTTTGGTTAAATAGGAATTATAAGTAGTAAGGTTTAATTGAGTTTATTACTAAAATAAGTAATTATTTAAGTGTGACATTAGAAATATGTTATATGTCATATATAGTAAAGTAATAATAGTATATAATGAATAGCCTAACCATTGGATTGCTTAACTAATGATGGAAAAGTGAGTTTATGCTACTAAGATGGCTTAATGTGATATTGGTCATGCATGTAAGAGTTTTGTAACATAAGCCTTATGTTATTAGTGGGGGTTACTATTATATTAATTATTAACATAACTATTACCCAAATGAGGAGTTACAAGAAGAAATCCTAGAGTTTTTTTATAGCAAGAGTCTTGGTGGAAGAGAAAAATAGAGAAATTGAAAGAGATAGAGAGAAATAGAGGAATTGAGATGAGCTAGAAGAAGAAGAAGAGAAAAAGATAGAAGAAGGTAACTTCTAAACTCTTACTTAATCTTTGATTTTTTTTGGGTAGATTTATGTTCTAGGGTAGTAGATCATGCTTAATCTTGTTTGTATTGGTTTAATCTTGGATTATCAAGAATCAAACAAGAGGATTCAAGAAAGAAAATGAAATGGAAAGAAAATTTGAAGAACAAAATTCGTAGGTGTTGAGTAATTGTGGACAGATCTTGTGAAATTCATACATCTTTGGGTATAATGAGTTAAAAAGTGAGCCTTATATCAAATCGAAGATATGGAAGTAAGCTATATTCTGAAAGTGGAATCACGTTAAAACTCTTTGTAGATTTCTTTCAATGTTACATTTTAGTAAAATTTGGTCAGAAGGAAAATAAATGCCTTGAAAATCAAAAGCTATTACGGTTTACGACTTTGAACAATTCATATAAATTCGTGTGTTTTGAATCTGAAGAAACTTTAAACTAAAAAGTTGTAGATATGGAAGTTTACTAGCGGACTACGAGATTGAGCCATTTTATGGGACCCGGATCATGTGTAGAAATAAATTGTTTAGTAAGGATGTCCGAGAAAATGAAATTTTCTAGACTAGTTGATGAATTGCGAGAATCTGGTTTAGATGGAAAATGGTCTGACTTTAAGGCCTAGATGAGGTTGTAGTACTTTGAGTAAAGGTTAATTCTATATAAGATGGAACAAAAGCGGACATATGTAACGAAGGAGTTACGTTAAAAAGCGAAAACAACGTTTTGTTAAAGAAATTGTGAAGATGAGTTTTATAATTACATTTGAATTAAGATTTTGGGTGATGGTATATTTTGATGATTAAAAATATGTTTTGACATATGTAATGAATATAGATATGTGTTATCATATTCTATGCATAATTAACCATTTAAGATCAAGAGTTGAGATAAAGTTATGTATGTGCACATGCGTGCTCGATAAAATGCCTAAGAGTAATATTGTTTCTAAACTTTGGTATACAAAGTGTCTAACTAATGGCTAATATTGGATATCTGAGTATGAAAAGATGATAATAGAAGAATAATAATGGAAAGAAATCGAAAAGGGCAATTTTTGATTTTTGAAGGAAAATTAAACATGTAAACAATGTGTTGAATATGCATTTTTGAAACCAAAGTGGTATAATAAAATGGTGTGATATACGCACATTAAACTACAAGTGTGATAGTCTAGCATGTGTGGTGATGAAAATGAAAATAAAATCGAGTTGCATATAAAACAAAGTTAGATGTCTATAAAGATATTATAAAGGATAATAAAATAAAGTAAGGTCTTAGAATAAATTTGACCATGAGATCAAGTATTGATTTTGTTTATTATCAATCTCACATACAGTGTAGGTTGTGCAAGGACCACGAAGTATTAGCGTGTTGGTAAAAGCTTAGGTAAAGGCAAGTCTTTGAGTTCTATTTTCTATGTGAACTTGGTGATTAGTTGTTTTAAATCTTTATTACAAAGTGCATGATGTGTTATATGTATGTTGAATGTATGAAATGTTAAAAGTCAACTTATGACTACGTTGATTAAGTAAAGCATCTTTGATTGAGTAAGGAACTCAATCTTTATACTTGTTATATGAAGCTGTAGTATGTATGTTATGTTAGTCAATGTTTATGAGATATATGTTGAGCATGTTATTATGTATTTACGTGATGCATGAAAAGCTATTAGATTTTGTTGAATTTGTCGAGCTCAACCTTGCAAATAACCATTTTTGCAGGTTAAGGATTGAAGGTAACATTATGTGCTACTTGAATGACGTGGATCAGAAATAATACACGGAGATTAATATTTTAACTAAAGTTGTTATTTCTTTATACCATGATTAAGATTCATGAGATGTACTAAATGTTTTATGATGTATAGTTTTATGTTGAGTTGTAAAGTTAAAGTTAGAGTTATCTGATATGTAAAGGTTATCGGATTGAAATGTAAAATTTTATATAATAACAGTGATAAAGCGAATCATAAAATAAGATTGATTCAAAGACATGTTGATGATAAAGGTTTTGATTCAGGGAATTAAAGTAAGAAGACATAAAAGTTTAAATTATTCCGTATTTTATAATGTTTAGCATCGAATAATGATGTAAAATCAGAAGGTAGATGTGTTATTAACTACCAAAGTTGAGAATTAAATTGTATGAATTTTGGGGTCGTTACAAGAAACCCGCCAACGGTTCAAAAAGAAAACAAAGAACTTAAACATGACAACAAAATCCTCCAACGCCATAACAAGGACCTGAAGAAAAGGGAGGAAAAAACCCATCAACTGTGCCTTGCTCTGGACAAACAGTTTACAGAATACAAGGCACTGGGCCCTCCCTTAACCGAAGAGCTACGAAACCAAGTGCGCCACGAATACCAAAAATCTCAAAAACTAACTGCCGAAGTAATGCAAATGTTCTCCGAAGTGTACGAGGAATCTCGAGGCAAAGACAAAGCAAAAATCATTGCGGCCAAATTGGACGTCTCTATTCTGGATTCTTCCGAAGACGAGGACGAAGCCGACGGCTAAATAAAAACTTTTTTACCATAGTCAACTTATGTACAAAATGTTTTGCAAAACCAATTATGTAACTTTTGAACACATTAATGAAAAGCTTTTGCCCATTCCGGAAAAGTGAATATATATTCCTTATATGCATTTAATAATACAGAGTTTCTCCGAAGAACCAAACACTTATAAAATTAAGTACTTGTTAAAAAATTGAATACTTACTTAAAAAGTTACCTTCTTCTAACGAGATTGAATAATTAACAAGCAATTAAAAGAAGACATTTGTTAGAAAACTAAATAACCGTTAAGGCAACGTCCGTTCTTAGGAACTGGACATTCATTTTTAAAAAGAGGATATTCGTTTGGACAAACTGAATATCCCAGAAATGAGAAAGCATTCGTTTAAATAAAGTAAATATCCTTATAAGAAGTATTCGTTCTGGGGAACCAAATACAAATATAAGAGTCGTTTGTTCCGAGGAACTAAACGTCCTTAAACAGAAAGAACACCCATTCGGCAGAATCGAATGCCTACAAGAAGGCGTTCATTCACTGAACTGAACAACCCCACAAATAATATTCGACCCCAGGGACTGAATATTTCTTTGAACTCCATTAAAAATATGTTCGTTCCCGGGAACTGAACAATAAACCTCCAAAATAACAAAGATATTTGTTCCAAAGAACTGAATACTCCGCCTTTCACCAAAGTAAAAAATAATATTCGTTCCCAGGAACTAAATATTTCGCTGAACACCATAAAAAATGTTTGTTCCAAGTAATTGAACAACAAATCAAACATCAATGACAATATTCATTTCGAAGAACTGAATATCACTCCAAAAAATAAGAACATCATTCGTTCCCATGAACTGAACAATAAACTAAACACCATTGCCGATATTCGTTAAAAATTGAATACTCATTTTATTAATAATCTTGGAAAATTACAAAGTCAAATAACCTATACATGCTCTACTCATAGTATTTTTGAAGCTTGCCTGTATGCCAAGTATTCTTGACTTCTGTCCCATCCATTGCCCGAAGCGGGTAATTACCTGACTTCGACACCTCAACAATCTCATATGGCCCCTCCCTATTTGGCATAAGGTTCCCAAGATTTTAGGGGCATAGAAGCCTCTACCTCCCAAAGAACCAGATCTCCAACCTCAAACCTCTTGAGTTTCATTCCTTTATTATAATGCCTGGCTAATCTCCTTTGGTAGGCTGCAAGCCTTACCAAGGCTGAATCCCCAACCTCCTCCAATAAGTCCAAGTTGATACGAAGACCCTAATCATTATATAACTCTTTGAACTAACTGACCTGAAGAGAAGTAGAGTCAACTTCGATCGAGACCATGGCATCAATACTATAAGCCAATCAGAATGGTGAATCATCCATAGTTGTCCTCGGCATGGTTCGATAAGCCCATAACACACTGAGTAACTCCTTGGGATATCTTTCTTTCGCCTTATCAAGTCGATGTTTAATCTCATTCAATAGAGTTCTATTAGTAATCTCTAATTAGCCATTTGATTGAGGATGGGCCACTGAAGTTTTCTGATGTTGAATCTCTAACTCTTTCAAAAATGCCTCGAACTTCAAACCCTCAAATTGCCTAACATTATCCGAAATCACCACCAAGGGAATACCGAACCGAAAGACCACAAACTCCTTTAAAAATTTCAAACATTCATACTCCGTGATCTGTCGAAGGGGTTTCGCCTCTACCCATTTGGTAATAATCAATAACTATTATCACAAAACTGACTTGACCTTTCACCTTCGACAAATGAACCAATATATCAATTCCCCACATGGAAAAAAGAATCAGAGATAAAACTGTGTATAATTCCTTGGCTGGATGATGAGTGATAAGACTGTTGAGCTGACACTTAGGGCATCTCCTCACATACTCCGTCATTTCTTTCAAAATTATTGGCCAATAGTACCCATGCTGAAGCACCTTATAAGCCAATGCCTTTGCAGCCATATGATCACTACATATCTCTCCGTGAAACTCCCGAAGAACATATTTAGTTTCGGATGGAACCAAACACTTAAGCAAAGGAGAAGAAAAGGCTCTTCGATACAAATCCCCGTTTATTAGCACAAAATTTGAACTTCTATGTTTGACCTTCTTCGCCAACATCCGATCCGAAGGTAAGACTCCATCAACCAAATAATCCAAATAGGGAATCATCCAACAGTTCAATCGCTCTATAAACATAAATTTAATATGATGTACACTTGGCTGATTCAAAATTTCTAAGTACATCGTCCCGCTGAATGTATTTTCATCTGTTGTAGCCAATATCGCCAGAGCATCAGCTATAATATTATTCGATCTATCAACTCTCTGGAAGGTAAAGCGAAATTTGAAAACTGACGATCGATCCTTGACCTCGACCAGATACTTAACCATCCTTGCCCCCCCCCCCCGGGCCTCGTACTCCCCCAAAATTTGCTTGACGACCAGCTGTGAGTCACTGAAGATCACCAACCTCTGCACTCGAGAATCTATGTCAGTCGCATCCCTGTTAAAATTGCTTCATACTCTGCCTCATTATTAGTTTCTTTAAACCCAAAGCGTATTTCCTGTTGAACCTTGAACCTCTCTAGAATCATCAGAATAATCGCACCACTGACATCCAAAGTTGGGGATCCATCCACATACAGCGTCCATGAACTTTGAACTGGCTAAAAATCAGTGACTATCTGAACAACCCCTTTCGTCTGCTTCGAAAAATGAACACTCCACTACAAAATTGGTCAAGGCCTGACCCTTTATTACTGTCCAAGGATAGTACTCCATTATAAACTGTGACAACTCCATCGTCCATGCTGTAAGCCAACTTGAGACATCTGGCTTACCCAACACTTTCTTCAATGGCTGATCAATGTACATTACTATTAACCGACCTTGGAAGTATTGTCGAAGCTTTTGACTGGCTACTATCAACATATAAGCAAACTTCTCCAGATTCAGATACCTTATTTCTGCATCCCTAAGGGATTGATTCACATAGTAAATTGGGTTCTTCTTACCCCCAATATCCCGTACCAAAAATGATCATACTTCCAATGAACTTATCGCCAAATACAAATACAAAGCCTCAGCAGGAACTGGCTTCACCAACAAAAGAACCAAAGAAAAATGCTTCTTAATCCCCTGAAAATCATCCTCGCATTCTGAAGTCCACTAAAAGGTCTTCTCATTCTTCGGCCCTTTTAATGAGTCAAAGAATAGCAAACACCTCTCTGCCGACTAGACATAAACCTCCTCAAAGCTGCTATCCGACCCGTCAAATGCTGAACATCCTTGTATGACTGAGGAGACTTCATATCCAAAATAACCTTTATCTTCTCTATCACCTCTATTCCCCTTTTTGCTGATCAAATACCCCATATAAATGCTTATATCGCTTTAGAATGTTATTGTTATGTTGATGCTATATTAAAGAATCTAATCTAATTTGCTTAAAGTAATATTATTTATAATTGTCTTCCTCTTTCTGTGTAAACAAACTTCAAGTATTAATTATTTACTCAACAAAAAGCGTCACAGCCTAGGTTTGGGTCGCATCCGATGTCAATCTTGTTAGAGATTATGCCCTAGAGGTCAATTATTTGATATAATTGCTTAACGTTTTGATATTATATTTGATTGAATAAATGAATGATTCTATTATGGTTTTATTTACTGCGTTATATAAATGTTAACATAATAAAAATCCTTAGAATAGTGATACAAATTATATAGTTTCAAGTATGTGACTTGAACATGAGATTATATAATTACAATTAGTATCATTGTTCTTAAATGTCCCTAGTCGAGTATCATTGTTGATGGGACAACAATGATGCATTAAGACTAGTATGTGGATTGACTAATGACCAAATCTTATTGGTCATAAATATATGAGATATTAAGTCAATACATAGGTACATGTTAGAGAACGATGTACTGGACAGACCCACCATGAGAATTCTATGTGGAGCATTATGCGAAGTGTCATTAGCAATTCTCATAGTGACAATGATGTAATAGTCCTCCGACCTGAAATCACTATATTTCTACACGGGAATTTATGTACTTTGATATCATCAAATGTCACCTTTAATAGGGTGGACTATAAAGGTGATTATTGGGTACATCATGAATCATGTGAGGAATATGAGTGATCTAGATGGAATTTAACCATCCTATATATTAGGGGTGATATCCATAGGCCTCTTGATTGAGTAGGACTATGAAATGCATTGCCATGCTTAAATAGTGATTTGTTTCATATAGTCTACTCATTAATCAAGAAAAACTCAGATTAAATTATGAAAAGTGTGACACATTCCATGACTCGAGTTTAATCTAGGATATTAAGGTTACAATAATTAAATTACATTAAAACATTGGTCATGAAAAGGTTGCATCGAATCATCGATCTTATTATTACTTGGGTAGCAGTGATGCATTACTAGATGTCGCTTCACCATTTATAATTTTATAATATGATTTTAAAATTATTGCCAACGTAATAATAACCTATATGGTCGCACACACAAAGAACGTAATTAAAAGGAAATTAATTTAAATTGTAAAGATTTAAATATGTCAATATGATTGATAGAATTTTAAATTACAAATTTAAATTAATAGGATAATTTATATATAGGTATATTAACTAAGTAAGACTTAATTAAGATATATACATATATATATATATATATATATAAATTCAGATTTTATTTTAATTGGATTAGGGTTTTGATTAATTCCTATTAACTACTATATATATGATATATAGCAGCCATTTTTTTAGGTAACGATCACAAACTCACAAACCCTAGCCGCTCTTAGAGAGAGACTAGAGAAAAAAAAATCAAAAATCTTGTTCCTTTGGTGGCTAGTACCGCAGCTCCTTTTATTGCAAAATCGTGCGACGGTTCGTGTGCGTTCGTGTTGATACCGTAGAGACATAATACCGTGAGGAATTGCGTTGGAGATTCGGAGCGTTTCAGAAAATTCTATAATCGGTATAATATCTAAACACTGAATTAATTTCTGTTTCGCATGGATCCTGTTTTTGGGTTTCAAAAATTGCTTTAAAATTTTAATTTCCGCTGTGCGTTTCTGTGCCGAAACCCCTACAAATCTGCAGTAATAGTTTTCGGAAGCAGCCTATCTAGTTTTTTGAGGTGGGTTTTATTCACTAATAGCAGTCTTTTTCGCCACATTAGGGTTATGGGAGTCAAACCCAATTCTTTTATCTGCCGAAAACCCCCGAACGAGCAAAGCTCTAATATGTTATTGTTGACAATGGCTTCCGCGACACCCCTTTGGTACTCGATACGTAACTGCGCATCCTATACACCCTGATTGAGTCTGATTGATCCCTGCAGTGGTACAACCTGGTGAACCAGACATACTACTTCCCAACCTTTTGTGGACCTTGCTTCTCTTATGAAATTCAACTTCTCCACCGACAAAGTGCTTCGTTGATTCAAAAACTATGTCCTTCTCGGTGCTTCTGCTCCTAAACCGAAGGTACAATTCATTGTATTCAACCTTAACTTGTAGTGCCGAATAGTCTGAAAACAATCCTCTAAATCATTTAAATGACCTCGAACCGACATGCTCTTGAGTATACTTTGGCCCAACATATAGTTAAACAGAAAACGCTAAGATATAACGTGGCCAGATGTAAGCTCATCTTGCACCACACTACGCCTCAATCCAATAAGGGTCATGAACCGTCGAATCATGTCCCCCAAAGCCATATGCACGCAAGGTCTGTCTATTGGCAGCATCGTCAATCGTGCATACTCCTCCAGAGTGGGAGTCAACTCCTGGGTCCCAAATTGAAAAACCTGCCTCTCCGATACCCAGTGCTCCAGCATGCCATCCGCGAATCCTATGGGAACCTGAAACATCAACAGGGTCATAGTATGCTGCAACAAGTGATCTACGGTCACCCTGTCTGATGGTGACATGTTGTCATACCATGATCGCATACCAGATGCCACCAATAATGGTGGGGTATAATCAATATGGCTAACTATCGAAGAAGACATTTGTACGGGCCGTGTCATAAGACCATCCAGGGGTCAATGCTGAATATCTCTGAAATACATATATATGCATAACATGATACATGCATTACAGGTAATAGATGGCAATATGATATAGGGAATGGAAAATTGTACATGCATTCCTAAGTATATCATCATCTACATACACCATCTTTGTACAGCTAAACAAAACAGGGAAATGGGGCATAGACGCCCTACTACTAACAGAGGCCTATCAAAAGATATAGCGAGAATGGGGCACAGCCACCCAATATCTAATAGGGGCCTATCAAAAGAGATAACGAGAATACATATTAGAAGAAGATAATGGTGTCAATATCTACATCATCAATCTTGTTCACCTGATGTAACTCCTCCTGAGTCACTGGATCTCTATCAACAGGGATGCCATGCCTATACAGAGGAGGATCTGCACCGGCAAAGCCAAATGGGTCATCTGAGGGGCCAGCGCCTGAGTTGGAAGGATCAAAAGAATTTGCCTCTGTCGGATCTCTACCCAAATGCCGGATAAAGAAATATGCCCGGTCCAAGCGCTGGGTCAAACTGTCAATATGTGTCACATGAGTCGGATATCGGACACAGGCCAGCCAATCCGTCATCATCACAGATCCTAGAACCATATCCCCCATGAACTGAGTGGCGCGGGTCTGGGCTCCAATAGTGCGAGGGAACCACCAACGCTGGAATATCTCCTGAGTGCAGGGACCCTCCAATAATGCAAAACTATCAACCCCCAACAATGGGATGTCAGTAACGGGTGACTGCGATACAGACCAACAACGCCTGGCAGGAGGCAAGATCGGTATACGAATCTTTCCTGTGGTGCTCCTAGTAGCACGCTCTCCTAAATAGAGCTCCCACCCCTCCGGCTCGGTCCAGCTCGAGTTGCAAAGGAGTTCTTACAGACTAAAAAGGTCGAATCGGGAATTAAAACGCTACACGATTGAGCAGAATAGCCTACACATCCTGGTCTTCTCAAATTGAACATTGGGTCTGTACATCACTCATTGGTATTCGCCCAAACACAGGGTATACTATGTTGATGATCTCAAATGTTACAAGTCACGCTCGGCAATACCTTGCGCAGGTCCAATGCCGCCAATTCAGGGTCGTCACCCTAATTTTCAATCAGATCCCCAGCGGGGGTCACAACGTTAACTTAAGAAACAATTCCCCGACGAGGGTTACAACGCATGTTTCGTTGACCCACATATCAATGAAGGTCAAGAAGCCTTGACATCAGTGTAACCGTTGGCAAGTAAATCCAATAAAACATTGGAAGCCATCCGATAATTACAGCCGTTGATGCAATACATTCTGAGAATTGAGCATTCCCCGGCGGGGTCACAACGCATTCTGAGGTTCAAAACCCCGGCGGGGGTTACAACGCATATTCCATTGATTCACACATTGGCGAAGGTCAAGCAGCCTTGACAGTCTACCCCCACAGGGTTTTCATTCGTTGATTCACATGTCGGTGAAGTACACGTCAACGAAGGTCGAGCAACCTCGACAAAGATATGTTGTTGGCAAGAAATCTAATGAACCTTGACATATCCTGGCGATACGAACCAGGAAAGGTCAACATTATCAGGGAGGATTGATGATGGAATATGTTATACACATCCTCAAACAGTCAAAGCTTTATCCCCACATATCTCTTACACATAAGAGGCACTTCTTTGGAATCAAGTCTGTATCAAGGATTAAGGACTTTGGTGATAACCCCAACGTCAACATCCTAAAAGATTTGGATCACGCATCCAATCGGGTCATAGTTGCCAATCCCCAGTAGAAGCTGCAAGGAACCGACAATCATCCCCAACATGTGGGGCAACAACCCAGTACACATGCATCATACATTTGCATCATGTTGCATGTGGGGCAACAACCCAGCACACATGCATCATACATTTGCATCATATTGCATTTCAAGTGTCTAGGATTCTTTATCCTACCCATGCATTGCATTGCATGAATATAATAAAGAGGGGCATCTATAGACACTCGAATTTTTTTTGCACATCGGCTTGACATTGCGGGGGGCGATTCGTCTTCGAGAGATAACCACGGAAAGCGGCTCACATCGATCCGGATACTACCGGAAGTTCAGTCTCAACCCCGGAACACACACCGGGAGTAACAGTTCCAACCTCGGAGATAACCCCGAGGCATGCAGATCCAATACCGGAGATTCCACCGGAGAAAACCGATTAATATCGGAGATAACCCTGAGGTATCCAGTCTCAGTCCCAACACTGGGAGTAGCAGCTACCAACCTTGGAGATAACCCCAAGGAATGCAGTTTCGGCGATAACTCTGAAAATGCTTGTTTCAAATGCAATCAGCTTTAACCTCGATGCTCACACCGAGGCACTCAATATGAGACCCGCACCTAACACCGAGAAGACAGGCACACCTCAAAGATGACACTGAGGACCTTCAACACTTACGGCAGTCCAATCTCAGAGATAACCTTGAGCAACTTCTGCCTTACCAGCCCAAACCGGCGATAACCTCGGTGAGAGGAAAAGTCGTCATCTTTCCACTTTGACGCCACATCACGTCGTCTCAATATTCCATACATACATTTCTACACAACAATGTCCCACAAGAATCAAGGAAAACCAATCCCGAGTGACTATTACGTAGGGTAACAGATAGAATTTGAAGCTTAAAGATCGGAGGGCACCGTCCCATCTTCCTGACTTCGTACAACCTCTAATCCCATTCCATTGCATAACTCTTGACAATGGCGGTCCGAAATAGGTCTTACATACCTTAGTCGGATGCCCGGATTGCAATTCTGAAAGTTCGAGCGGACATTACAGTGCATGTGTGCACGTCTTTATAAAACAATGCGACCCATGAAGCTCGGAACCTTGGCCAAATGACCAGCAGTACAATGCAGCTCCCCCTCTATAAATAGAGGGATTGGGGTGGCCATTTGTAAGAAAAAAAGGTGAGGAAGCCCTGTCAAATTTGCTATGTACTCACCCTATATTGAGTGCTTTCTCATTTTAAACACTTGTGAGCTCACATATAGCTACTTTTGTACCGGCGGGAGCCGAGTGTTTATCCACTTTAAAGATATAGAAGTCTTCTTTGGCAGCCCACTGTAAGCCTTCTCACACACTTTAAAGCCTTTCTCTTCATCTTTGCACACACCCTTCTTCACGTTGAGAGTTGTGTTACGTGTGTTTTCCCGGATTTCGATCCGTGGTTTTATTTCAGTTTGTATATACATATATATTTATATATATGGACTAACATTATTGAGTTATGCCTCGATTGAGCCTAGACTTCGGTATGGAGCATTCATTTGCTTATATATATATATATATATATATATATATATATATATATATATATATATGAACTGTGTGTGGGACTTTGTTCGATGAGCCTGACTTATATGGAGCGTTTACTACTTTAATATATATATACTTATATATATATGAACTGTGTGTTGGACTTTGTTTGATGAGCCTGGATTTTACATCCAGAGCGCTTACTTGTTTTTCTATATATATATATATATATATATATATATATATATATATAAAATCCAGGCTCATCGTAATGAGTTCAACAATGATTTATATATATATATATATATATATATATATATATATTTCGTTCCACCTAGAGTTTACTTCGTGGTGGTTGATCGCTTTTACATCTTTCTTTATGTTTCGTCCCGCCTGGAGTTTCCTCCATGGCGGTTGATGGCTTTTACAGCTTTATTTATCATGTATGTATGTATATATATATATATATATATATATATATATATATATATATATATATGCTTATCGCTTTCATACAAATTGCAGCATCATGTGAGCCTAGGAATCATGTAATCACATATTCAGTCTATTGGATCTAGATTCGGTTCCCGTGATGGACATTTTCAGCTGTAAGCAGCTTGTAAATTTATTTGCGGTGTTTGAATTTCCTCAGATGGTTTTCATACCCACGAATAAGTCGGCATTATTTTTGTATATTATTTTCTTATAGATGCTTCGCATCTCGAAAATAAAAGCAATCAAGCCGAACACTTAATAAATGGAAGTGTAAAATGTCTCAATTACTATTGAGCACAAAGGTTTGAAAAACCTCTTTCATCAAACATCACTGCCATATCTTGCTAAAAATTGAATTTTTACACAAATTCAAACACTGTGTATATAGGTGCGAACGAGGCCTCGCACTACTTCTAAATAAACAGCGCATTGACCCACACACACACACATTTAGATAACAGTTTTCTTGAAAAGTGGCGGTCACCGTGGTAACACGGATGTCGAGGGTGCCTAACACCTTCCCTCCGCATAATCAAATCCCCGGACCCTAATGAATCTCGGTTTCACCAACACGTTTAGCAGTGTCACATCACTGGGTCAATGTGCAAACCTTTTCTCGGTTGTGTTGGTACAACCATTTAAAAAACCAACTGGCGACTCTTAACGATCCATAAATCGACATTATACATGTCGGACCTTTTTCACTTGTTTTTTTCAAATAAATCTCACCTAACATGAGAACACCAAAGAACAAGTAACGAAAAGGGACAACTAAAAATTCCGACGTCGACAATAGTACTCTATTTTTTTCCAAAATTAAAGATACAGTTTGACTTTTGAGGTCAAACGATGACATATTAAACTTCAAATTAATGGGAATTTATTTCATTTTAATTGATACAACTATTATAATTGTACAGTATATAAAAAAATCTATTAATCACAAAATTTATTTTTTAAAAAACTTATAAAAAACTTTTATAAGTCATTAATTTTGAAATTTAATATGTCGTCTTTTGACCTCAAAAGTTAAATTGTATCTTTAATTTTGGAACGAATGTGGTATTTAGTTTTGATTTTATGATGTTTCTTTTTTCTAGGGAATTTTGTGATATTTTGTTATAATTTTCTGTTTTGTTTTGATTTAATGTGGTACTCTTCAAAAATCAATTAAATTCCATCAAGTTTGGTCCATTTGTTTTGTTATGTTGCTACTTATCAGCAATATCTGTATTGCAGCTATACATAGCAAGATTGTAGGGATTATGATAAATGTTACTTTAAAAAATGGTAAGAGTAATTTAAAATTAAAAAGTGTAATATAGAATTTAAAAGTGTAATGTCAGGGGCATGCTTTAAAGTCGTGGTAGCGGCTTATGTTTCATAAGGTTATTAATTTTTTTTGATTGATATCAGTTTTGGTATAGGTATCGGGCGATACGCACCATTAACTAGTTAAGAAGTTCAAAAACAGTAAAAAAATTATGAAAAAAATTATAAATAATAAATCCAATAAGAACTAATTAAGTTAAAAAAAATACTATCTAGTGCATAAGTGAGTAAACGAGTCGAACCAAAGTGAACAGAGAGCTACTCGAATTTGCCTCGAAATGATAAATTCGTACTCGAATTTGAATTGTATTTGAAAAATTCTATTCTAATTCGACTCGACTCGACTCGACTCGAATTCAATCCGACTCGGATCAAATTATATTCAAACTACTCGCGAGCATCAAATTCAAACTCGAATTCGAGTCTCCACATAATAACTAATTTTATAATAAATATAATTATAAATTGAATTTGTTATTTTACTTATAAATGAGAAAATATGTTTAATATTACACTTTACAAATATAAAATCACAATTAAAAAAAAATAAAACAAAATAATAATAATTAATTATCCTAACTTGATTTAAATTTGTATATATTATAAAAGAATGTATTGTGCATCTAATCGAATATGTATCAATCGAGTATATATCAAATCATAATCAAGAATTCGAGTAGTTTGAATCTTAAACGAGACGAGTGTAACCTTGCTCAGATTCTACTCATATTTTTATTCGAACTATTTTTAATGCTCAGATTTGAATTATATTATTAATGAATCCGAGTCATGCTCGTACTTTTTCGAGTCGAGCCCGAATCGATCCCGAACTATTCAGCTCGTTTACAGCCTTACTAGTGCACAGAACATTGTCCAAATTATAAAGCAACCGTCTCACAAATATGCTTAATTAATTTTATGTTTGAATAAATTTGATATTGATGGTCTCTTAGCTCAAATGCTTGAGCAAACATGATTTGCATAATTTAAGTACAATTTAACTTAATTAAGTACATTTTAAGTATAACTTTTTTTAAGTTGTACGTAACTAGGAACTATACAGGTAAATTTTAATAATAATTTAAGTATAATTAAGCTTAATTAATTATATTTTAAGAACATATTTTTTATATTTTTTTATAGTATACTTAACTTGGTACTACATAGATATAATTTATAAATAAAAGTTTGGTCTCTTCTGTCATCTCCCTTTATAGATTTTTTTTTTTGTGGCGTTTTTCCTCTTTATGCCTTGTTTTCTCCTTTATTTGGTCCAAAACCGCTACATTATGTCGAGATCTCTCCTATATTGGGTTCAAAGTTATGTCGAGTTGCCGAAAATTACCCTTTACATGAGTACTTCCTAATTTTACGATTCGGCTCAAGGTTGCGGTTCAACACCAACCAATACCTAAACGATACACCAATATTTCGGCGTAACGACCGATACTTGGAACCATGATTAGGGGTCTCAAATGACATGGTATTGAATATTTTAATTAGTTTATGACATAATCAATCACATGAGAACTACCTAGCCAATGTTATGCTGACACATCATTTGAAATATTTTTTGAGATAAAAAAATTGAGATCGAAAGATTTTAGCCAAATTATAATTGCGACGTATATCAATACATGAGATTTGATAGGATTATAAAATTGGTTCACTATATCAAATACATCGTAAATATATTACCAAATAGATTTATCGACGTAACTCGCAATAAAAAAAAGTCAACATGTAAAGTCGCAATATATATCATTTTTTTAAAAGAAGATTAGGTAAGATTGGGTTTAGTTAAAAAAAAGGCATATTAATCATGGAAGTTAGCCAATTAATTTTTTTTAATTATTTAAGGAATTTCACTTACTAAAATTCTGTCATAGATTCACTTTTATCCCCTGATGTTTGGCTTATAATGAAATTTAGTCTTTGAAGAAAAACTGCAGCACTCAAGGACTTGATGAAATCTAGTCATTTGTTCTATTAAATTTTAATTGCTTTAGATTTTTAGATATATTGAACAATAGGACAATGGATTAATTGAGCAAGTGAGCGTGACATTTATTTTAAATATTGTTTCTGGCTGTTGCAAAGAAGAAAAATTATATATATAAAAGTAAGCTATTTTATATACATTTTACATGTAATTATTTTCATAAGATATCTCTTGTACAAGCTCACTGAGATTCAAGCATTGGAATCTAAGCTTATCTGGATTATTATTACTTTGATACTCCTTGGGTTTCATAAAAAGAATGTCGTTTGCAAAATTTACAAATATTAAGGGCATCTCTGTTCTATGTTTATCATTACTAAAAATCGGAAGTTATCGCTCTAGTAGTGGTGATCAATGGCGAAGCCATTATTCAGCGAGGTCAATTATATATATATATATATATATATATATATATATATATATATATATATAATAAAATAGAATCGATTTTAAATTTTTCATCTGACAAAGCACAAGAACGATTCAGATTTTATTTCAATTCTTCCAACTTAATCTAAAATGTAAGACCCCAACTTTTATGAATAAAGATGATTTTTTCTCTAAATATTATTTTTGAATATTAAGGTGTGAATTTGTTATAATGTTATAGTTGTGGATAATATTTATAAATTTTACAAAGTAAGCAAGTTGTTATAAAATATTCGATTGGTCGAAGAATATTCGTACGACGGCACAATCATTTGTGGACCCCACAACGGAATTATTGACGGAGTTTGAAAACGACAGAAATATCTTTTTATAAAAATAACGGCAAAATTTTTACCGTTAACCATTGAAATACTCAGTGATAAAAGAACAGTAATACGCGTGGTTGCATAGTAGCACACGGTATTGATTATTGATGCTTACGTGAGAAATTACTCAGTTATACTCAATTATTGTCACAATAATTTTATATTATTAAATCAATAATTGAGACGATAAAATTATTCATATTATTATTTGTATTATTAATGATATCTAGAAAGTTCTGTCGAGGAAAGAGTTTGGTTACTTAATTGCGCGTCAATGTGAAGAAATCCTTACGGAAAGCCCCCTCTTTCTCAGGAATGATTTCTTTGTTAATATTGTGAGTTATAATATTAATGATGAATATATGTTGTTCAAAATATTGAGGGGATTTTTATGAAGTATTTGTTGTAAATTTGGTTTATTATATGGATCCCCACCTACTCATTTTTCAAAATAGTGTGTGTTATGAGTGTGACATGGAGTGAGTCCTGGACTTTGGTGATTGAAAAGTGGTAATTTGACATGGAGTGAGAATGGTGTATTGCCACTTGAGAATCCATGGAATTTTGTATTTACTGATGAAAAGAAGGAAAACCAAGATCCCTTCAAACTTGGGATGATATTTGTTGTGATTAGTAAATTGATTGAATTGGGCTTGGAGGAGATCCGGAAGAATCTCAAAGCAAGGACCAAACCTAGACCACCAGAGGGTGAACCAGAATGGGAATTGATTCTTGAATTTGTGGTCGAATCGTAAAAACCACGAATGACTGTGATCTTCATTTTGGTGGAGGAAGATCTTATTTCATGCTTCAATATAATCAAAATAACAGTAAAAATTATTTTGACTGGAAAGCTGCCTAAGATCAGAAGGAGAACCTCCCCAATTTGAGAAACTAAGAACTTGTTTAATGTACAGAGAATGATAGAGGATCTTGTACTCACTATCTTTGGCATAAATAGGCTTAATAAATATTGACTCGGTTTCAAGGAGGATGTCCTTATAATACGCAAGGGATTTATAAGGAGCCCATGGAATGAAATGCCATCCAGTAGGAAATTACTGGGCAGCGAGCTGAATGGGATCATTTTTAGGCTTCATGATGAAACAAATGTTGTTCCCACTTTAGAAGATACTCAGAAGCGGTATAACTGGGTTTTGAAGAGGTAGCCCTTGACGGATTACTGTATGGATCAATTGGTTTGGGCTGACTGGCTAAAACAGAAGAAAAAGGCTTTGGAATTGTTCCAAGAACCTGAAATTTGTTAACTAGGTTTGGTTGGGGAATCAGATTAACTGGGTGATGAACAAGAGTTCCTTTTAACTGATTATTTTGGCCAGGAGGGCGGCCCTGCCCACGAGAAGAATGTGACGCCCCCAAAACAGGTATACGTCACCCATCTTAGGTCGCCACTTACATGGTACATAAATTCAAATACAACTTAATAATACATCTGCCGGTATAATAATACGACAAAACATAAGCTGTGAGTTTGAATACAAATATTGTCTACTAGAAATTATACAAACTCAAAAGGAGTCCTTATTACAATTATTATTACACTATTTCACGAGAATAGTGAGGACTACTAATGCTATCATCCGTCCCAGTCACTCCGCTTTCCGACTAGTCCTCGCTACGTTCTCATTTCTGAAGAGAACAATAAAAGTAAAAGGGTGAGCTCAACTAGCCCAAGAGGAAATATTATGACTAAGATAATGCGAATTATATTATCGTTAGCCTTCAACAAAGTGTTAAAGCGATACAATATAACAACCATCAAGTTTAAGCTGCGCAATGAACAAGCAATCCATTAAAAGAGTCAAGTAGAGAATAAAATCTACTATCTTTTATGATTTAAAAGGTTTTCATCACTTTTATCGCTGGGACTCAGCTTAATAAATAATCCACATTATCGAATCACCCCTGCACTACGGCTAAGGATATTCTTTAGTATCACGACCACAATTATCCATGCACTACGTGTGATGCCCCCAAAATTAGGTATACATCACCCATCTTGGGTCACCAGATACATGGTACAGAATTCAAATACAACTTACTAATACAACTGTCGTGTACAATACGACAAAACATAAACTGTGAGTTTGAATACAAATATTGTCTACTAGAGATTATACAAACTCAAAAGGAGTCCTCATTACAAATATTATCACACTATTTCACAGAATAGTGAGGACTACTAATGCTATCCTCTGGACCATCACTCCGTTCCTCGACTCGTCCCAGCTATATTCTCATTTCCTGAAGAGAACAGTGAAAGGAAGGGTGAGCTCAACTAGCCCAATAAGAAATATTATGACTAAGAGAATGCAGAATAAATTATCATTAGTCTCCAACAATGTTAAACTGATAAAATATAATAGACATCAAGTTTAACTGCAGCGGAACAAGCAATCCATTAAAAGAGTCAAGTAGACAATAACATCTACTATCTTTTATGATTTAAAAGGTTTTTCATCACTGTTATCGCTGAGACTCAGCTTAATAAATATTCCACATCATCGAATCACCCCTGCACTACGGCCAAAGATATTCTTTAGTATCACGACCATAATTATCCATGCACATGCCAAGAATATTTGTGTATTCATTAATGGTCATGATCATGCCAACAACTGTCCATCAATGCACTATGGGCCAATGAGGACTTTTACCACATCATTTGTAACATTACGGTCATGATTACACCGAATAATCCTCGGTCATAATCATACCAAGTCCATCTATGCATTACTGGGCCACATATGACTTTCAAAAATATAAATATGAGGATGATGACAATGATATAAGAATTCAATAAAACAAGTTCAAGAATTAATTTGTCCAAGAACCAATAACGCCCAAATTGTCAACATGATATCGCTTTGTAGAGTAAAATTCAAGAATGCTTAGAAGAATATTTCCATGAAAAGATCTTTGGATGAAGCGTAATTATCAAGGATATTCCACTAATTTCATGGAGTATAGAAGTCAAAAATTTAACCAATCGAGTATAATAAAGAATGGAATAACAAAAGAAATCACCATGCATGCGGTACTTAGATAGACATGTTATTCAACAGAATACTAAATAACGGAAACCGTGGTCGGTAAATTCTTGACAAACAGATGTTCCAACAGAATAATAAAGAATAGAATAACAATGTAAATCACCATGCATGCGGTACTTCGCATGATAGACATGTTATTCCAACGAGTAATACTAATAAGGATGGAATCGAAGTCCGGTAAAACGCAACGCAGAATGTGATATATTCAATGAATAATAATAAAGGCGGAACCGTGTCCCAGTAAAAGCGCGCATGCAAGGATATTCCAATGTAATAATAAAAGGCGGAATCAGTCCGGCGTAAAATGCATGCATGGATATTGAGCAGAATAGTAAAGACGAAATAATAGAAGAATGTCACCAAGTATAGGGTAGCCCGCGTATACAGGTTATTCTAACAGAATAATAAAGAATAGAATAACATAAGTTCTCTTCATGAATACAAACGAAATAATACTCCCTACGAGTACAACAAATAATATTCCCTACCTTAAGAAGAAGAGTACTGGATATATAAGTAGTGAAGTAGTGAAGTAGTGAAGTAGCAGAATACTTTCTTCTTTCTCTCTATAGTTTATCTCTCTAGAGTTTTAGTGAATTCGTAAGAAAATAATGAAGGAATGAGCTTCTATTTATAGAAAAATGGAATGCATAGTAACTAACTCATGAACGGTCCATATTGATTTACTTTAATCTGACGGTCCATATTTAAAGCAAAATCTTTTAAATAAAATATAATATATTCTATTTATAATCTAATAAAACGAATAACTTTATAAAAGATTTTACTATGCAAATACTATGCAGTAATCATGCATAATAAAATATAATATATTCTAATTATTGTCTAATAAAACAGATAACTTTATAAAAGTATTACATTTTTTATAAAAGATTTTACTATACAAAACACTATGCATAATAGAATATAATATATTCTATTTATAGAATAACTTTATAAAAGTATTACATTTTTATATAAAACGATTTTTACGTATTATTACATTAATAATACTAACAAAACTAAGTGACTTATCATGTAAGCATCAATAATTAATACCGTGTGCTACTATGCAACCACGCCAGACATCTTTATTACTTTAACACCGGGTGTTTCAACATTAACAGTAAAACTTCCGCCGTTATTTTCATAAAGTATTTTTATCGTTTTCTCAATCCGATAATAATTCCGTTGTAGGGTCCACCAATGATTGTCTTAGTTATGCGAATATTCCCTGTTAAAACGAATATTCCACGGCCAATCGAATATTATATAACAACTTGCGTACTTTGCAAAATTTATAAATATTACCCACAACTATAACATTATATCAATTTCACTCCATAATATTTAAAAATAATATTTATAGAAAATTCATCTTTATTAAAAAAGTTGGGGTTTTACACTACGGGACAAGAATATTTGTGTATTCAATAATGGTCATGATCATGCCAACAACTGTCCATCAATGCACTACGGGCCAATGAGGACTTTTACCACATCATTTATAACATTACGGTCATGATTACACCGAATAATCCCTAGTCATAATCATACTAAGTCCATCTATGCACTATAGGCCACAGATGACTTTCAACAAAATAAACATGAGGATGATGACAATGATATAAGAATTCAATAAAAAAAGTTCAACAATTATTTTATCCAGGAACTAATAACGTCCAAATTGTTAACATGATACTACTTTGTAGAGTACAATTCAAGAATGCTCAGAAGAATATTTCCATTAAAAGATACTAGATGAAGCGCAAATATCATGGATATTCCACTAATTTCATGGAGTATAGAAGTCAAAACTTTAACCAACTGAGTATAATAAGGAATGGAATAACAAAAGAAATCACCAGGCATGCGATAAACCGCAAAAGGCGAGTTATTCCAACAAAATAATAAATAACGGAATCGGTCCCGGCGTAAAAGCGCATGCATGCAGAATATTCAGCGAGAATAATAAAAAGACGGAATCAGTGCGGCGTAAAATGCATGCAGACGAGGATATTCCAATGAGAATAATAAAGAGGCGGAATCAGTCCCACAGAGAACATATGCACAGGATATTCAATAGAATAATAAAGACGGAACCAGTCCGGCGTAAAACGTCATGCATGAGGATATTCCAATGTAATAATAAAGACGAAACCAGGTCCGGCGTAGAATGCATAGACAGGATGTTCCAATAGAATGATAAAGAATGGAACAACAGAAGAATTTTACCAAGTATAGGGTAGCCTGCGTATATAGGTTATTCCAACAGAATAATAAGAATGGAATAACATAAGTTCTCTTCATAGATAAGAAAGAAATAATACTCCCTACCTTAGAAAAACTGGATACTGGAATAGTGAGGTAGCAGACTTCTCTTCTTCTTTCTATAATTTCTCTCTATAATAATCGCTCTAAAACTTTTGTGAATTGGTGAGAAATGAAGGAAGAATGAGCTTCTATTTATAGAAAAATATAGTTTCGATAATTGCACGTTTTGGGGCTCGAAAAATTACAGTACAATACCTTCAACTTTTCTTTCATTTTTAATTTAGTCCTGCAAGTATAATCAATCTTGCACCAACTCCCCTAATAGTAAATAATGAGAATCAATAGTTCAATTATGTGAATCAATAGTATAATCATGTGAAAAATACGAATTACAGTATAGTACCTCCATCTATACCTCCATTTTTAACTTAGTCATGCAAGTATTATCAATCTTGCACCAACTCCCCTAATAGTAAATAAGGTGATTCAATAGTACACATATGTGAACAAATAGTTATATAAGCATGTGAATTAGTAGCAATTAATTGCTCATTTATCCGATAAATTACCCGATTGGTCAATATAACCTCCAGACATCAATTATTATCGAAATAATTGTCGATTTTCACTAACACAAATAATTCCAATACAATAAAATCATTTTTATCAAAAATATAAAATTTGAAATTTCAAAGTTTGACTTTTCTTGAAAAAGTCAACTATTGACTTTTTGACCAAAAAGTGAATCCTGGAAAATTTTGTGTTTATAGACTATTTTTACTAATTTCGTCGTTCCGGACTCAAATATCATGTCCGCGTCTCCAAATTCAACCCCGAACAACATTCATCATTAATATTATAACTCACAATATTTATCAACCAGGTCGTTCCCAGGAAAGAGGGGGCTTTCTAATAAGGATTTCTCTACATTGGGCGCTTGATTAGGTGACCAAACCTCTCCTCTCGATGTAACTTCTAGACATTGTAAATATTCCAATTTATAATATGAATAACTTTGTCGTCTCAGGTATTGATTTAATAAAAAACATTTTATGCAGATGCTACTGTGACAATAATTGAATGAACAATATGATAGATATGGTACAGCAATTACTGTAGCAATAATTGAGTATAACTGAGTGACTTCTCACGTAAGCATCAATAATCAATCTGGTGTGTGCTACTATGCAACCACGCCAGACATTCTTTACTTTACTCTTTGGGTAGTTCAACAGTTAACGGTAAAACTTCCGTCGTTATTTTCATAAAGTATTTTTGTCGTTTTCTCAATCCGACAATAATTCCGTTGTGGGGGTCCACCAATGATTGTGCCTTTGTACGAATATTCTCTGTTAAAACGAATATTCCCTGACCAATCGAATATTATATAACAACTTGCGTACTTTACAAAATTTGTAAATATTACCCACAACTATAACATTATATCAAATCCACACCATAATATTCAAAAATATATTTCGAGAAAATTTAATCTTTATTCAAAAAGTTGGGGTCTTACAACCTCCCCTTCTTATGAAATTTCGTCCTCGAAATTAGGGTGCGTACCTGGTATGTCGAAGAGGTGAGGGTACTTTGATTTCATTTCAGATTCTAACTCCCAGGTCATTTACTCAACATCGTGGTTTCTCCACAAAACTTTGACTTGAGGTATAACCTTGGAGCGTAGAATATGTTCCTTCTTATCCAAGATTTTAATAGGAACCTCTTCATACGTTAAATCTTCCACTATTTCGTCCGGTTCTAACTCAATAATGTGGTTTGGGTCTTTCACATATTTACGTAACATGGATATGTAAAAAATGTTATGAACACGAGACATACTTGGTGGTAACACAAGTCTATAGGCCACAGTTCCTACTCGATCGAGGATTAAAAATGGGCCAATGAATCGAGGATTGAGCTTTCCTCTCTTTCCAAGTCTTTTAACTCCTTTCCATGGAGCAACATGTAACAACACATGATCTCCAATATCGAATTCTACGTCCTTTCGATGAAGATCAGTATAACTCTTTTGTCGATCTTGTGAGGTTTTTATTCGTTGTCGGATCATTTGAATCTTTTCCGTAGTCATACGTACCAACTCTGGTCCCAACAACGTTGCTTCATCCACCTCATCCCAGTATACTAGAGAACGACACATTCTTCCATACAACGCCTCGAATGGAGCCATGCCAATACTTGTTTGATAACTGTTGTTGTAGAAAAACTCCACCAATGGTAAGAACTTGTCCCAACTTCTCTTAAAGTCAAGGACACAGAGTCTTAATAGATCTTCAAGAGTTTGAATCGTCCTCTCTGACTGCCCGTCCGTCTGAGGATGATATGCCGAGCTAAATCGTAAATCCGTGCCCATAGCTTTTTGCAAACTAACCCAAAATCTTGAAGTGAATCTTGGGTCTCAATCAGAAACTATGGATACTGGCATACCATGCAATCTTATAACCTCGTTTATGTATATACGAGCAAGACGTTCAAGTGTATAAGTTTCTCGTATCGGTAAGAAATGAGCAGACTTGGTCAATCTATCAACAATAACCCAAATCGCATCTATGCCTTGAGAAACTTTGGGAAGACCGGTAACGAAATCCATGGTAATGTACTCCCACTTCTATTATGGAATTTCAAGTGGTTGCAATGGACCTTTTGGTACTTGATGCTCCGCTTTAACTCATTGACAAATTAGACACCTTGAGATAAATAGCGCTATCTCTCTCTTCATATTGCTCCACCAAAATGTATGACGAAGATCACGATACATTTTGGTACTCCCAGGATGGATTACAAACGGTGTGTTGTGCGCCTCCATCATGATTTTATACTTTAAATCAGGGTCGTTAGGAACACAAAGTCTGGAGTTGACTCAAAGTATTCTTTCTTCATCGATTCTTGCTTCCGGCATAGCACCTTCTTGCACTTTCTTCCTCATACGCATTAGCTCCGGATCTATAACTTGAGCAACTTTAACTTTATCAATTAAAGTCGATTCTACTCGTATATTCGCCATCATCACATAGGTCCCTGGAGTCTTTAACTCTATCTCCATCCTTTGTAAGTCACACAAAATGGGCTTTTGTGTTGTGAATATTGCACTGCACCCATATATGATCTTCTACTCAATGCGCGGCCTACCAATTTCGCTTTTCAGGATGGTATTGGATGGTATGATCATAATCTTTCAATGATTCAAGCCAACGTCGTTGTCGCATGTTGAGTTCCTTTTGAGTGAAGAAATATTTGAGGCTTTTATGATCCGTAAAGATCTCCACTTTCTCTCCATACAAGTAATGCCTCCAAATTTTAAGTGTGAAGACAACAGCTGCCAACTCTAGATCATGAGTGGGATAATTCCTCTCATATTCTTTGAGTTGTCTTGAGGCATAGGCTATGACTTTTCCATGTTGCATAAGAACACATCCTAACCCTTTGCCCGAAGCATCACTGTAGATGACAAATCCCTCCGAACCAGATGGTATTGTCAGAACAGGTGCTAAAATGAGTCTCCTTTTGAGTTCTTGAAAACTCTTCTCACATTCCTCACTCCAGTAAGAACTTTATATCTTTTCGAGTCAAATTTGAGTTAATGGAGTAGCGATTCGAGAAAATCCTTCCATGAATCTCCGATAATAACCGCTATTTAAGAGAAAGCTACGACTTTGGTCATTTGATTTAGGTTGTTCCCGACTTTGAATAGCTTCAATCATTCTTAGGGTCAACGGATATTCCATGACTTGATACTATGTGCCCAAGGAATGCTACTTCTCTCGCCGAACTCGCATTTCTTTAACTTGGCATAAATCTTATATTCACGAAGCTTTTGGAGTATCGACCTCAAGTGTTGCTCATGATCTTCACGGCGTTTGGAATAAATAAGGATGTCATCAATAAAAAGGCGACCACAAAGTGATCCAAATATTCCTTGAATACTCGGTTCATCATATCTATGAAGGCGGTAGGAGCATTAGTCAATCCAAAAGACATGACTAAGAATTCATAATGCCCGTCATAGGAGTTACAAGGCGATCTTTGGAATATCCTCGATTTTAACCTTCAAATTTGATGATATCCGAAGCTAAGATCGATCTTTGAAAAAATTATGCTCCTTGTAATTGATCAAACGGGTCATCAATACGTGGCAATGGGTACCTATTTTTGATGGTGACATGATTCAACTCCGATAATCAATACAAAGTCACATACTCCCATCTTTCTTCTTCACGAATAGAGCAGGGAGTAACCCAAGGAGGCGTCTTAGGGACGAATGAAACCAATGTCTAACAATTCCTGCAATTGGGTCTTTAACTCTGAAGTTCAATAGGAGCCTTTCGATATGAGGCTTTGGAAATGGGTTTTGTCTGGGTTCAAGGTCGATACAAAATTCAACTTCACGCGCTCTGGGGTAGGCGGAAGAAGTTTTAGGGAATACGTGCGGAAATTTGTTAACAATAGAAATATCCTTCAAATCTGACGTATTTTTGTTTAAATTCATGACATGAGCTAAGAAAGCTTGACATCCGTTTTTTAATAAACGAATAGCTTTATGGCTTGAGATGACCGTGATTGATTTTAATGGTTTGGTCGCTTGAATTCGTATAATAGGTTTATTAGGAATATGAAAGCTAACAACCTTACGAAAACAATTAATTTTAGCATGATGAGTAGTTAACCAATCAATCCCTAGAATCATGTCAAATACAAGTATTTTTAAGGAGATAAGATCGACGGGGTAATAATGCGATTACCGATTTGAATCAAACAAGACTTATAAGCGATTGGATGTAATGAAGGTTTCTCTAATGGAGTTTCAACGGATAAGTCAAAGTCTAATTTCTCCCGAGTCAAATTTAATCGTTGAGTGCAAGTAGGAGAAATAAAAGAATGGGTAGAACCCGGTATCAAATAAGGTATAGACTTCGCTAGAGTTTATGATAAGCTTACCGTGATGACCTCGTTCGGGTTCCTTGCTTTACGGGAGGTCACAACAAACGCTCTCCTTGCACTACACTGGCTTTGACTTTTTCGGAGCGGCCTTTGGTGCCTCCATCCTAGTGAATTTGTCTTGGTGAACGACAAAATCGAGCTAAGTGACCTTCTCTTCCACAATTATAACATTCTTTGGACGACATCCCGCAGTTTGGACTGATGTGTCCCTCCCCTCCGCATTTAAAGCATATGATAGGTGGTCGTTCTCCTTCCTTGACAACGGGTGCTGGTGCTGACGTCTTTCCATCATTGTTGAATCTCCTTTTCTTGAAATGTCCATTTTTATTATCTTGGCTATGATTACCACCGAAATGGTTACCATTTTTGGCATGTTTATTCCCTCCACGTTTGACATCACCGCTTCGATGACTGTTACCACTGGTATTTTCATTCTGCCGGCTGCTTTCTCTTGGTTGCGTTGACTCGTTATCGCGCTCCAACAACTGAGCCCTATTTATAACATCTGAATACAAACACAGTGTATGAGAAATAAGATATTGTCGTATCTCCGATTTCAAACCTCTTAAAAACATTTGGGTCATTCGCTCCTCATTATCAACCAAATGGGATGCAAACTGGGATAACTCCGCAAACTTAGCCTCGTATTGCGACATGGTCATATTGTTTTGTTCCAACTTGATAAACTCCATCTCCTTCATGTGACGAATACTTTTGGGAAAGTACTTATCGTTGAATAGCTCTTGGAACTTCTCCCAAGACATCTTGAGTGTGTCAGTGAGTGCTTTTTCTGATTCCCACGAAGAATCGCCTCTTCACGCAACATGAAGGTGGCGAAGGGAACCTTTTGCTCCTCGGAGCATCCCAAGACATCAAATATCTTGGTTACCTGCTTTATCCATGCTTCCGCCTTAAAGTGGTTTTGGCTCTCCAATAAACTCCGGTGGTCCCAGCTCCTTGAACTGTTTGGCGGTAACCGTCCGAGAGTTGCCAGTGTTTCCACCTGCATTTTGGATAGGAGCCGCTCTCGCTTGATGTTGAATGAATTGCATGAAGCCTCGGAACATTCCATCGTTCATCATTTGGTCAGTTTTGTTGTTTGGATGAGGATTGTCGCCTTCCTGATTCACATTGTCCTGGTTATTGATCTGTGGAGACTCAACGGTCTCCTGTGCTCCATTGATGTTCTCAACATTCTCGGATGCCATTTTCAAATCGCCACAAAATAAGGGTTAATTGACATGAAACATATTATCCCTACACCATCGACCAATTAAATACCAAATAAACTTAGGTAGGTCATAGTAGCGAAGGAATTTCCAAATCTCTCCCTCCTAGTTCTAGTCTCACATCTTAGCGAGGATCATATCCTAAGCTTTGATACCAACCGTGGCGCCCACACAAAAGCAGTATCGTCGCTACCCATCTTGGGTCACCACTTACATGGTATATAAATTCAAATACAACTTAATAATACAATCGTGCAGTGTACAATACGACAAAACATAAACTGTGAGTTTGAATACAAATATTGTCTACTAGAGATTATACAAACTCAAAAGGAGTCCTTATTACAATTATTATTACACTATTTCACAGAATAGTGAGGACTACTAATGATATCATCTGGTCCGTCACTCCGTTCCCCGACTAGTCTCTGCTACGTTCTCATTTCCTGAAGAGAACAATAAAAGTAAAAGGGTGAGCTCAACTAGCCCAGTAGGAAATATTATGACTAAGATAATGCAGAATATATTATCGTTAGCCTTTCAACAAAGTGTTAAAGCGATACAATATAACAACCATCAAGTTTAAGCGCAGCAGAACAAGCAATCCATTAAAAGAGTCAAGTAGAGAATAAAATCTACTATCTTTTATGATTTAAAAGGTTTTAATCACTTTTATTATTGGGACTCGACTTAATAAATAATCCACATCATAGAATCACCCCACTACTACTGCCAAGGATATTCTTAGTATATCACGACCACAATTATCCATGCACTACGGGCCAAGAATATTTGTGTATTCAATAATGGTCATGATCTTGCCAACAATCGTCCATCAATACACTACGGGCCAATGAGGACTTTTACCATATCATTTGTAACATTACGGCCATGATTACATCGAATAATCCTCGGTCATAATCATACCAAGTCCATCTATGCACTTATAGGCCAGATGACTTTCAACAAAATATAAACATGAGGATGATGACAATGATATAAGAATTCAATAAAACAAGTTCAACAATTATTTTATCCAGGAACTAATAACGTCCAAATTGTTAACATGATACTACTTTGTAGAGTACAATTCAAGAATACTCAGAAGAATATTTTCATTAAAAGATACTAGATGAAGCGTAAATATCATGGATATTCCACTAATTTCATGGAGTATAGAAGTCAAAACTTTAACCAATTTGAGTATAATAAGGAATGGAATAACAAAAGAAATCACCAGCATGCGATAAACCGCATAAAAGTGAGTTATTCCAACAAAATAATAAATAACGGAATCAGAATCCCACAGAAACGCATAGATGAGAATATTCCAAAATGAGAATAATAAAAGCGGAATCAGTAAGTAGCGTAAAATGCATGCATGAGGATATTCCAATGAGAATAATAAAAAGCGGAATCGAATGTCGGCGTGAAACGCATGCATGTGATATTCCAATGTAATAATAAAAAAGCGGAACTGGTCCGCCAGAAACGCGCATATGATGAGGATATTCCAATGAGAATAATAAAAAGGCGAAACCAGTCCCGTAGAACGCATGCGAGACATGATGTTCCAAACATAATGATAAAGAATGGAACAACAGAAGAATTTCACCAAGTATAGGGTAGCCCGCGTATACAGGTTATTCTAACAGAATAATAAGAATGGAATAACAGAAGTTCTCTTCATAGATAAGAAAGAAATAATACTCCCTACCTCAGAAAAAATGGATACTAGAAAAGTGAGGTAGCAGACTTCTCTTCTTCTTTCTATAATTTCTCTCTATAATAATCGCTCTAAAACTTTTGTGAATTGGTGAGAAATGAAGGAAGAATGAGCTTCTATTTATAGAAAAATATAGTTTCGATAATAATTGCGTTTTGGGGCTCGAAAAATTACAAGATCAATACCTCCAACTTTTCTATCATTTTTAATTTAGTCCTGCAAGTATTATCAATCTTGCACCAACTCCCCTAATAGTAAATAATGTGAATCAATAATTCAATTATGTGAATCAATAGTATAATCATGTGAAAAATATGAATTACAGTATAGTACCTCCATCTATACCTCCATTTTTAACTTAGTCATGCAAGTATTATCAATCTTGCACCAACTCCCCTAATAGTAAATAATGTGATTCAATAGTACACATATGGGAACAAATAGTTATATAAGCATGTGAATTAATAGCAATTAATTGCTCAATTGTTGACTTTTTGGCCAAATAGTGAATCCCGAAAATTTTTGTGTTTATAGACTATTTTTACTAATTTCGTCGTTCCGGACTCAAATATCACGTCTGCGTCTCCAAATTCAACTCCGAACAACATTCATCATTAATATTATAACTCACAATATTTATCAACCAGGTCGTTCCCAGGAAAAAGAGGGCTTTCCAATAAGGATTTCTCCCTATTGGGGCGCAATTAGGTTACCAAACCTCTCCTTGATAGAACTTCTAGACATTGTAAATATTACAATTTATAATATGAATAACTTTGTCGTCTCAAGTATTGATTTAATAAAAAACATTTTATGCAGATGATATTGTGACAATAATTGAATCAATAATATGATAGATATGATGCAGCAATTACTGTAGCAATAATTGAGTATAACTGAGTGACTTTTCACGTAAGCATCAATAATCAAAACCGTGTGCTACTATGCAACCACGCATATTACTCTACTTTTACTACCGGGTAGTTCAACAGTTAACGGTAACACTTCCGCCGTTATTTTCATAAAGTATTTTTGTCATTTTCTCAATCCGACAATAATTCCATTGTGGGGTCCACCAATGATTTGTGTCGTTGTACCGAATATTCCTTGTTAAAATGAATATTCCCCACCAATCGAATATTATATAACAACTTGCGTACTTTTGCAAAATTTATAAATATTACCCACAACTATAACATTATATCAAATCCACACCATAATATTCAAAAATATATTTCGAGAAAATTTAATCTTTATTCAAAAAGTTGGGGTCTTACAAAGAAGGTCCTCCTCGTACACTCATGATGTGGATATGGTACCTGTGTTAATGAATTCACGTGTAAGAAAATTAGGAACTGAATTGTTACTACCTTTAATATATTCAATATCAAAATCAAAAATGCTCAGAAGAGCCTGCCATCTAGCAAATGAATGCTTAGAGGCGACGTTGGGGCGAATGGAGAGTTGCGTAAGGAGGAGAGTGGCGTATTGAAACAACACAAATGAATTACTAAAATTATATAATTTGACACGGAGTAAGAATGATGCATTGCCACTTGAGAATCCATGGAATTTTGTATTTCTTGATGAAAAGAAGGAAAAGCGAGATCCTTCAAACTTGGGATGATATTTATTGTGATTAGTAAAATGATTGAATTTGAGCTTTGAGGAGATTAGGAAGAATCTCTAAGCAAGGACCAAACCTAGACCACCAGAGGGTGAACCAGAATGGGAATTGACTCTTGAATTTGTGGTCTAATTGTAAAAACCACAAATGACTGTGATCTTCATTTTGGTGGAGGAATATCTTATTCCATGCTTCAATATAATCAAAATAACAGTAAAAATTATTTTGACTGGAAAGTTGCCTAAGATCAGAAGGAGAACCTCCCCAATCTGAGAAATTAAGAACTTGTTTAATATCTGAGGGAATGATAGAGAATCTTTAGATTCATTATATTTGGCGTATATAGGTTTAATAAATATTGACTCGGTTTCAAGGAGGATGTCCTTATAATACGCAAGGGATTTATAAGGAGCCCATGGAATGAAATGCCATCCAGTAGGAAAATATTGGGCAGCGAGCTGAATGGGATCATTTTTAGGCTTCATGTGAAGTTCTAAATGAAACAAATGTTGTTCCCACTTTAGAAGATACTCAGAAGCGGTATAACTGGGTTTTGAAGAGGTAGCCTTTGATGGATTACTGTATGGATCAATTGGTTTGGGCTGACTGGCTAAAACAGAAGAAAAAGGCTTTGGAATTGTTCCAAGAACCTGAAATTTGTTAACTGGGTTTGGTTGGGGAACTGGATTAACTGGGTGAGGAACAAGAGTTCCTTTTAACTAATTATTTGGGCCAGGAGGGCGGCCCTGCCCACGAAAAGAAGGTACTCCTCGCACATTCATGATGTGGATATGGTACTTGTGTTAATGAATTCACGTGTAAAAAAATCAGGAACTGAATTGTTACTACCTTTAATATATTCAATATCAAAATCAAAAATGCTCAGAAGAGCCTGCCATCTAGCGAATGATGCTTAGAGGCGACATTCTCAACGTCTTTTTCAAGAATAAATTTTGCCGATTTACAATCTATCCTAACAAGGAATTTTTGATTCAATAAGTCACGTTGGAATTTATTAATACATAAAACAAGTGATAAAATCTCTTTTTTAATAGTACTGTAATTTAATTGAGTAGTATTCCATGCGCCAGAATGAAAACGAACAATTTTTTCAAGAGAAGTGGGAGTTAACTTCTGTTTGAGAATGCCACCGAATCCAATGTCAGAGGCATCAGTTTCAACTATTTTGAATGCTGAATCATTTGAAATGCCAAGGCAATGCAAAATCATAACATATTTTTTGACTTGTTAGACGACAGAAGTGTGAATGTCAGTCCAGGGAGGGTGATTACTTTGTAAACACTGAAATAGAGGTTTACAAATTTTCCTGAGATTTTGGTAAAACTTGCCAATATAATTGAGCGAGCCCAGAAATATCTGTAGCTGTGTTTTGTCGGTAATCTTATCTAGAAATCGGTCGGTGAATTGAATAGCTCTGTCAATAGGCCGAATAAGTCCATGATAGAGGATTAGTCCGAGAGACCTGACTTTTGTCAGAAACAGACTACACTTGGAAGGAGAAAGAACAAGACCATTGGTTTTAACTGTTTTGAAGAACGAATTCAAATGCTTAATATGCTCTTTAATAGTCTTGGGATAAACAAGGATATCATCAATATAGACGATAATGAAATGACTGAAGGGATTCAAAATATTATTAAGAATATTCTGAAATTCACTGGGCGCATTTTTCAAACCAAATGACTGAACATTCCATTCTTAATGTCTGAAAGGAGTGGTGAATGTTGTCTTGTACCTATCCTTAGGGTGGATGGCGACTTGCCAAAAGCCCGATTTTAGGTCAAATTTACTAAAAATAGTGGATGAGCTTAACCTACTAAGGAGGTCCTCTTTATTGGGTAAAGGATACCTAATCCACTCAAGGACCTTGTTTAATGGTTTGTAATTGATAACTAACCGGAGAACCCCTCTTTCTTTTTCTGTTTCATTATTAACATAGAAAGCACGGCAAGACCAAGGTGATTTGCTATGTCTAATTAAACCTTTACTAAGAAGTTCATTAATCTCCTTTTTGCATAATTCCATTTGGTCATGACTCATTTGAATAGGTCTAGCCTTAGTGGGAATTAAATGTTCTTTAAATTCTTTAGCATATGGTAACTTGACTACATGCTTCTTTCTATGCCAGAAGGCGTTGGGAGACTCAGAACATAAATTATCATTTAAGTAACTTTTTAAATCAGTTATTTTCTCTTGAACTTTTTATTCTTAAGTTGTTCTTCAACTTGTTTATATCTAATTTCTTCCTTTAAGAAGCTTAAATGAGTAACTTTGCAATTCAACAAATTCAAAGATTTAGAAATTGATTCTTCTTGAATAAATTTTAAATCTCTTTCTTTTGGTTTAATGAGGAACCTAAATGTTATCTTTTTGCCTAAATGTTCACATGTTAATCCTTTATTACTGGTAGTAAATGGGTATAATAAATATATAAATGGTAACCCTAAGATGATCTTATCTGTGAGACTGCGAATTAAAACAAACGAGGTTTTAAAACACATATTATCCTGACAGATATGAACATTAGGTAACTTATACTTTATTTCCATTTGACTACCGTTGGCTGAATTTAGTTTTTCACTAGTTTTCTTATAATATCTAGTGGGGACAAGACCTTCTTGAATACAATTCAGATCTGCACTAATGTCAACTAGGGCAAGGAGCTGTACTGAGAAAGTTTTATCAATGACTAAATTAATGGAGATATACCATTTTTGAATGGTAATATCCTTAATTCTTTTAAGGGAGAGACCTTGAATAAAAAGATCAACCTCATCCTTAATTCCAGATGACTCAGGAATATCATTATCTTCATCACTAGAGGAAGAATTATGAACTTGGAGATCTGACTTCTTATCTTCAATCTCTTTTCTTAAGTTAGAAACGTCTAATTTCAAATTAGAAATTTCCCTTTTAAGTTTATTAACTTCTTGATTTAGTTCTGGGAGGGTGACCTCCTTAATTGGGGATTTAAACCTCTCAAGAGTTTTATTAAGACTAAAGACAGGCTTTTCTTTGACTCTAATCATTTTATCTGTGACTTTTTTATTTTTGGTGAATAAATCTTTTAGTTGCTTTGTGTATTAAATTTTTAGTTCAGGATCAATAATTTTGCTAATTAAATCAATTAACAAAGAGCTTTCTTCTTCTTCTTTGGTAATCACATTTATTCTTTTACAACAGTTATTACTGCAATCCTCAGCACATATTGTAACTTCGTTATCACTATTTGATTCATCGTTACAAGTCGTTTCACTACGAAGAGTCGTTAGAATATCAGACTCTTCGTCATTGCTGACATTGTTTTCAATTCGTATTAACTCTAACAATTGTTCAGTCTTCTGTTGAAATATTTAACTGAGTTAATTTTTACTTAACTCTGCACTCGCTTTTGTAGTGCCCCTTTTGTCCGCAATTGTGGCAAATTATTTTACTCTTATAAAGCTTACTTGATTTCTTGGTTGATTTATTACGAGATGATTTAGGCTTAGTATAATAACTTTCTTGATTATTATTTTTATCTTGCTTATGTTTTCTTTTATGGCGTTTATGATTTTACGAGACTCAATATGTTTATGCATGTGCTTTCTTCTAGAGGGAGCAACATGGGGCAAGCCATACTGTTCGCAAAATGTTCCTAACTCATTTTTGGCTTTATTTTTGTCTTTACTAGCTTGTTTAGCTAATTTGAACTCAATACACATTTTTAAGCCAATTTTTTGAATATTGCTTATGATATCACCATAGGTTAAATTATCATAATCAATGTATCCTAAATTTTTACTTAATTCTTCTCTAATTTTATGAGCAAACAATGAAGGTAAACCATTGATTTAATTTTTCTTTCCGAATGGTTTATTACTATCATCACAGCATCATAACTCGTAAAGTAAATACATCTTTATACCACCTAAAATCACTTAGAGTGGGACATGTGAGGTTACTAAGCTGATCATGAATTCTCTCAGTGATGTTACTAGGAGTTCCAACGAAGTGTTTAATTATAGTGAAAATTAAAGTATTAACTCCGTCAGGCGGACCAATACCAGCATCTTCATCAAAGATGGGATTGTCGTCATCGTGTAATTGGATAGCATGAATTATTGATATTCTAGAATCCTCTGTGAGATGTTTTTCCCACCAAGACCTAAGAATACCAGTAAATCCACTAGCTATTAATTCAACAATGTCTGGTTGAGATAGGTTGTTGAACTTAGTAATATAGCTATTCGCTACCATAGACATATGATTTAATTTATTTAAAATTTCTTGTTCACTAAATCCATCAATGTTCCATTCATAAATTTTATTAGAGGAAACAGAAAATTATTTATCTAGATTTCTCTCTTCGAACTGTATATCCGTAGGAGTGGGTCTAGAGTACCAATTTCTGGTAATACTAGTGTTTTTAACAGTTAATTTGTTAAGCTGGTCATTCAGGTTTGAAACAGTATTAGACTGATCAGAGGAACTACTGCTTTCATTATCGAGATTCTACCGATCAATAAAAAGTTATAGTGCCACTTGAACTAGCTTTCATTTTAAGTTTTTAAATAGTTTATCAATAGCATGGGTAAGTTCATTATCTTGATTAGGTAAACCTAACTTATGCCTATTTTCTAGTAATTTTATTAAAGGTTGTTCAATTTTTGAATCAGGCCTTTTAATAGTGGTTTCTTCAAATTTTTCTTCAATTCTATCAAGTTGTCTACCAATAGTTGCTAGATATTGATTACTAAAATTTAATTGTTCAATAATTTTTTTTATCATCTTTATTATTATCCGAAATTTTGAAAGGACTAGCAAGAATGTATGAAGTATTTTTCTTTGGAATTAGAATAGATTCTAAAGGAGGATGACTAGAAGAAGTCTTTGATTTATCTTCTCTAACCCATTGTGTTTTAGTAATGACATTACATTTACTTTGGTATTGTTCATACCAATCATAAAAAGTAATGTTTATTTGTTCATTTTTTATAAATCTTTTCCATCTATTAACTATTTTATCACGCTCCTTTTTTCGGTAGGATGATTAGACCGAAACAAATGTCTTTTAGTTTTTTATTAGATTTAAATTCTTTAACTAAATTGTCCCAATCTAAAACAAATTGTTTTTAATACCCTTAATTGTTTATTAAATAGGAGCATCAAAATCATATTGAGTAGGATACTCGAGAAGATGCTTGAGAGAAGAAGAACCTTCTTCCTCAACTTGATCATTTTGAGTATGTAAAGGATGACTAGCTTGTCCTTGATTAAGAATACCCTTTAATTTTATATCTTTAATAGAAGGGTTCTTGAGTACTTGATTATCTCTTGAGTATGAATGAAGGGTTGAAGAACTAGTAAAATCTTCTATGATAATCGGTCTTCTACTTCTTTCAAAACTTATTTTGTGATTCGCGTAGAAAAATTGTCTAATGTTTTCAACATTTAATAAGTTATTGACTACGGGCTGTTGAGGTATTTCACTGGGTAAAGTCCATTGACTAGGTAGCGTAACGTCTTTCCAGAGGATGGTCCTCGGGATCTGAACATTAGCATCGCTAGTTGAACTTTGGATTAAAAGTGTTTGATCTTTTGGACTTTTATTAAGAGCATGAACATTTAAGTTAGTCTTCATGGTTTTATAATAAATCCTATAAATTAAAGCAAGAGGCTGGGAACCCTCAATCATTTGAGTTATCTCATAAATAGTTTTAATATTTAAAGTCAAAGCTTTTAGCAAATTATGATCACTAAGGCTTAATGTGAAGTCGAAAGCAATTGAAATGGATTTGGACCATTATGCAGACTTGCTTCCATAATTCCAATAATACTAGGTGATAATTCAAAAATCTAGCGTCTCTAAGGCAGAGGTAGATACATGAATTAATTCCTTTTATGTTAAGTGGTTTAACTGCAACTTGAACAAGACCTATATGAATAAAATTATACCCTTCTTCCTATGTCTTTTAATAACATCGGAGACAAAAGACTATACAATTTTCATATTCTTTATTAATTGCAAAAACTCTTTCAACTATTTTAACATTATAATCAGTTTTGAAATTATCTAAAAAGGTTCGACTGGTAGATTTCTCTGGGAGAAACTCTGGGTATGTTCCAATTATTTAAAACTTAACTGATATTTTCATAAATGTGTTCTTCTTGGTTAACTATGTCAGGAACAGGAGGTAAAGCTGACTCTGACCGATTACTAACCGAAGAGCTAGATCTGAATAATCTACTCATCTTTACTAATTATTAAAATAATTCTAACTCATTATTCGTTCATTCATACCCTCTTACCCTTAAGACTCATACCTATGTTCTTAAACCAAACACCGCTCACCCCCAAGAGACTTACAAAAGGTTTGCGACGAACTAGGTGGACTACAGATAAGTTAGGTGACTTCAGAATAATGAAAAGAAGAAGTTTTATAAAAAGAAAGAGTAGTTGATTAAATAGATCTTTACTCATCAATTAGAAACAACAAACAACTTGGCTTTGATACCATTTGGGGTGGAAGGAGAGCGTAAGGAGAGAATATTGCGTAGCAAGATAAACAACACAAATGAATTACTAAAAATATATAGTTTATTTATAATGAATGAAATATTTACAAATCTGAGAAAATAAAAAGTGACTTACAAATTTAATTAAATAAGAACATGAGAAGATAGATGAAGAGAGAAGGGAGAGAGGTTAAAGATTCGACTGAGAAGGAACTCAGCGTCTTTTGAAGTCTGATTTGCTAACTAAGTTCAAGTTCCTTTTATAGAATAAGGAAAGAACTATTACAAAGTTACTATTACAAAAAGTGAATTATTACAAACAATAAATACTATTGATGAACAGTAAACAGTACTGACTTTTTTTATTATTCATGGACGCTTATGGCAACTTTAGACTGAACCATGTGACAAAGCTGCTTTTGGTGATAAAGCTGACGCCTCTTTTTGACTAAAGGGCCATGGGGCCGGGTGCATGTGACTAAGGGCTGCTTTTAGTGGAAAAGCAGGAGATTCTTTTGACTAAGGATGTCGGAGTGGTGTGGAAGCAGTGCTTGTGGTGAGGCTGCTGAGGTGACTTGGGAGATGTCAAGCAAATGGGTCTTGAGCATCCTGGAGATTGATGGTGCCATAGGGGTCATCATCAGCTTCATCATTTTGACTGGAGATTGTGTTTCCTGAGTGAGAAGAAGCAGTTTCTGATGCATCTGCTTCTTCATGTAACTGGTCTATTCTTTGATGAGTTGCATCAGCATAAAGCCTAAGTTCCGTTGTAGTCTTGATAGATGTAATATCAATAGGACTAGGCGGGACGACCAAACACAAATTTGATTTTCTAGGGACTTTTGATGATTTATTAGATGATTCATTGGGAGGAATGAATTCGATCGTGAAGGAAAAGATAGGAGAAGGAGGAAATTCCTTTTGGACTTGACCAACAATCCTATCGACACCGAATTTATCCCACCAATTAATATAAAACTGACGGGAAATATATTCAATTGGAGAAACTGCCATGTAGGACGTCTGAGTCCCGGACTTTGGTGACTGAAAAGTGGTAATTTGACATGGAGTGAAAATGATGTATTCCCACTTGAGAATCCATGGAATTTCTTATTTACTGATGAAAAGAAGGAAAACCGAGATCCCTTCAAACTTGGGATGATATTTGTTGTGATTAGTAAAATGATTGAATTGAGCTTGGAGGAGATCCGGAAGAATCTCTAAGCAAGGACCAAACCTAGACCACTAGAGGGTGAACCAGAATGGGAATTGACTCTTGAATTTGTGGTCGAATTGTAAAAACCACGAATGACTATGATCTTCATTTTGATGGAGGAAGATTTTATTCTATGCTTCAGCATAATCAAAATAAAAGTAAGAATTATTTTGACTTGAAAAGTGCAGTCTAAGATCGGAAGGAGAACCTCCCCAATCGAGAAACTAAGAATTTGTTTTAATATATAGGGAATGATAAAGAATCTTGGATTCATTATCTTGGCGTAAATAGGCTTAATAAATATTGACTTCAGTCTCAAGGAGGATGTCCTTATAATACGCAAGGGATTTATAAGGAGCCCATGGAATGAAATGCCATCCAGTAGGAAAATATTGGGCAGCGAGCTGAATGGGATCATTTTTAGGCTTCATGTGAAGTTCTAAATGAAACAAATGTTGTTCCCACTTTAGAAGATACTCAGAAGCGATATAAATGGGTTTTGAAGAGGTAGCCCTTGACGGATTACTGTATGGATCAGTTGGTTTGGGCAGACAGGCTAAAACATAAGAAAAAGGCTTTGGAATTGTTCCAAGAACCTGAAATTTGTTAACTGGGTTTGGTTGGGGAACTAGATTAACTGGGTGAGGAACAAGAGTTTCTTTTAATTGATTATTTGGGCCAGGAGGGCGGCCCTGCCCACGAGAAGAAGGTCCTCCTCGCACACTCATGATGTGGATATGGTACCTGTGTTAATGAATTCACGTGTAAGAAAAATCGAGGCCCGAATTGTTACTTCCTTTAATATATTCAATATCAAAATCAAAAATGCTCAGAAGAGCCTGCCATCTAGCGAATGAATGCTTAGAGGCGACGTTCTCAACGTCTTTTTCAAGAATAAATTTTGTTGATTTACAATCTATCCTAACAAGGAATTTTTGATTCAATAAGTCAAGTTGGAATTTATTAATACATAAAACAAGTGATAAAATCTCTTTTTTAATAGTACTGTAATTTAATTGAGTAGTATTCCATGCGCCAGAATGAAAACGAACAATTTGTTCAGGAGAAGTGGGAGTTAACTTCTGTTTGAGAATGCCACCAAATCCAATGTCAGAGGCATCAGTTTCAACTATTTTGAATGCTGAATCATTTGAAATGCCAAGGCAAGGCAAAACCTTAACATATTTTTTGACTTGTTGGACGACAGAAGTGTGAATGTCAGTCCAAGGAGGGGGATTACTTTGTAAACACTGAAATAGAGGTTTACAAATTTTCCTGAGATTTTGGTAAAATTTGCCAATATAATTGAGCGAGCCCAGAAATCTCTGTAGCTGTGTTTTGTCGGTAATCTTATCTAGAAATCGGTCGGCAAATTGAATAGCTCTGTCACTATGCCGAGTGAGTCCATGATAGAGGATTAGTCCGAGAAACCTGACTTTTGTCAGAAACAGACTACACTTGGAAGGAGAAAGAACAAGACCATTGGTTTTAACTGTTTTGAAGAACGAATTCAAATGCTTAATATGCTCTTCAATAGTCTTGGGATAAACAAGGATATCATCAATATAGACGATAATGAAATGACTGAAGGGATTCAAAATATTATTAAGAATATTCTGAAATTCACTGGGCACATTTTTCAAACCAAATGACTGAACATTTCATTCGTAATGTCTGAAAGTAGTGGTGAATGTTGTCTTGTACATATCCTTAGGGTGGATGGCGACTTGCCAAAAGCCCGATTTTAGGTCAAATTTACTAAAAATAGTGGATGAGCTTAACCTGCTAAGGAGGTCCTCTTTATTGGGTAAAGGATACCTAATCCACTCAAGGACCTTGTTTAATGGTTTGTAATTGATAACTAACCGGGGAACCCCTCTTTCTTTTTCTGCTTCATTATTAACATAGAAAGTAGGGAAAGACCAAGGTGATTTGCTATGTCTAATTAAACCTTTATTAAGAAGTTCATTAATCTCCTTTTTGCATAATTCTATTTGGTCATGACTCATTTGAATAGGCCTAGCCTTAGTGGGAATTAAATGTTCTTTAAATTCTTTAGCATATGGTAATCTGACTACATGCTTCTTCCTATGCCAGAAGGTGTTGGGAGACTCGGAACATAAATTATCATTCAAATAATTTTTTAATTCAGTTATTTTCTCTTGAACCCTATTACTCTTAAGATGTTCTTCAACTTGTTTATATCTAATTATTTCCTTTAAGAAGCCTAAATGAGTAACTTTACAATTTAACAAATTCAAAGATTTAGAAATTGATTCTTCTTGAATAAATTTTAAATCTCTTTCTTTTGGTTTAATGAGGAACCTAAATGTTATCTTTTTGCCTAAATGTTCACATGTTAATCCTTTATTACTGGTAGTAAATGGGTATAATAAATATATAAATGGTAACCCTAAGATGATCTTATCTGTGAGACTGCGAATTAAAACAAACGAGGTTTTAAAACACATATTTTCCTGACAGATATGAACGTTAGGTAACTTATACTTTATTTCCATTTGACTACCGTTGGCTGAATTTAGTTTTTCACTAGTTTTTTTATAATATCTAGTGGGGACAAGACCTTCTTGAATACAATTCAGATCTTTTTTGGTGTCGACTAGGCGAAGTTTTTGTATTGAGAAAGTTTTATCAATGACTAAATTAATGGAGATATACCATTTTTGAATGGTAATATCCTTAATTCTTTTAAGGGAGAGACCTTGAATAAAAAGATCAGCCTCATCCTTAATTCCAGATGACTCAGGAATATCATTATCTTCTTCACTAGAGGAAGAATTATGAACTTGGAGATATGACTTCTTATCTTCAATCTCTTTTCTTAAGTTAGAAACGTCTAATTTCAAATTAGAAATTTCCCTTTTAAGTTTATTAACTTCTTGATTTAGTTCTGGGAGGGTGACCTCCTTAATTGGGGATTTAAACCTCTCAAGAGTTTTATTAAGACTAAAGACAGGCTTTTCTTTGACTCTAATCATTTTATCTGTGACTTTTTTTATCTTTGGTAAATAAATCTTTTAGTTGCTTTATGTATTAAATTTTTAGTTCAGGATCAGTAATTTTGCTAATTAAATCAATTAACAAAGAGCTTTCCTCTTCCTCTTTGGTAATCACATTTATTCTTTTACAACAGTTATTACTGCAATCCTTAGCACATACTGTAACTTCGTTATCATTATTTGATTCATCGTTACAAGTGCTGCTACACGAAGAGTCAGGAATATCAGACTCTTCGTCATTGCTGACATTGTTTTCAATTCGTATTAACTCTAACAATTGTTCAGTGTCTTCTATTGAAATATTTAACTGAGTTAATTTTTGCTTAACTCTGCACTCGCTTTTGTAGTGCCCCTTTTGTTCGCAATTGTGGCAAATTATTTTACTCTTATCAAGCTTCCTTGATTTCTTGGTTGATTTATTACGAGATGATCTAGGCTTAGTATAATAACTTTCTTGATTATTATTTTTATCTTGCTTATGTTTTCTTTTATGGCGTTTATGATTTTTACGAGACTCAATATATTTATGCATGTGCTTTCTTCTAGAGAGAGCAACAGGGGGCAAGCCATACTGTTCGCAAAATGTTCCTAACTCATATTTGGCTTTATTTTTGTCTTTACCAGCTTGTTTAGCTAATTTGAAATCAATACACATTTTTAAGCTAATTTTTTGAATATTTCTTATGATATCACCATAGGTTAAATTATCATAATCAATGTATCCTAAATTTTTACTTAATTCTTCTCTAACTTTATGAGCAAACAATGAAGGTAAACCATTGATGAATTTTTCTTTCCAGAACGGTTTATTACTATCATTGCGCATCATAACTCGTGAAGTAAATACGTCTTTATACCACCTAAAATCACTTAGAGTAGGACATGTGAGGTTACTAAAGGCGATCATGAATTCTCTCGGTGATATTCTACTAGAGTTCAACGAAGTGTTTAATTATAGTGAAAATTAAAGTATTAACTCTGTCAGGCGGACCAATACCAGCATCTTCATCAAAGATGGGATTGCCGTCATCGTGTAATTGGATAACATGAATTATTGATATTCTAGAATCCTCTGTGAGATGTTTTTCCCACCAAGACCTAAGAATACTAGTAAATCCACTAGCTATTAATTCAACAATGTCTGGTTGAGATAGGTTGTTGAACTTAGTAATATAGCTATTCGCTACCATAAACATATGATTTAATTTATTTAAAATTTCTTGTTCACTAAATCCATCAATGTTCCATTCATAAATTTTATTAGAGGAAACATAAAATTATTTATCTAGATTTCTCTCTTTCTTGTAGATCAATAGTCAGGAGTGGGTCTAGAGTACCAATTTCTGGTAATACTAGTGTTTTTAACAGTTAATTTGTTAAGCTGGTCATTCAGGTTTGAAACAGTATTAGACTGATCAGAGGAACTACTGCTTTCATTATCAGATTCAACCTGATCAATAAGGGCAATAGTGCCACTTGAACCTGCTTCATTTTTAAGCTTTTTAAATAGTTTATCAATATCATAGGTAAGTTCATTATCTTGATTAGGTAAACCTAACTTATGCCTATTTTCTGGTAATTTTATTAAAGGTTGTTCAATTTTTGAATCAGGCCTTTTAATAGTGGTTTCTTCAAATTTTTCTTCAATTCTATCAAGTTGTCTACCAATAGTTGCTAGATATTGATTACTAAAATTCAATTGTTCAATAATTTTTTTTATCATCTTTATTATTATCTGAGATTTTGAAAGGACTAGCAATGACCGAAGTATTTTTTACCGGAATTAGAATAGATTCTATAGGAGGATGACTAGAAGAAGTCTTTGTTTTATCTTCTCTAACCCATTGTGTTTTGGTAATGACATTACATTTACTTTGGTATTGTTCATACCAATCATAAAAAGTAATGTTTATTTGTTCATTTTTTATAAATCTTTTCCATCTATTAACTATTTTATCCCGTTCTTTTTCAGCAGGATGATTAGACCGAAACAAATGTCTTTTAATTTTATTAGATTTAGAATTAAAATTAATGACCCTTAATTGTTTATTAATAGGAGCATCAAAATCAGATTGAGTAGGATACTCAGAAGATGTCGGAGAAGAAGAACCTTCTTCCTCAACTTGATCATTTTGAGTATAGCAAGGATGACTAGCTTGTCCTTGATTAAGAATACCCTTTAATTTTATATCTTTAATAGAAGGGTTACTGAGTACTTCAGTATCTCTTCGAGTATGAACTAAAGGTGCTGAAGAACTAGTAAAATCTTCTATGATAACTGGTCTTCTACTTCTTTCAAAACTTATTTTGACAGTTCCGTCAGAAAATTGTCTAATGTTTTCAACATTTAATAAGTTATTGACTACGAGCTGTTGAGGTATTTCACTGGGTAAAGTCCATTGACTAGGTAGCGTAACGTCTTTCTAGAGGATGGTCCTCGGGATCTGAACATTAGCATCGCTAGTTGAACTTTGGATTAAAACTGTTTGATCTTTTGGACTTTTATTAAGAGCATGAACATTTAAGTTAGTCTTCATGGTTTTATAATAAATCCTATAAATCAAAGTAAGAGGCTGGGAACCCTCAATCATTTGAGTTATCTTGCCGACAGTTTTAATATTTAAAGTCAAAGCTTTTAGCAAATTATGATCACTAAGGCTTAATGTGAAGTCAAAAAAGCAATTGAAATGGACTGGACCATTATGCAGACTTGCTTCCATAATTCCAATAATACTAGGGTGATAATTCAAAAATTTAGCGTCTCTAAGGCAAAGGTAGATACATGAATTAATTCCTTTTATGTTAAGTGGTTTAACTGCAACTTGAACAAGACCTATATGAATAAAATTATAACCCTTTTTCCTATGTCTTTTAATAACATCAGGAGACAAAAGACTACAATTTTCATATTCTTTATTAATTGCAAAAACTCTTTCAACTATTTTAACATTATAATCAGTTTTGAAATTATCTAAAAAGGTCGACTGGTAGATTTCTCTGGGAGAAACTCTGGGTATGTTCCAATTATTTAAAACTTGACTGATATTTTCATAAATGTGTTCTTCTTGGTTAACTATGTCAGGAACATGAGGTAAAGCTGACTGGTTACTAACCGAAGAGCTAGATCTGAATAATCTACTCATCTTTACTAATTAGTAAAACCAATTCTAACTCATTATTCGTTCATTCATACCCTCTTACCCTTAAGACTCATACCTATGTTCTTAAACCAAACACTGCTCACCCAAGAGACTTACAAAAGGTTTGCGACGAACTAGGTGGACTACAGATAAGTTAGGTAACTTCAGAATAATGAAAAGAAGAAGTTTTATAAAAAGAAAGAGTAGTTGATTAAATAGATCTTTACCCAGCAATTAGAAACAACAAACAACTTGGCTTTGATACCATTTGGGGCGGAAGGAGAGTGGCGTAAGGAGGAGAGTGGCGTATTGAAACAACACAAATGAATTACTAAAATTATATAGTTTATTTATAACTGAATTGAAATATTTACAATACAGAAAGTAAAAGTGACTTACAAATTTAATTAAATAAGAACATTGGAAGATAGATGAAGAGAGAAGGGAGAGAGGTTAAAGATTCGACTGAGAAGGAACTCAGCGTCTTTTGAAGTCTGATTTGCTAACTAAGTTCAAGTTCCTTTTATAGAATAAGGAAAGAACTATTACAAAGTTACTATTACAAAAAGTGAATTATTACAAACAATAATTACTATTCTGATGCATCTGCTTCTTCATGTAACTGGTCTATTCTTTGATGAATTGCATCAGCATAAAGCCTAAGTTCCGTTGTAGTCTTGATAGATGTAATATCAATAGGACTAGGCGGGACGGCCGAACACAATTTTGATTTTCTAGGGGACTCTTTGATTATTTTACTGGATGATTCATTTGAAGGAATCGTGCTGACAGGAAGGGAATTTAATCTTTATTCAAAAAGTTGGGGTCTTACAAAGAAGGTCCTCCTCACACACTCATGATGTGGATATGGTACCTGTGTTAATGAATTCACGTGTAAGAAAATTAGGAACTGAATTGTTACTACCTTTAATATATTCAATATCAAAATCAAAAATGCTCAGAAGAGCCTGCCATCTAGCAAATGAATGCTTAGAGGCGACGTTGGGGCGAAAGGAGAGTGGCGTAAGGAGGAGAGTGGCGTATTGAAACAACACAAATGAATTACTAAAATTATATAATTTGACACGGAGTGAGAATGATGCATTGCCACTTGAGAATCCATGGAATTTTGTATTTACTGATGAAAAGAAGGAAAACCGAGATCCCTTCAAACTTGGGATGATATTTGTTGTGATTAGTAAAATGATTGAATTGGGCTTGGAGGAGATCCGGAAGAATATCTAAGCAAGGACCAAACCTAGACCGCCAGAGGGTGAACCAGAATGGGAATTGACACTTGAGTTTGTGGTTGAATTGTAAAAACCACAAATGACTGTGATCTTCATTTTGGTGGAGGAATATCTTCTTCCATGCTTCAATATAATCAAAATAACAGTAAGAATTATTTTGACTGGAAAGCTGCCTAAGATCAGAAGGAGAACCTCCCCAATCTGAGAAATTAAGAACTTGTTTAATGTACAGGGAATGATAGAGGATCTTGTACTCACTATCTTTGGCGTAAATAGGCTTAATAAATATTGACTCGGTTTCAAGGAGGATGTCCTTATAATACGCAAGGGATTTATAAGGAGCCCATGGAATGAAATGCCATCCAGTAGGAAAATATTGGGCAGCGAGCTGAATGGGATCATTTTTAGGCTTCATGTGAAGTTCTAAATGAAACAAATGTTGTTCCCACTTTAGAAGATACTCAGAAGCGGTATAACTGGGTTTTGAAGAGGTAGCCCTTGATGGATTACTGTATGGATCAATTGGTTTGGGCTGACTGGCTAAAACAGAAGAAAAAGGCTTTGGAATTGTTCCAAGAACCTGAAATTTGTTAACTGGGTTTGGTTGGGGAACTGGATTAACTGGGTGAGGAACAAGAGTTCCTTTTAACTAATTATTTGGGCCAGGAGGGCGGCCCTGCCTACGAGAAGAAGGTCCTCCTCGCACACTCATGATGTGGATATGGTACTTGTGTTAATGAATTCACGTGTAAAAAAATCAGGAACTGAATTGTTACTACCTTTAATATATTCAATATCAAAATCAAAAATGCTCAGAAGAGCCTGCCATCTAGCGAATGAATGCTTAGAGGCGACATTCTCAACGTCTTTTTCAAGAATAAATTTTGCCGATTTACAATCTATCCTAACAAGGAATTTTTGATGCAATAAGTCACGTTGGAATTTATTAATACATAAAACAAGTGATAAAATCTCTTTTTTAATAGTACTGTAATTTAATTGAGTAGTATTCCATGCTTTAGGAATGAAAACGAACAATTTTTTCAAGAGAAGTGGGAGTTAACTTCTGTTTGAGAATGCCACCGAATCCAATGTCAGAGGCATCAGTTTCAACTATTTTGAATACTGAATCATTTGAAATGCCAAGGCAATGCAAAACCATAACATATTTTTTGACTTGTTGGACGACAGAAGTGTGAATGTCAGTCCAGGGAGGGTGATTACTTTGTAAACACTGAAATAGAGGTTTACAAATTTTCCACGAGATTTTGGTAAAACTTGCCAATATAATTGAAAGCGAGCCAGAAATCTCAGAATGTGTCATCACGAGAGGAAAAAAAAAGGATGACGTGAAATGGAGGGAGTATATATATATATATATATATATATATATATATATATATATATATATATATATATATATATATATATATATATATATATTTTATAAGTTTTGTTTTTTTATGAAAAATAGAATATATTATATTTTATTATGCATAGTGTTTGTATAGTGATTCTATAGTAAAATCAAAAAATTTCAGCCGAATCCGTGATTGTCCACTATGTAGTCCGTGATTTTCTAAATTTAAATAGTATCCTTCCATTCTCCTATAAATAGGATGCTTAGTTTAGAATTGAAAATCATACCAGAATCAGAGAATTCTTCTTCTATAATATTGAGTGTATTTCTTTAGAGTATAAGGAAGCTTTGAGTGTAGAAAAAGTGAAAGTTTTCTTCAAAAATATCATCGCCCTACCTGTCAGAAATACTCTCCTTTTAAGGTAAGGGATATTATTTTTGTTCAATATTCGTAAGAAAAAATATTTTCTTCTATACTCTGTAGTATGTAAGTAATATTATTTCATTTCATATTCCGAATTTTACACTCGTTTTGTTAAAGTTTTGCTTCTATACTCTGTGAAATTAGTAGAATATCCTTGAAATTTGCGCTTCATCTAGTATTTTTTCACGAAAATATTATTCTGAACATTCTTGATAAATTTTAACATTTTCATGTCGGAGTACTATTCACGGGGTACTATTTACTCGGATACTATTCACCCAGAGTCCTATTCATAACAAAAATTAATTTTTTTCCTGTTCAAATCATTTTTGATATAATATTATTCTTGAATTTTACTCCACAAAGCAGTATCATGTTGAAAATTTGGACATTATTGAATTCTGGATAAATTAAATTATAAATATTTAAAATTTATCCTTGCTCTCACTTTAGTGGCAGAACCAGAACGTTTTTAGAGGAGTGGTCAAAATACATAAGTAAAAAAAATTATTTATTGACACTCAGAGTGCTTTTTTCGACTGTACGACTGAGAGGAGACAATTGTATCATGCGACTTTGCATAGTTTGAAAACGTCTCAAATTTTTTGATCACTATCAAAATTTATCTAGAAATATTATTATTTTTATTTTATGTAGAAATACGTGAGAGAGATTCATGTAGAAATATTATTTTTTATATGAAAATATCAATTTTTTATATAGAACAAAGAAAATTAATTCAGAAAGAAATCAACAAATGGGAGGGTCTCTGAAGTAAATTCATGATATTTAAAAATATAAAATGTTTGTAAAAAATAATTTGGTAAATAAAGAACTTGATTTTTGAGATCATTCTTCAACCTCAAGTAGAGACCTAGATTTGATTGTGTTTTAAATTCTTTCATTTGAATTTCATTGTAAAATAAAATTTATTATATTTTTTAATTTATGGAGCGCATGTAGAAAATTTTGGACTGCTATTATAAACTACTATTATTACATATATATATATATATATATATATATATATATATATGTGTGTGTGTGTGTGTGTGTGTGTGTGTATGTGTGTATGTATATATATATATATATGTGTGTGTGTGTGTGTGTGTCTGCTATTGACTATTAATATATGTATTAATATATAGCCTGTGCAGAATTTTGGTGGGAGGTCATATGCCCCCCTAGCCCCCCTGGTTCCGCCCATGTTAGTAGTGGTGATCAGTGGTGAATACATGATTTTTATTCAGTGATGTTAAAATATTGTGATGATATAAATAATTTGGTGGGGTTCGGGGATAACGCTCCCTAGCCAATATTTTTAGATAATTATGTGTTTTTTGGCCGATTGCATATATATTACACATCCCTTATTAACCCGTAATACGTCTTTTTAATCACAAATTTGTTACTAAATATTTAAATTTCTTGTGTTATAAAAATAATATAGATCAAGTTATTATTTATTTTAAAAATATTATAGGAATACATCAAAGAGTTGAAATAATATGGAATTGAGAAATTAATAAAAAAAAATCAATTTGACCTCAGTATATAAAAAAAAATTATAAAATTTTAATGGGATCAATTTGTTTATTACACTTAAATTTCTTCTAAATTTATCATATATTATAAAATAATTTTTTTCTCAATGGGGTTGATTGACCACACCCTCCAACGTGGCTTCGCTCCTGACGATGACATGATAATAAAATTATAAGAGTAAAGTTCAGATAACCACCTGGGGTTTGGGTGCTTTTTCACTTAATCACCTGTAGTCAGTAAAGCTACATATAAACTCTCAACTTTTTGAGTTGAAGTGAATAAATGATTTTCGTCTTAACTCCGTTATTTGAGTTGGCTAAAGACTTAATTACCCTCCATATATATATATATTGAAAACAATGAGATGCGATAAGGGTTTTCTTTCATTTCATTTCAGGTTTGATATCTAGGGCTAGAGAAGCGAGTGATCGTGGTGATATCTAGGACTAGAGAGGTGAGATAAATAGGGTGTGGGTTAGTGTGTTCGTGGTGGATCTTTGGATTTCTTTGGGTTCCCACCTTCACTTGGGGTCTGTGATACTTACTTTAGTGCCGATTTAGGTAATTTTCTCCTTGTTTGATAGATATCATATGTACTTTGTTCACTTTTTGAGTTGTTTGTTGTATATGCATGCATGTTTTTTTGTGGAATTAGTTAGTATATTTGGTCCTGGATAAATTATACTCGATCTTATGGTCCCCCCTTTCTTTATTACTATTATTGTCCCTGTCCGCTTAACGACTTTTGGTCCCTTTTTGTGATACTTGTTATAATGTTTTGTATATTATTCAAACATTTCTCCTTCATTTGTTTAATCTGCAATTTCTATCGGAATTATTTTTCATTATGGTGGGAAGTTTGTTCAAGATCCAGTACATAAATATGTTGGGGGTAGTAAAGAAGTAATAGAGAATGTTGGGTTGGATTACCTTTCTTTGCTTAGTATACATGAATACTACTCTACTTTATGTCCAATTTCAAATGTGAATATCTATTATCTTGTACCGGGATATGAAATTTGGGAGGGTGGGGCATTATATATGCAAAATGACAAAGATGTCATTGATATGATTGATTTCTTAGTTAATGCAGAGAGTGAGGAGGTGCATATATATGGTCAAGAAATGGGAGGTCCCATACAAGTTGTAAGACCCAGAATTTTATGAAATAAAAGTATTCAATTGTTCTTATAATTACTATTCAGTAAATGGTTAAATTGATAAAGGTTAAAGTTAAGGGTGATATATGTTAATATTTTAAATAAGCAAATGGTTATAAAATACTCATTGTTGTCGGGGAATATTCATTTGGTCGTGGAATATTCTTCCTGTCGAGGAATATTCGTACGACGACACAGCCTTTTGTGGGCCCCATAAAGGAAAGCGATCGGATGAAGAAAATGACAAGTATGAGTTTTTATAAATAACGGCGTAGTTATTACCGTTAACACTGTTGGAATACCCGGTGGTTAAAGTAAAGTAATACGTGGTGTTGCACAGTAGCACACAGTATTACACAATTATTGATTCTTACGTAAGAAGACACTACTCAATAATTGTTACAGTAATTACTGTTCAATATTTTATTTATTGATTCAATAATTGCTACGTTGATATTTTATATTATTGTTGTATCAATAATTGTCACTGCACAGTATTTCCCATTATCAGATCAATAATTCATATTATTTGAATAATATTATTAGATAGCATTATTGGCAATGTCTAAGGAGAGGTTTGGTCACCTAATGCGCGCCAGTAAGGAGAAATCCTTATTGGAGCCCCCTCTTTCTTGGAAACGACCTGGTTGCCAGTATTGTGATTCTGTAATATTATTTATGAATAATTAATTATTGATTTATATGATAAGGAAAATATTTATTTATGTGGATATAAATGGAGGAATTTTTAGAAAAGTGACAATTGTTGAAAATTGATATTTTATCTTTTCTGATAAAATAATTTATTATATTATGTTAATATAATAATAGTGATATTTTTACAATGAATGTGTGATATATGAATAAATGAGGAGGAAGAGTATTTTTGTTGCAATAAATGATAAAAACATGTTAAACATGTCGGTGGACCCCATTTCTTGACTGAAATTTGATTATAGCCTGTAAAATCGTCCATATGTGGATTTAGGTCAATTTCTGTTTGGAATTTAGAAAAACTTAATCTTACAAAGTTATAGAGAAGTGAATTTCCTATGGAAGGACATAAGATTCGAATTTTTCTGATAAAAGGGCTATTTATTATGAATTATTGAAATTCCGGAATAATTGATTTTTGAAGTTTTAAATATTTTTTTTAAAGAAAAACGTTTTTTTTCATTTTGGTGGGGGTGGTAAATGTGCTGGAATCAGATTTCTAATGGTGCATATGATTTTTATATAAATATAATATTTTATTAAATTTTCTGCTTTGGTGTTCTAAGCATTTTTCTATAAATAGGGTGCTTATGTTAGAATTGAAAATCACACCAGAAACTGAAGTTTTCTCTCTCCATATTATCGAGCGTATTCTTGTAAGTATTTTGATACTTTGAGGGTTGCTATACGGTGCAAGTTCCCTTCAGCGTTATATCCGATATTCCAGTCAGAAATACTGCTCTTTTGAGGTAAGGGATAGTAAGAGATTGTAACGGATGTTATTTTCTTTGTAAATGATATTATTTCTTCAATATCATTATGCCGAAATATTGATATGAATATTATTGTGGAATTTCTAACTTTTTGCGTTGGGGTTACTAATCACGTATACGGCACTATTCACATATACGACACTATTTATGTATATGGCATTATTTACGTATACGGTACTATATACAAATACAAGTTACTATTCTTGAGTTACTATTCATGAGTTACTATTCACGAGTTACTATTCACGATAAAATTGGTTTCTTTTTCTGACCAAATTATCGTTGATTTATGAATCTTACTCTTGATATTAAATCTATAAGTTGATTATATTGTTTTTATTATCATATATAACATATTTATAACCCTAATGATGAGATTTCTCTTTGACTTGAGTGTAAAGATGGGTAGATTATTGGTATGATCGTGACTATGGATTCTCTTTGGCCAATAGTGCAAAGATGAATTGTTGACTGATATGATCATTGTGACGCCCCCAAAACAGGTATACATCACCTATTCTGAGTCGCCAAATACATGGTATAGAATACAAATACAACTTAATTATACAGTTGTCGTTCAAAGTACGACAAAACATAAGCTGTGAGTTTTAATACAAATATTATCGTCTAGATAATATACAAACTCAAATTCAATATTATTACATTTATTTTCCCACTATTTCACTGAATAGTGAGGACTACTAATGCTATCATCTGGTCCGTCACTCCGTTTTCCGACTAGTCCCTACTACGTTCTCATTTCCTGAAGAGAACAATGAAAGTAAAAGGGTGAGCTCAACTAGCCCAAAGAGGAAATATTATGACTAAGATAATGCGTATATATTATCGTTAGCTTTTCAACAAATGTTAAACCGATATAATATAACAACCATCAAGTTTAATCTGCATTGAACAAGCAATCCATTAAAAGAGTCAGTAGAGAATAAAATCTACTATCTTTTATGATTTAAAAGTTTTTCATCACTTTTATCATTTGGGACTCAAATTTTAATAAATAATCCACATCACCGAATCACCCATGCACTACTACCAAGGATATTCTTTAGTATCACCACCACAATTATCCATGCACTACAAAGTGCCAAGAATATTTGTGTATTCATTAATGGTCATGATCATGCCAACAATCGTCCATCAATGCACTACGGGCCAATGAGGACTTTTACCACATCATTTTTAACATTACTACCATGATTATACCGAATAATTTCGGTCATAATCATACCAAGTCCATCTATGCACTATGTGCCATGAGATGACTTTCAACAAAATATAAACATGAGGATGATGAGAATGATATAAGAATTCAATAAAACAAGTTCAAGAATTATTTTATCCAGGAATCAATAACGTCCAAATTGTCAACATGATACTGCTTTGTAGAGTAAAATTAAAGAAATGCTCAGAAGAATATTTTCATGAAAATATACTGGATGAAGCGCAAATATCAAGGATATTCCACTAATTTTATGGAGTATAGAAGTCAAAACTTTAACCAACTGAGTATAATAAGGAATGGAATAACAAAATAAATCACTGTGCATGCGATAGATCGTGACAAAGCGAGTTATTCCAATGTAATAATAATTAACGGAACCAATGTAATAATAACGAATGGAATAATGTAAGAATTTCACCAAGTATAGGTAGCTTGGCGTGATACAAGTTATTCCAAATGTAATAATAAAGAATGGACTAATGAAGTTCTCTTCATGGATAAGAAAGAAATAATACTCCCTACCTTAGAAAAACGGATAATCTTTGGAATAAAGTGAGGTAGTGAGACTTCTTCTTCTTTCTATCTAAAATTTCTCTCTATAATAACCGCTTTCTATAGCTTGAGTGAATTGGTGAAGAATGATGAAGAAATGAGCTTTATTTATAGGAAAATATAGTTTCGATAATTGCACGTTTTGGGGCTCAGAATATTACAGTACATTACCTCCAACTTTTCTTTCATTTTTAATTTAGTCCTGTAAGTATTATCAAACTTGCACCACCTCCCCTAATAGTAAATAATGTGAATCAATAGTTCAATCACGTGACTTAATAGTATAATCATGTGAAAAATACGAATTACAGTATAGTACCTCCATCTATACCTCAATTTTTAACTTAGTCATGCAAGTATTATCAATCTTGCACCAACTCCCATAATAGTAAATGATGTGATTCAATAGTACACACATGTGAATAAATAGTTATATAAACATGTGAATTAGTAGCAATTAATTGCTCATTTATCCGATAAATTACCCGATTTATCAATATAACCCCCAGACATCAATTATCATCGGAATAGATGTCGATTTCCACTAACACTAATAATCCCAACACAATGGAACTATCAAAATTCATTTTTAATCAACACAACTTATTCATCATTAATATTATAACTCACAATATTTAACAACCAGGTCGTTCCCAGGAAAGAGGGGGCTTTCCGATAAGAATTTCTCCTTATTGGCGCGCAATTAGGTGACCAAACCTCTCGATGTAACTTCTAGACATTGTCAATATTGCAAATAATAATATGAATAACTTTGTCGTCTCAATTATTGATTTAATAATATAAAATATTATGCAAATGATAATCGTGATAATAATTGAATCAATAATATGAGAGATATGATGCAACAATTATCGAAAGTAATAATTGAGTATAACCGAGTGACTTCTCACGTAAGCATCAATAATCAATATCGTGAGCTACTACGCAACCACGCCAGACATCGTACTTTTAACATCGGTGTTTCAACAGTTAACGGTAAAACTTTCGCCATTATTTTCATAAAGTATTTTTGTCATTTTCTCAATCCGACAATAATTCCGTTGTGGGGTCACCAATGATTGTGTCGTTGTACGAATATTCCCTGTTAAAATGAATATTCCCCACCAATCGAATATTATATAACAACTCACAGATTTTGCAAAATTTGTAAATATTACCCACAACTATAACACTATATCAAATCCACACCATAATATTCAAAAATATATTTCGAGAAAATTTAATCTTTATTCAAAAGTTGGGGTCTTACAACCTCCCTTCTTATGAAATTTCGTCCTCGAAATTAAGGTGCGACTGGTATGTCGAAGAGGTAAGGATATCTTGATTTCATCTCGATTCTAACTCCCGTGTCATTTCTTCTACATCGTGGTTTCTCCACAAAACTTTGACTTGAGGTATAACCTTGGAGCGTAGAATATGATCCTTTTTATCCAAGATTTTAACAGGTAACTCTTCATACGTTAAATCTTCCTCTATCTCGTCTAGTTCTAATTCAATAATGTGGTTCGGGTCTTTCACATATTTACGTAACATAGATATGTAAAAAATGTTATGAACACGAGACATACTTCACAAAAAGCGAGTCTATACGCCACAGCTCCTACTCGATCGAGGATTAAAAATGGGCCAATGAATCGAGAGTTGAGCTTTCCTCTCTTTCCAAATCTCGTAACTCCCTTCCATGGAGCAACACGTAATAACACATGATCTCCAATATCGAATTTCACATCCTTTCGATGAAGATCAGCATAACTCTTTTGTCGATCTTGTGAGGTTTTTATACGTTGTCGAATCGTTTGAATCTTTTCCGTAGTCATACGTACCAACTCCGGTCCCAACAACGTTGCTTCACCCACCTCATCCCAGCATACTGGAGAACAACACTTTCTTCCATACAACGCCTCAAATGGAGCCATGCCAATACTTGCTTGATAACTGTTGTTGTAGAAAAACTCCACCAATGGTAGGAACTTATCCCAACTTCCCTTGAAGTCAAGGACACAGAGTCTTAATAGATCTTCAAGAGTTTGAATGGTCCTCTCCGACTACCGTCCGTCTCGAGGATGATATGCCGAAGCTAAATCGTAAATCTGCGCCCATAGCTTTTTGCAAACTAACCCAAAATCTTGAAGTGAATCTTGGGTCTCAATCGGAAACTATGGATATCGACATACCATGCGTCTTACAATCTCGTTTATGTACATACTGAGCAAGACGCTCAAGTGTATAAGTTTCTCGTATAGGTAGGAAATGAGCGGACTTGGTCAATCTATCAACAATGACCCAAATTGCATCTATGCCTTAAGAAACCTTGGGAAGACCGAAGAATTGAAATCCATGGTAATGTGTTCCCACTTCCATTCTGGAATTTCAAGTGGTTGCAATGGACCTTTTGGTACTTGATGCTCTCACTTGACTCGTTGACAAGTTAAACACCTTGAGATAAATTCTCGCTATCTCTCTCTTCATATTGCTTTCAACCAAAATGTATGTCAAGATCACGATACATTTTGGTACTCCTGAGATGGATTGCAAATGGTGTGATGTGCGCCTCCATCATGATTTTATACTTTAAATCGTGGTTGTTAGGAACACAAAGTCCGGAGTTGACTCAAGTATTCCTTCTTCATCGATTCTTGCTCCTAAGATAGCACCTTCTTGTACTTTCTTCCTCATATGCATCAGCTCCAGGTCTGTAGCTTGAGCAGCTTTAACTTTATCAATTAAAGTCGGTTCTACTCCTATATTCGTCATTATCACATGGGTCCCTGGAGTCTTTATCTCTAACTCCATCCTTTGCAAGTCATACAAAATGGGTCTTTGCGTTGACAATATTGCACTCGTACCCGCATATGATCTTCTACTCAGTGCATCAGCTACTACGTTCGATTTTCCAGGATGGTATTGAATAGTATAATCATAATCTTTCAACAGTTTGAGCCAACGTCGTTGCCGCATGTTGAGTTCCTTTTGAGTGAAGAAATATTTGAGGCTTTTATGATCCGTATAGATCTCCATTTTCTCCCCATACAGGTAATGCCTCCAAATTTTAAGCTTAAAACGACAAATGCTAACTCTAGATCATGAGTAGGATAATTCCTCTCTCATATTCTTTGAGTTTCGTGAGGCATAAAGGCTATGACTTTCCCATGTTGCATGAGAACACATCCTAACCCTTTGCTCGAAGCATCTTTGAGATGACAAATCCTCCGAGCGGATGGTATTGTCGTAACAGGTCTTTGAAATGAGTCTCCTCTTGAGTTCTTGAAAACTCTTCTCACATTCCACGCTCCAACCGAATTTTGTATCTTTTCGAGTCAGCTAAGTTAATGGAGTAGCGATTCGAGAAAACCCTTCTACGAATCTCCGATAATAACTCGCTGTTCGAGAAAGCTACGATGACTTGGTCATTCGATTTAGGTTGCTCTAGCTTTGAATTGCTTCAATCTTTGTCGGGTCAACAACTATCCCATGATTTGATATCACGTGCCCAAGGAATGCAACTTCCTCAAGCCAGAACTCGCATTTCTTCAACTTGGCATACAGCTTGTTTTCACGAAGCTTTTGGAGTATCAGCCTCAAGTGTTGCTCTTGATCTTCACGGCTTTTGGAATATATGAGGATGTCATCAATAAAGACGACCACAAAATGATCCAAATATTCCTTGAATACTCGGTTCATCATATCCATGAAGGCAGCAGGAGCATTAGTCAATCCAAAGGACATGACTAGGAATTCATAATGTTCGTACCGAGTTCTGAAAGCCGTCTTTGGAAAGTCATCGGTTTTAATCTTCAATTGATGATATCCACGAACGAAGATCAATCTTTGAAAAGAATTTGGCGCCAGAATCGGGTCAAACAGTCATCAATACATGGCAATGGGTACCTATTTTTGATGGTGACATGATTCAACTCCCGATAATCAATACAAAGTCGCGATACTCCCATCTTTCTTCTTCACGAATAGTAACAGGAGCACCCCAAGGAGATGTACTAGGACGAATGAAACCAATGTCTAACAATTCTCGCTGAATCGGGTCTTTAACTCAAGTTCAATAGAGCCATTCGATATGGGCTTTGGAAATGGGTTTTGTATCGGGTTCAAGGTCGATACAAAATTCAATTTCACGCCTGGGGGGTAAGCGAGAAGTTTCTTCGAAATACGCCAGAAATTTATTAACAATAGAAATATCATTCAAAACTGACGTATTTTTGTTTAGATCCGTGACATGAGCTAAGAAAGTTTGACATCCGTTTTTCAATAAACGAATAGCTTTATGGCTTGAAATGACATTGATTGATTTTAATGGTTTAGTTGTTTGAATTCGCATAATAGGTTGGTTAGGAATATGAAAGCTAACCACCTTACGAAAACAATCAATTTTTGCATGATGAGTAGTTAACCAATCAATCCTTAGAATCACGTCAAATGCAAGTATTTTCAATGAAATAAGGTCGACAGGTAATGTGAGGGTACCAATTTGAACCAAACAAGACTTATAAACAGTGGATGTAATGAAGGTTTCTCCCAACGGAGTTTCAACAGATAAGTCAAAGTCTAATTTCTCCGGAGTCAAATTTAATCGTTGAGCGCAAGTAGGAGAAATAAAAGAATGGGTAGAACCGGTATCAAATAAGGTATAGACTTCGCTAGAGTTTATGATAAGCTTACCCATGATGACCTCGTTCGGGTTCCTTGTTTTCTGGGAGGTCACAACAAATGCTCTCCCTTGCACCACCGGCTTTGACTTTTCTGGGACGGCCTTTGGTGCCTCCATCCTAGCTGAATTTGTCTTCGGTGAACGACAAAATCTGGCTAGATGACTTTCTCTTCCACAATTATAACACGCTTTGGATGGCATCGCGCAGTTTGGACTGATATGTCCCTCCCCTCCACATTTGAAACATATGATAGGTGGTCGTTCTCCTTCCTTAACCACGGTTGTTGGTGCTGACGTCTTTCCATCATTGTTGAATCTCCTTTTCTTGAAATATCCATTTTTATTGTCTTGGCCATGATTACTTAACCAAGTGGTTACCATTTTTCGCTAGTTGATTCCCTCCACGCTTGTTGTCACCGCTCGCCGATGGTCGATACCATCGGTATTTTCATGTTGCCTTCTACCGCTTTCTCTTGGTTGCGTTGACTCGTTACCGCGCTCCAATAACTAAGCCCTATTTACAACATCTGAGTACAAACACAGTTTATGAGAAATAAGATATTGACGTATCTCCGGTTTCAAACCTCTTAAAAACATTCGTGTCATTCGCTTCCTCATTATCGACCAAATGAGATGCAAACCGGGATAACTCGCAAATTTAGCCTCGTATTGCGACACGGCCATATTATTTTGCTCAAACTTGATAAACTCCACCTCTTTCATGTGATTTAATACTTTCGGGAAAGTACTTGTCGTTGAATAACTCTTGGAACTTCTCCCAAGACATCTTAAAGGCCAGTGGGTATGTTTTATAGATTTCACCAAGAATCGCTCTTCACGCAATATGAAGGTGGCGAAGGAACTTTTGCTCCTCGGAGCATCCCAAGACATCAAATATCTTGGTGATCTGCTTTATTCACGCTTCCACCTTAAGTGGCTTTGGCTCTCCAATAAACTCGGGTGGTCCCAGCTCCTTGAACTGTTTAGCGGTGACCTCCGAGAGTTTTCAGTGTTTCCACATGCATTTTGAACAGGAGCCGTTCTCGCCTGATGTTGCATGAATTGCATAAAGCCTCTGAACATTCCATCGTTCATCATTTGGTCAGTGTTGTTGTTTGCATGAGGATTGTCGCCTTCCTGATGCACATTATTCTGATTGTTGATCTGTGGAGACTCAACGGTCTCTTGTGCTCCATTGCTATTCTCAATATTCTCGGATGCCATTTTCAAATACTACCACAAAACAAGGGTTAATTGACATGCAGCATATTATCTCTATACTCTGACCAACCAATTAAAAACCAAAAAAAATTAGGTAGGTCATACTAGCGAAGGAATTTCCCGTCTCTCCCCTTCTAGTTCTAGTCTCACATCCTAGCCAGGGATCATATCCCTAAGCTTTGATACCAACTATGACGCCCCCAAAACAGGTATACATCACCTATTCCGAGTCGTCAAATACATGGTACAGAATACAAATACAACTTAATTATACAAATTGTCGTTCAAAGTACGATAAAACATACATCGTGAGTTTTAATACAAATATTGTCGCTCAGACAATATACAAACTCAAATTCAATATTATTACATTTATTTTCCCACTATTTCACTTTGAATAGTGAGGACTACTAATGCTATCATCTCGTTCGTCACTCCGCTCCCCGACTAGTCCTCGCACGCTCTCATTTCTGAAGAGAACAATGAAAGTAAAAGGGTGAGCTCAACTAGCCCAAGAGGAAATATTATGACTAAGATAATGCGTAATATATTATCGTTAGCCTTCAACGTTGTTAAACCGATATAATATAACAACCATCAAGTTTAAGCTGCAATGGAACAAGCAATCCATTAAAAGAGTCAAGTAGAGAATAAAATCTACTATCTTTTATGATTTAAAAGGTTTTCATCACTTTTATCACGTGGGAATCGACTTAATAAATAATCCACATCACCGAATCACCCCTCGCACTACTGGCCAAGGATATTCTTTAGTATCACGACCACAATTATCCATGCACTACATGTGCCAAGAATATTTGTGTATTCATTAATGGTCATGATCATGCCAACAATCGTCCATCAATGCACTACGGGCCAATGAGGACTTTTACCACATCATTTGTAACATTACGGTCATGATTATACCGAATAATCCCTGGTCATAATCATACCAAGTCCATCTATGCACTACAGACCACAGATGACTTTCAACAAAATATAAGCATGAGGATGATGAAAATGATATACGAATTCAATAAAACAAGTTCAAGAATTATTTGAACCAGGAATCAATAACGTCCAAATTGTCAACATGATACTACTTTGTAGAGTAAAATTCAAGAAATGCTCAGAAGAATATTTCCATGAAAAGATACTGGATGAAGCGCAAATATCAATGATATTCCACTAATTTCATGGAGTATAGAAGTCAAAACTTTAACCAACTGAGTATAATAAGGAATGGAATAACAAAAGAAATCACTAGGCATGCGATAGATCGCACAGGCAGGTTATTCCAACAGAATAATAATTAACGGAACCAGTCCCACAGAAACGCATGCATGGATATTCCAATGAGAATAATAAAGATGGAATCAGTCCCATACAAAACGCATGACATGATATTTCCAATGTAATAATAAAGATGTAATCAGTCCTAAGCATAAAACGCATGCATGTGATATTCCAACGAGTAATAATAAAGACGGAATCAGTCCGTACAGAAAACGCATGACATGGATATTCCAATGTAATAATAACGAATTGAATAACATAAGAATTTCACCAAGTATAGGGTAGCTCAGCAGATACAAAAGTTATTCCAATGTAATAATAAAGAATGGAATAATGAAGTTCTCTTCATGGATAAGAAAGAAATAATACTCCCTACCTTAGAAAAAGCTGGATATCGGAATAGTGAGGTAAAGTTGGACTTCTCTTCTTCTTTCTCTCTAAAATTTCTCTCTATAATAACTGCTCTATAGCTTGAGTGAATTGGTGAAGAATGATGAAGAAATGAGCTTCTATTTATAGGAAAATATAATTTCAATAATTGCACGTTTTGGGGCTCAGAATATTACAGTACAATACCTCCAACTTTTCTTTCATTTTTAATTTAGTCCTGTAAGTATTATCAAACTTGCACCACCTCCCCTAATAGTAAATAATGTGAATCAATAGCTCAATCACGTGACTTAATAGTATAATCATGTGAAAAATACGAATTACAGTATAGTACCTCCATCTATACCTCCATTTTTAACTTAGTCATGCATGTATTATCAATCTTGCACCAACTCCCCTAATAGTAAATAATGTGATTCAATAGTACACACATGTGAACAAATAGTTATATAAGCATATGAATTAGTAGCAATTAATTGCTCATTTATCCGATAAATTACCCGATTTATCAATATAACCCCCAGACATCAATTATCATCGGAATAGATGTCGATTTCCACTAACACTAATAATCCCAACACAATGGAACTATCAAATTCATTTTTAATCAACACAACTTATTCATCATTAATATTATATATCACAATATTTAACAATCAGGTCGTTCCCAGGAAAGAGGGGGCTTTCCGATAAGAATTTCTCCTTATTGGCGCGCAATTAGGTGACCAAACCTCTTCTTGACAGAACTTCTAGACAATGTCAATATTGCAAATAATAATATGAATAACTTTGTCATCTCAATTATTGATTTAATAATATAAAATATTATGCAAATGATACTGTGACAATAATTGAATCAATAATATGAGATATATGATGCAAAAGAATTCGTAGCAATAATTGAGTATAACCGAGTGACTTTTCACGTAAGCATCAATAATCAATATCGTGTGCTACTATGCAACTACACGCCAGACATCGCATTTTTTAACACCGGATGTTTCAACAGATTAACGGTAAAACTTTCGCCGTTATTTTCATAAAGTATTTTAAATGCGTTTTCTCAATCGAAAATAATTTCGTTGTGGGGGTCCACCAATGATTGTGTCATTGCATTAGACGAATATTCCCTGTTAAAACAAATATTCCCCGACTAATCGAATATTATATAACAACTCATGATTTTGCAAAATTTGTAAATATTACCCACAACTATAACATTATATCAAATCCACACCATAATATTCAAAAATATATTTTAGAGAAAATTTAATCTTTATTCAAAAAGTTGGGGTCTTACAATCATGACCATTGAATTTATAATTGAATATATTTAGCTTAAGTGCAAAGGTGAATTGATCAACATGGTTATAATTATTGTTTATATAAATTCCGAAATGATTATATATTTCTTTGAGATATTAATATCTTTGGTCTGTAGTGCAAAGATGACATGTTGTTGAATATCTTTGACCTGTAGTGCAAAGATGACCTGTTGTTGAATATATTTGGCACGTAGTGCAAAGATGACCTGTTGTTGAATATCTTTAGTATGTAGTGCAAAGATGAACTATTGATGAATATCTTTGGCCTATAGTGCAAAGATGAATTTATTAGTATGATTATGAACATAAACTGTGATTTGGTATAACCATGATCTTTGATGTTTCAAGTAAAGACATGTGATTAAAATTATCTTCGTCCTGGGTGCGAAGAGGAATTTAGAATCACAATTATGAGTATGAGTTATTCATATGATTGTGGAAAGGAACTGTTGATTGATGTTACAGGGATAAAACATTGTTGGTGGATTTTAACATGGAGAAGATAATAGACTTTATGGTCTATTTGACTCTTCTAATGGATTGCTCGTTCCGCTGCAACTATGGTTGAAAAGTTTTATCATCTACCATATGTTCTAAATCTCTGATTTATTATTGATGAAGGCTATTGAAAATTTAATTATCTTTAGTCATAATATTCTTTACTGAGCTAGTTGTGCTCACCCTTTTGCTTCACAATTCCTTTCAGGTAATAAGAGTGTAGCTGGGTCGAGCGGGGGTAACAGGGGAATAGAACGGTGGTCTCTAGCTGTGGAGGTTCTCCCTAAACAGTATAGAAAAGTGTGTTGTATTTTATACATCATTTAGTAGTTATATTTGGTGAACCAAATAGGGTGAAGCGAACCCAACGTTGGAAGGGTGTTTTGCCACTATCATACAAGATGTCTAATGACATGCCACTTCGTGTTATCATAAGACAAGGTTGTGCACATCCACTTGCTAAGTATATCTACAAGCACTACCTATATGATCTTGGAGTTTGGTTGAAGTATAATTCTCAATTAGAGACGGTAGAGATAATGATATGTCAAGAGAAGACTCACCATTGGAAAGAATATGATAGTAATCTTCTCATTTTTCTGTGGGGTTTATTGGGTCAACCAAGGATAATTCTGTGAGCGTATGATATGTATCATAACCTAGACGCATGGCCTCCCATGTACGAAGGTTTCCTTGAGCACTTCCCAAAGATTTTAATTTCTAAAACAGGTTATCGATTTGTACTTTTATGTAAGGTGCCATTGTGACGATTATCCAAGGTTGGGACATGAGTCACAGTTGGTATATATTTGTATCAAAACTCACAACATATGTGTTGTTATATTTTGCACGACAATTGTAGTAATAAAGTTATAGTTGTTTTATGTACCATGTTTTTGCGACTCAGAATAGGTTGGTTAGATTGGAACTATTTTGGGGGCGTCACACAAGTTGTTAGGCAAAAAGTTGTTGAAAATGATAACATTAACCAAACTGTTAGGCATATTTGTGGTTTGACAACTGATAACATGAATCAAAGTGAAAATGAAAAAGACTTTGGTGTTCAAAGTGAAACAACTGATAACATTAACCAAAGTGGTACTACTGATAAAGGGAAGCAAAAAGAAACAGATAAAGGGCAACAAAAAGAAACAGACAAAGGAAAAGGGAAACAAACTGGAAAGCCTAAAAAACAAACAAAACATACAAAGGAAAAAATTAAAAAAACAAGTTGATAATGATAATAGGGAAGAAGCAAAGCATCCACCATGGATGGATGTAGGACTGAGCAAAAAACGGGTATAACCGAATTACCGAACCGAAATAAGTTAACCGAAATTTTCTGACAATTCGGTTATTTTTAATATTTCGGTTATATCCGAAATATTTTACGGTTTTTGGTTAGTTTGTACGGGTTTCACTTTTGGGTCCGAACAAAGTCTTGCAAAGTTGCACAACACTTGAGTTGAGTTAAAATAATAATAACTGAATAGCAACAAAGTCCCACCATATCAAAATCCTCTGTGCAAAACGAACACAAAAACTCCGGCCTCAACTCTTCATCGTGTTCCATTTCCTCCCCTCCATTAAAAGAATCTATAAATACACAAAGCAAAACTCTAAATTTCCATTTGGTTCCCATCAAAACACTAAATTTTTAAAAACCCAATTCGTTCCGAAACCGATTTCACTACATCCAACCCAAAACCCTAAATTCCTAAGAAATCATAAACTTCCAATCATTCTTTCAAAAAATAATATCGAGACTAACCCGATCGAAATTGATATCGCCTGGATGAAGTAGAAAGACGAGCCCAAGAATCTGAGTCCATAATAATAGTACTAAGAAGAAGAAGGGTTTCCACTTTCCTGTTTGTTTTGTTATTCTGATAATTTATTTCTTCAATTAGCCTGCAGATATGGTAAAGATTCCTTTTTTATACTGTCATTACATACCCATAGTAAAATAGATTATATATATAGCCCTAAAAAAGATTGAAGAATAAAAAGGGTGTGCAGAAAGTTCAAAGAAATGGGAGGAAAGAGAAAGAGGAGACTCTTTCTAGTCTCTACCGAGCTCTCATGGTAGGCATGTATTTGTAATTAACTACGAAAATGCCCCCAACTACCTAATTGAAATTTCTTCAAAAAATGTGTGAAGCTCTGTCGAGGAAAGAAGAAATTACTTTGGCTGACGTCATGTGAATAAGTTCGGTTATTCGGTTATCATAGATTTCGGTTTTCGATTATAATCGAAATTCTTGTTCGGTTCGGATAATAACCGAATGCTCACTCCTAGATGGATGAGGATCTAGAAGGGCCTGGGGATGATGATATATTCGAAGAAGGCACAAAAAAATAGATGAACCAAAGGTGAACATGAATGATGTCTTTGTAGAGGATTGGTGGAGTGATGGTGATGATGGAGAAGGGAAAGATGCATTAAGGAGGAAGTTTGTTCTGTCAGATGATGAGGACAATTTAGAAGGGGGTGGATGTATGGAGTTTAATGAGGCAACTGATATGGGTAAGATAGAATTTGAGATTGGAATGGAATTTTTAAATCATGAAATTTTTAGACAAGCTTTAGTTGAATTTTCTGTTAAAGGGGGGTTTGACATAAAGTATATTCAAAACGACAGAAAAAGAATAACTGCTAAGTGTAAAGCTGAAAACTGTAAATGGAGGATTCATGCATCAGTCAAACATGGTGAATAAACTTTTAAGATAAAATCTTTGGGGGGGGGGGAGAGACCATACATGTGCTGGACTAGATAAGAATCATCTTGTTGACAATAGATACTTGGCCAAAAAATATATGCATGACTTGAGAGATAATCGTAAGTAGAATTTGCAGGCATAGAAGAAGAAGGCACAAAAAGAATGTAACTTTAGTCTAAGTAAATCATCCCTATATAGAGCTAAAAGAAAGGCTTAACAACATATGCAAGGTGATGTAGGAGAGCAGTATAACATGCTGATGGATTATGTGGAGACAGTCAAATAGTTTAACCCTGGAACAGTCTTCAAATTTTGTAGTGAGGGTCTAGATGAAAGACCTGGTTCACTACCTATTTTTCAAAGGCTTTATATGAGGCTTGCTGCTTCCAAACATGGTTTCTTAGTTGGGTATAGACCTATTATAGGATTAGATGGGTGTTTTTTAAAGGGGGGTTTTTGGAGAGCAGCTACTAAGTGCTATAGGAAGAGATGCTAATGACAACATATTTCCCATTGCAGTTATTGTTGTTGAAATTAAATGTAAAGATAGTTGGCAGTGGTTTCTTACTCAGCTTCTAGATGACATAGGTGAAAATGAAACAAGAAGGTATGTTTTCATTTTCGAAAGGCGTGTAAGGGGGGCTAGTAGAGGTGTTCAATACAATGTTACCCAACAATGAACATAGATTTTGTTTAAAGCATTTGTACAACAACTTCAAAATTAAGTTTAGGGGAAGTCGCTAAGGATTTGTTCGGAACGCAATTTAGTTGTGGTGACATGTTCTCATTTGAAGCAGCCATGAAGGAGGTGCACAAAGATGATGCAGAAGCAGATAATTGGTTAATGGCTGTTGGGCCAAAATTTTGGCCCAGGTCTCATTTTTCACCCCACTGTAATTGTGATGTAGTAGTGAACAACTTGAATGAGTCATGAAATAATTACATCCTGGAGGCAAGGGATAAAGGTATAATAAACATGCTAGAGTGGATAAGAAAAAAATTAATGGTTAGGTTTCAGGTAAAAAGGGAAGGCATGGATAAGTATGTAGGGTCACTTGGGCCCAGAATTCAGAAAAAATTGGAGATGATTAAGAAAGCTTGTAGGGGATGAACTGCTTTGAAGTCTGGGTGTGGAGAATTTAAAGTATAAGTTGATGACAGAACATGGGTTGTGAATTTGAATGATTGGACTTGTGGTTGTAAAATGTGGCAGCTTAGTAGGATTCCTTGCAGACATGTTGTGTCTGCAATATGGGCAAATAGGGAGCAGCCAGACGCTTATTGCCATCAGTGCTATAACAAGGATGTATACTTGAACACATATAACTTTATCATAAAGCATGTGCCAAGTCAGCATGAATGGGTTCATTCCAATTTTGCACAGATTCAACCTCCACTCTATGATAAGTCCAACCGATGCACTCAAGGAAACTCGTAAGAAAGTGCGCAGATGAATCAAAAAACTAACATAAAGCAACAAGAAAAGGTGGCACTGTCACATGTGCAAGGTGTTTAACACTAGGGCATAACAGCAAGGCATGTACATTGTTTTTTCATCCAAATCAAGAATAAACAAGGTATATAAATGTTTTTCATACCAGCAATTGTAATTTTAACTCTTATTTATAACAGTTTAACATGTTTTGATTTTCTGACAAATAACAAACAACATCATTCAACTGCACAATCAACACGATCCAAACATTCCTACTAGGACCACGTCACCCAATCAAGGGATCGCAACTAATGTGTGCAGATTCTCGTTAAGGTACATTTTAATAGGTTACTTGGTGTACCCTGTTTACAGGGAGAACCTCCTTGGTTAAGCTACATTTTAAGTGATATTACTGGGTTAAGCTACATTTTAAGTGATATACATTACTGGATAACTGTTCATATTTATGTTTAGGTCAGTTGGTGTTCATTGATTGGCATGGTTCATTGGTATATTCATTATGAGATAAATGTTCATATTCATGTTGCTTATACACTATACAACATCTTTGTCAAACTTTGATCAGTGATATATTTTTAGTTAGTTTTAAACAAGGTCTGGACTGATAGTCAGATCTGAAAACTATTTTTGACACTGTAAAAGTTAACTTATATTGGACTGATAGATTGATGACATGTTGCTATGCTATGAATATGATTATGTGTTGGACTGATATATTGATGACTTGTTGCTTGTGCATTACCTTTGTTTGAAACCTTTATTTGGGATAACAAACATGATTGTGCATTACTTTTCAGCCAAATCCCAGGCCACAAAAGTTGCATATTAGAGGACAGTCAAGTAATGGGATTGCTACTGCTACAACAACTTCAGAAATGCCTAATCAACCCAAATCAAGCTCTCAACCTAATCCCACACCAACTTTGTCTACTATGTGGAGTAATCAGCATGCTTCAAGCTCACAGCCTACGAGGAAGAACATAAAGAAGGGAGCCATAAAGAGCAAGATAGGCAGATCACCAAAATAGGGAGGACTGGGGGGATTAAGGCTTTAATGTTTCAATGGGTAGTGTTTGGTTCATTTTTGTCTTGTAACTGTTTTTAACAATGTTGATTGTGTATACTTTGTCTACTATAGTTGGCATCAATGTATAATGTTTTGATTTCAATGGGCATATATTGTCTTGTACAGATATATACTTTGTCTACTAGTTGGCATCAATGGGCAGTGTTTTGACAATGTTGATTGTCCATTTTGGAATTATTTTTGCAATATTGCTTTACTGCACCTTGTTTAATCACCTTGCAATATTTCATTCCATGAAGACAGTTTATACATTCCATGAAACATTACCACTAAACATTAACATAGAATTTCTACTTACCGTCTTCACGTTACTTTCAACAACTACCATCCATAGAATTTCTACTTACCATCTTCACATTAAACATTTAATGTTGAGTGAAATCCATATAGCAAAATCAGCTACTATTAACATAAATCCAACAAGTTATGTCCAAAGAACATATATAAAACAAAATTTGTAATCCAATAATTTAAAGATGAAGAACTAATTCCAGGGATCCATAACATAAAATCTAACGAAGAAAAAAGGTTTGCTACCATTGGTCTCCTAAACTACATTCATTTAGTTTATATATTCATTTGTTACTAATAAAATACATCATGACTGACATGAAATACAACACAAGTCCAACAACAATTATCATCTTCACATTACTTTCAACAACTATTATCCTACTTGGTATGTTATTCAGCTCACACGAACACTTGCATTTTGTTTCACTCACTAATGTCCCCATTCTGTCATTGTCTTCATTGGGGTCATTGACTATTCCACTTTAGTTTGTTGTAGAAGGCAAGCACCATGCCCAAAACTCACACTCACCGCATACAAAATATAACCTCCCCTTCGATGGTTTGTTCGAGTCAACAATTCTTACACTTGCTTTTTTTCCACATTTACATCGCCTAGGTATGTAGCGGAAGTCACCATTCATCCTTCCTACATCATTGCTTGACGAAGACATGACTCATGATTCACATAAACAACACAAAGAATAATATCAAAGAGTAGACCATAAATGTATATATATTAGTTTTAGCTTGAATTTGCTTTTCGCTCTAATCTAATACCTTCAAAATTTCTAATTAACACCACATATGATAAACAAGTCAAGCCCAAGCTTTACTTTGGTCTAATATATAGTTTTCAGTCAAAATAGTTCTTTTAGAACTTTTATCAAACAGCTGATAGGCATACTTTTAGGTTACTAATTTCATAGCCATTGTTTACAATAACAACCCATTACAACATCCTTATTACTCCACAACCCAACCTATCTCCTTGTGCTTAATTTCCATACATAACAAGATAGATACCAAAGTTGAACTAAATCTTACAAAGAAGAATATAAGCAACTAAAAGGACAAACAGTCCTTCAAGTTCATGCCCAGCCATTCGGCCATGAAAGTCATTTTCTTAACAAGGATGGAATGAAAAAGGAATGGAAGGGATTGGAAAACTTACCTTCAGAAATTGCAAATGGTTGTTGCTCAATTCTTTCCCCTTTACCAGCCGGATTCCTTTTCCTTCTCTCCTTATGTGCTACGATTTTTGGAGCTTTAGTTAAGAAGTAGCTTATTTCCCCTTAGATGTCACTTCCTCTATCAAATCAAAGAGAGGCTATTCACCATCAAGAAAGACAGTAAGCCAAGGGAAGGAAGAACTGAACTTCTAAGCTGGTAAGAAGTATACTAACTGAATTTGGTCGACTAGTAGCCTTCAATTTGGTCTACTACATCACGTCTGCGATGGAGCTGAGATGGGGTAGAACAAAATGATTCAGATATGCTTTTAAAAGCCAAGAGGAAGAAGAAGGGGGTATTTCAGACATTTACCAGTTATTTTTTACTGTTACAGCCCCTTCTCACGCGCTTTTGGTGTCTGACATACACACACGGTTAAGTTGGATGGAAAATGTGACTTTTTCACTTCAACTCAAAAAGTCGAGAGTTTAAATGTAGCTTTACTGACTATACAGATGGTTAAGTGGGAAAGCGTCCAAACCCTAGGTGATTATCTGAACTTTACCCAAATTATAATGAAAAACTAAGGACACGATGTCATTTTGTATTACTTAGCAATAAGAAGAGGACACTTTTGTTAGAATTTGAGCCAAAATTAAAGTGAGTTTTATTAATTATTTAAAGTGAATCCACATATCAATATGTTCTACTTCATGAGTAGATTAAATTAAGTATTTGGAAGCTCAAATCCATGGAGTAATGAATGAGATATTAACTTCAAAAAATCACCCCTGGAAATGATAATAAATGGTTGTGGGAAGCTAAATCCCACATCGGTTTAGAACTAAAATTTTGATCTGTTTATATACAAGAAAGGTACTCTTAAGTTTGGGCCCTAAGGAGCACCCTCTTTTGTGGAAGGGTTAAGACCTAACCAAGGCTTAGTTTGAACTCATACGCGCACCATCGTCGACTGGTCGGGCTCGTGGGTCTGGGTCATTGTATATAATTTTTTGGCCAAAATTTATTTAAATTTATTTATTTTATTTTAGTTCTATTATTAAAAATGTTTAGTTTTGATAAATGTTATTTATTATCAAAATTGTGTCGTTTTGGAGAAATATTATCTACCGAACATGTAAGACCCCGAATTTTATGAAATAAAAGTATTTAATTTTTTTTATAAATATTATTATAAATAGTAAGGTGATAATTTAATAAATGTTATAGTTATGGGTAATATGTGCAAATTTTGCAAAAGTAAGCAAATTGTCATAAAATATTTGTTTTGTCGGAAAATATTCTTTTTGTCGGAGAATATTTGTACGACGAAGCAATCATTGGAAAATCTCACAACGGAATAACTGACGGATATAAAAAGTGACAAAAATAAACTTTTTATAAAAATAACGGCAAAACTTTTACTGTTAAACTGTCGAAATAACTGGTGATAAAAGTACAATAATATGCGTTGTTGCACAGTAGCACACGATATTGCACAGTATATCTAATTATTGATACTTACGTAAAAAGTCACTCAGTTTCATTCAATAATTGCCATAGTAGTTGCTGCATAGTATCTCATATTATTGATTCAATAATTATCACAGTATCATCTGCACAATACTTTATATTATTAAATCAATAATTGACATGACACAGTTACTCATATTATTATTAGCATTATTGACAATGTCTAGAAAATTCTGTCGAGAAAAGGGGTTAGGTTATTTAATTGCACGCCAGTAAGGAGAAATCCTTATCGAAAAACCCCCTATTTCTTGAGAACGATCTGGTTGTCAATATTGTGAGTTATAATATTAATGGTGAATAATTATTGAAAAGATTAAATATTTTTTTGATTAAAGATAAGTGAATTACAAAAGTTAAGGGTGAATAATGAGAACTTGGAAAACTTTAGAGGTACCAAAGTGTAATAAGTCAACCAATCCTTGTGATCTTGAATCAACCAATCAGAGAAGAGATTATGCAAGCATGATGTAAGCCTTAAAGAAACACAAAGTTGATGTCATCATGATGATGTCACTTGGTGGAAGATGATTGAGGGACTAAGGTGCAATTGATGAGGTATTAAACTGTAATTAACCTAGGTACCAAACTGTAACAAGCATAGCTCTAACGTGCAATTATCGAAATTATGTTTTCCTATAAATAGATAGCTAAGTTCATTAGTTCTTCACCAATTTACAAAACCAAGTTATAATCAAAAGTTAGAAAGAGAGAGTTCTTGTGAGTATTCTTTTAGTGTAGTGCAAGATTTCCTCCAGATAATCTCCACTATTACAGTCATAACTACTCTCCTATTAAGGTAAAGGATGTTATTTTCTTCATACTCATAAGGGCTGTCATTCTATTCTTTATTAATTTGTGGGAATAACCTATCTACGCGGATTACCGCATGCCTGGTGAATAACCTTCGTATTTATTCTTTATTAAATTTGTGAAAATGATCTGTCTACGCGGATTACCGTATGATGAATGAAAATACATTTACAGTTTCGTATATTATTTCATTTCATATTCCTAAATCTAAATTTGTCTAATAAAAGAGAAAATACTTTATAATACAAAGGCAATGATATACATACAAAGAAGAAGAATGATTGTTGGCAACCAGCACAGATGCACCCCAATAATGGTCTCTACCTCACTAAAACCCCAGTTTTTCCTTCTCTATTTTGTCTAAATAGAGATAAATATCCACACACACACACAAAATCAGACCTGGGGATGCAGCAATAAAGTATAATATATCTGGAATCCTAATTAGGATTTTCCGCTGTCGACACCGAGTTCAAAATGCCACCACAACCACAACGAGTTTAATTCACCTTGTATCATCAATCAAAATTGTCAATGTAATATGTAAATACCTTCAAGGTTCTGCAATCAGAATCTGTCCATCTCAATGTTCAGCAGCATCGGTTAAAATTATTTTGTGTATTCCTGCAAAATTATAACGATACCTGATAAAAAAAATACTGGTCACTTAAAATTCTCATAACAGACTGTTATATTTTTTTTGGATGCACAAATTCTAATATTATTTTATATATAAGCTGGATTTACCTCTTCTCTAGATCTTCATCACCACTAAAATGGATTTTGAATCTCATTCCAGCAAAAAGTTTGTACATCTGAGCTTTAAGGTACTTGTTGACGGTTGACACTTGCCATAAACTTGGACTTGTTAATTCTGGAATAAACAAGTGGTTTTCAAGAACTACTTAAATTAAAAATATACTTGAAACTAAAAAGTAGAAAGGAGACTTGGAAAAAGAAGAAGTAGAAAGGAGTCAATTTTAAGAAACTTGAAACTTATACTAAAAGTGATTCACTTATGCTACATTTGGATTAAAATGAATTATTCTATACTCTCCATCCCCAAAGAATAAAATTCATAAATAAATTTGAGAGAAATAAAAATGGTTCAATCCATTTCAATCGCAACCAAACACAATTTTTTTTATTCCATAGGAATGAGTCATTCAATTCCTATCTTCGTCACTCCAATCCAAACGTAGCATTAGTTTGGTCAAGTTACAAGAATCATGTCTAATTCACAATCATAGATCAAAGAACGGAACTGCAGAAACAGAACTGCAGAATATTAAAGATTTCAAATCATCAGTAGGACCATGTTACATTGAAGAACGGCTAGCTATAAGGAAGCTTTTAGTAGACGTTGGTGCTATTTACTTAGAATATCAAGTTTTTGTTAGGAAATCAACACTTCTACATTTCTTTGCTGCTTCTTTTAAGGTTTCTCCATTTTCTTAACCAATGAATATTACTTTTGTAGCTTCAATGATGTTTTCGAGTTTATTAGTATCTTATGAGAGGTGTCAATGTTGAAGGGTGATTAGTCCTCGAATTGGGAGAAGCTTAACTTAAGTGGTTGCGAGTATGTAGGCTTGGTGAGAAAATATTCTTATGTACACTTTCTATTATGGATATAGGACCAGTGTGAGCTTTTAGCAAGGCAATTATTGAAATCATAGGGCTATGAAGGATTTGCTTCCTAAAACTCCTCCAGAATTGCAGAAGAGGAGATTATAGTCATAGTCTGTGGAGTACTGCAGAGGTAATTTTGTTTACTTCCTATGTGAAAATGTGGTGAGGAAAATATTAGCGTACGTTCGTGCATGCAGAAGGAAATGAAAGGGAGATTGTTTTGAGAGGCAAAGTTGTAGATTTGAACTTGATCAATATTATCACACGATATGTTTCTTTTGTTTCCCCTTTTGGTTAGTCTCTGGGAGATGGCTCTTTCATTCGTTAAAATTGTGCAAAACATTCCACTACTTTGTTTTCGCTCTATTCTTTTCTTCGACTTGAATTATGCATTTAATATACCAGATCATCGTTAAATTGTGCACATACATATTTCAAAAAAGATTAGTGCATAAGTTCCAATATTTCTCTTTCTAGAATACCAAATAGAAAATAAATTATTACGTAGTTTAAGCATAATGTAACTTGCCTTAGGAGTACAACTTCCACACCTGCTACAAGCTTCTTAGAATTAATAAATAAGCTCCCACCACCAGTTGTAAACAGCTCCTACACTAGGCAACATTACTAGTATTTTGGCAAGAGCATGCCAGAGTTCCTTACACAGCACATTAGTATTAGAGTTCCCGATAATACACGTAACAAATGAGAATTAAAAACTAGAATAGACAGAATAACTATTATAATTCCAAACATTGACCATTATTAAGTTGCAAACTACTTGGTATTATAGATTTGAAATTTGAGAGAGAGAGGGGGGGGTGGGGGGAGAGGGGGGGAATATGACAAATAAAGCTAGATGAAAACCAAACCAAAGGTAACTACCAGATTACCAGAATTAGGTCCACGGCATGAACCATTTGAACCAACCAATGACATTGAGAATCCCAACACAAAGATTTCAAACCTGCAACTCTGCAAACTGCAAGTATCCAAGTAAGGATCAGATGGGATGATCAAATTAAGTCCTTAAACTAAACCATTCAAGCGAGGTTATGTATTTTCCCCATCTAGAAAAGGAAAAATGCACACAAGCTTGAAGACCAATAATAAATCATTTTGACTGAACAACCTTTAGTGCGTTAATTGATACATTGTCTCACAAAAAGTATAACAATATTATCTGTTTAACACAAGATCGTTGTAGACTCTACAGTCCATAACATGAAATAAAGCTACTGAACCTATCTACATCCAGATACATGTATTGGATTGATGAGTCATAAGAAGACAATTCATGGTTTAAATGCTCATTTGTTTCTAACAAATAAAACATTTGGTCCTACAACCATAATTAGGACCATAATTATGCTATCAAAATGATAAATTTGACCCGATAACCATCAAATTTGTTTTTATTGGAGGCCTATAGTAATTTGAACAGAAATCTGCAACTCTGGGCTAGCTAGGGCTATACATAATGGAAAAAAAACTGTAAGCATGACAATAAAAAAACTGTAAGCATGACAATATATAATTTTGAATCCTTTTGGGGCACAGTACTATGCACAAAATGTAATTATTCATAACTTCTTTTGTGCTTGATTTACTGCTTGGATATACTTCTGTTTTTTTGCTTATTTGGATTATTGAAATAATCTACTTACACATTTATAAAAATAATCTAGAAAATTGTTTATAAAACTAATTATTCAAGGTTGCAAAAAGAAATAAAAATAAGGAGACACATATGCAGAAAAACTGTTCTAATGTGTTTACCTTGGCAACTTTATATTAAAAAGATGAAAATCAATAATCTAGGTTCCAAAAATTTGTAAAAGCATCACAACCTTGCTTTTTCTGATTTTGTCAATATCTGATTATATGGACCAAATACGCAAGAATAAAAAAGTTCGAAGTTCACTTTCTGCTTCTTTTTTTCTAATTAAAAAAAACAATAATCATATTCCCAAAAGAAAATTCAAATAGGCTCATTAACAAAGTCTTTGGATAGCACATCAGACTACAAATCTAGACCACATAATTTTAAATTATCTGCTTCTCAGATTTTGCATACATGATTAATTATAAATTTATAATTGTGAACAAGTAGAAGTGACCTTTTGTGGGCACGTTAACAAACTCCATGAAATGATCACCATCCAATTCTTGGCACAAAGGTTTGATCAGTTTACTACTCCTGTCGTGTCCTCTTCTAGTATCCCCCATATTGTGAAACAAGTTCAACAGCAAAAATAAAGGTTAATCATGGTTACTCAAAAACCCAGGACATTAACATGTGAAAGATCGTAATGTACAATAAATTAAATTAACTTGTACATTAAAGCCCTAATCAGTCATGTTACCTCATCTAGCAGCGAACAAAAATAAATGCATATAAACAGTATCACAAGGTTCCCCGAATGCCTGATCCAGTCAGACAAAGATCATTTCATCCACAGCTGGACTCAGTGTTTTGAGTAAATCCACCATCTCTTCAATCCTCGAATTAGAAAAATTGCCAACTGTGAACTTCTCAACAATTCCCTTCACTTCAATCAAGCTATAGCCAGGCTCCTTTTTCAGTCCACTACCCTTCAACATCTTCCTGGCCTCTGTGACACCACCCCACATTTCATCTGACGCATATAGGTTAGACAATAAAATGTACGGGGAAGTAGTAACAGGCTGAACTTTTAGCAGTCATCTTGCCAAACGTTCCCCAATTTCGACATCTCCATGCAGTCTACACGCTGAAAGCAAGCACCCTAAAACAACTGCATCATGCCCAAAAGAAAACTTCTCAATGTACTCTTCAGCCTCTTTTAGCCTTCCGGCTCGTCCTAGTAGATCGATGAGACATGAAAAATGCTCAGTATCAGGAGCAATCCCATAGATTTCATGCATAGAGTTAAAATAGGCTTGGCCCTCATCCACAAGTCCTGAATGATTACAAGCTGCTAAAAGCCCAACAAATGTGACACTATCAGGTTTCATTTCTCTATCCTTCATCTGCTCAAACAGTTCTATCGCTTTTATCCCAAGCCCATGATTTGCAAACCTATTTATTATGCTGTTCCATGAGACAACATTATGGCAACTCCTTTGTTTAAACACAGTATATGCATATCCAATACAACCACATTTAGCATACATGTTTACAAGTGCATTACCAACCCCTACATCCTCATCCAACCTTGTTCGAATTAGATGGGCATGAATCTGCTTGCCTTGGAGAATTGAAGCAAGGCCAGCACATGCAGAAAGGGCACTGGTATACGTGTAGTAGTCAGGCCTTACATTAACATCATTTAACACATCTCTAAATATACCCAAACTCTTTCCATGTTCATCACAATGAGAACAAGCAGTGATGAAAGTGTTCCAAGAAATGACATCTTTCTCTTGAATCACCCTAAAGATTTTCTCTGCTTCTTCTATCAAATTGAAGTTTGAGTACATCGTCATTATCACATTGCCAATAAAAGCAGTGGAGTCAAGCTTGAGCTTGACTGTTAGGCAATGCAGTCCCATTCCTCTTCCCAAATCTTCTGCATTAGTACAAATTCCCAATACTGCCACAAAAGAAAACCGATCTGGGATAAGACCTTGTTGGCACATAAGTCTAAAGGCTTCAAACCCTCTATTTGGTTGTTGGTTTTCTATGAACCCCGCAATTAGAGCATTATAGGAGACAATATTTGGTTCAGATGCAGTGGTGAAAATTGAAAAGGCATCACTTGGTTGACCACATTTCATGTACATTGAGACAAGCGAGTTGGAAACGAATGAAATCGACGATGAGCCAAATTTTACTGACTGAGCATGTATTTGCTCCCCTAGTCTCAGTGCCAATTGACTGGCACATGCACTAATAGCACTAGCGAAGATGTATTCATTGGGCTTGAGTCGCAGTTGAGAAAAAAGTTCAACAGCCAATAGAGGCATCCATGCCTGGTCGTAACCCAAGATCATAGCTGACCAGGTGACAAGATTTCTATCAGACATCTCGTTGAACACTTGGCGGGCAGAGTTTATGCTGCCACACTTAGCATACATGTTAAGAACATGATTGGATATAAAAACATCAGACGCCATGCCTGTCTTGACAGCAGCAGCATGAAGGGATAGACCATATAGGAAAGCCTTGGTTTTGGAGCAGTGGTGCAAAAGAGAGCCAAGAGTTTCTGGAATCATTTAGTTAACCGTAATATCCATCAGATACAATGGCAACTATCTAACATAAAGGACAGGTCCATTGGTAGCCTATGTCAGAAGTTTTCAGTATTAGTATAAAGTATAAAACTACTGCCTCTACTCCAAACTATAAGATCAATATTGATAGTTTTAATGTCATTTCAAGTTTAAAATTGACATGATTCATTCAGAAAACAATAAATCTTTTGAAAGTCAATTTGAATAATTATGAAACAATAAATCTTATAATTAATTGTATGTTTTAGATTATTTACAGTATTTATTATTGCATTGACTAAAATTAAATTAATATATTTCAATCAATTAGAATATTTCATCATTACGTTTTTATTACTTTCTGCATAGATAAAGTATTAAGATAACTACATAGAGTAAATAAAAAATAAAGGAAATTCAACTGGAAAAGCAGTAATATTTTCGTGAGAACAAAAACACACCCAATTTATAAACTTTAAATCTGAAAATTGGAGTATATGTGAAGCAGAAAAAGAAATTAGAACAACACACACAAATTTTTATTTTAAAAAAACAATAATTATTAAGAGAAACAACAAACCTTCAAATTTACAGAGGGAAAATGGGTGAGAACGATGAAGAAGCGTAAACCAAAAGAAAATAGGTGAAGGTTTATCAGGAAAAACCCGCCAAATTTCAAATCCTTTATGTATTATTGAACACGGCGTCGTTTCAATTGCATGGATGGCTTTTCTTTTTGTTGTCTCAATCACCTCCGACCATGACGTGTTGCATGTTCTTCTTCTGCACAGTCGGTTTTCTGTGTTACCACTGCCACTTTGTAACGAATTGGCTGATGAAATAGAGCTTGTTTTGACGGCAACTCTATGGCCCTGTTCCGTAGTGACTTATAAGTAATGTTCATTGTAAAGGATGAGTTATGTGAGAAATATTTATTTTTAATTTATGAGTTGATTTTTAAATTAAAATAAATAAACAATAATTTAATATTTATTTAAAAATAATTTATAAGTTTTTTCTAATAAGTAGATTTAATTAAATATAATGTCCATTTTATTCTTATTCTGTTTTTGCTAAATTATATGTCTAACCCCCTTCAAACTAAAAACACCTTATCACAATGTTTGAAGGGGTTAGAGATATTTGTGTTCTAACGTAAACACAACGGGCCTAATTTGAAGTTCTGCTCTGCTCTCTCTCTGCGCTCGATCCCTCAATTTCTTGCCCTCCTTCCCTCCGCAGCTGTTACTCCAGCTACTCCTTCGATTGCTGTTAGGTACCAAACCCTAGACCACATGTTTGATAAATTCACATTTATCTTGACTTTTGTATTAGGGGGCTTATGTTTCGGATTGGTTTATACATGGTTTATTGTTTTAACATAACAGAAATTTTATTTTTAAGTATTTAAACACTCAATTAAATATGAATCTTTGGCATGGGGTTTTCTTCTTTGCCTCTTTAATTTTTATTTTTGACTATAGTTTCAGAGCCTGTGGGTTTCGATTCAATTCCATTTTTTGTTAATTTAAGTGGTTCAGATATTTGATTGATTGAATGAATTGTTGTATACTGGGTTGTGCTTAATTAGGAATATGTGAGCAGCTTAATTTTAGTAATTTTCAGTAACTTGGGTTCTGATTATATAGATTTAACCTGGGTTCTGCTTAACAATTGGATATAAATATATTGGTGCAAAATTATATATTTGCACTATACATGAATGTACTCTCGGTACCTGTAAAAATAAAGTCACAGATATATATGATGGACATGGAATGAAAATTAATAATTATACAAATAAGGAAAAAAAATGTTGTTGAGGGTTTGGAATTCTACCTTATTGGCTGATGGATTGTTTTCATGGTGATTGTTTCTTCGGAAACAAGTGATGATGATGTTTTTGTGTGATACTTTTGTTGTGTAATGTAGATATAAAAATAGCATTTAGTAATAATTGTCTTAAAGGTATTGTACAAAAAGTATCGGATTCTCTTACATCTTTTAAAGCTTGATATACATTGTTGAGCCTCTTCTCTAACAACTTAAACTTTGAGTAACTGGTTGCTTAACATGTTTTTATAGCTCTGAGTTTGTAAGGTGTTTGGTCAATTCTATTTGCTTGCAAATGATCCAATTTATGTTATACCATATGTAAGTTCAGTTGCATTCTGTCTGATTTTTGCATTATGAGTCTGACCATATGCAAGAGGGGCTTGCACGTGATAGGGAGTTTTAAAGCAGTATCCATAATTGGGTCCATTCCTTAAATCTTAAGGTCTTAGAGCAAAGGTAACATAACAATGTAAGTATGAATTTGTAATTTTTCTGGTCCGATTATTAGCTGTTGAATTTTTATGGTCTTCAATAGCTTGGAGTCTGACCATATGCAAGAGGAGCTTGCACGTGATGGGGAGTTTTAAAGCAGTATCCATAATTGGGTCCATTCCTTAAATCTTGTTCAAGGTAACATAACAATGTAAGTATGAATTTGTAATTTTTCTGGTCCGATTATTAGCTGTTGAATTTTTATGGTCTTTTTTACTTGTTCAACTGCTTAATTGTGGTTTTAGTTAAAATAAATATATGTGTAATGTATTCCTTGAATTGTAAGTCATGGGATTAGTCTATACGGCCTCAGCCGCAATCTATGCTGTTGTAAAGTACCAACCTTAGTTTTTCAGAAGTTTTCTTTACCACCTCCAAAGTCTATGTTTTTCCTGAACTCCATTATTGGAAATGGCATACATGTGGTTTTAACTGTAGAATTGTAACATCCGTCAATGATAGCCCGTAAAAGATTGACTATTGATGAGCTATGTATCTGTCTTGAAAAATATATGCATGCATAAGCCTGTACACTTTTAGTCGTGGTTATTTTTGAAATCTATAAATCACTAATTTAAAACCTGATACTCTTTTTTAAAATTTTACTCTTTGTAAATGAGGTAGTTTTTTTGTAACTCTTTCTTTCATATCATTTTGTGTTTTGTGTGTCTGAGTATGTGAATGTGGGTGCGGGTGTGGGTGTCTAGAGTTCCAGGAATATCCGGTAGAGCCAATCATCTTTCCCTAATTGCTCATTCATGACTCATGTTTTCATTTCTTTCTACATTCCGCATCAAATATGAAAAATGTAATTTTGAGCTATATAAAAGTTATTTTTTTTTTCTCAATTTCTATGAGTTTATTTTTTGATTTCAAGAAGTTTCTGATAACATTGAAAGGAATTCATTTGTTTTTATTAATGCCCTTTTTAGTAAACTTTACATTTGATTTTTACTTATAAGTCATTATAACATCTTCATAATCGTTTTAACTTAATTTCCGACTTAAAAGTCAAATTGATATAAAGCTTTTACTAACTTAAAATAACTTATAAGTCAACTTATATTTTAACTTTAAGTCATTTTAAAATAAGTCGTTACTAAACGGGCCCTAAGTTTCAAAGTTAAGATTTTGGGGTTCAATTTTAAAGTTTAGAATTCAGTTAGGGAACTAATTTTGCGGATGGAGAAAGCGTTATGCGCGGCTTGTATGAGCCATGCGTTCTATGTCCCAAGAACCCTAAAGTTATTTTTTTTTCCTTTTTTTTAAAATTTATTAAAGTGTGATTGTTTTGTTCATTTGAATTGTCAGCTTGAAATATGGTAGAGGATCAGGAATGGAGAAGTTTGGGATGGAAAATGATTTTGAAGGCAGGCAGTGGATAGGCGGAGAATTCTACTATGGGAAACGCAAGGACAAGCGTAACCAGACTAAAGACGATGTGCTTTATGGCATCTTTGCCTCTGGAGACAACGACTCTGACTCTGATGATTACGAAGGTTCCAAGAAGAAGAAAAAGCGAAGGAATGATCTCTCCAAGAAAGCGGACTTGACCAAGCCTGTTAGTTTTGTTTCCACTGGCAAGATCCCTCCGTTTATCACTATATAGAAAGAACATCCCTAGCGTGCAGGAAGGACGTACTCTAGTTGGTTTCCAACGCATCTCATTTTCCCAGAAAAAAGAATCCCCAGATGATAGGGGGCCCGGGAACTGAACGTCATGCCCAATCAAGAAATTGAACAGAATTCCAAAGAAGAAAACAAAGAAGACCTCGATGACAAGCCTTCTAGTTTGGGGCTTGGTGCGTCTAGCTACCATTCATCTGGCCTAGGTTTTAAGTCAAGCACCATTGTTGAAGAAGAAGAGCCAATGGAAGATAATGAGGAAGATAGATTTCTACCATCAGCTTTTGGGAAGAAGATTAAAGAAGGTGCACAGCAGCGGCGTGAGAGGGAAAAGGAAAAGTCCAAAACAATCCTGAAATCTTCCCAAATGGGAAGGAGGGAATCAAATGACCAGGGCAGTGTTGGTGTATTCGAGAAGCACACCAAAGGGATAGGAATGAAGTTGCTCGAGAAGATGGGCTACATAGGAGGTGGGCTTGGGAAGAATGAACAAGGGATTGTGGCTCCCATTGAGGCTAAGTTACGGCCTAAGACTATGGGAATGGGTTATAATGATTACAAGGAAGTAACTTTGCCAACATTGAAAGAACTGGAAGAGAAAAAGTCTGCGCCTGATGCTGCTCAGCCCACTTTGAATCGTTCAAAAGAGAAACTCTGGTCTAAGCAAGCTCGGTTGAAGAAGAAGGATAATTTTGTAACTGCTGAAGAGTTGTTGGCCAAGAAGCAAGAACAGAACTTGAAAGTTGTTCAAAAGGTGTTTGATATGAGGGGACCGCAGGTTCGGATCTTGACTAACCTGGAGAACCAGAATGCTGAAGAGAAAGCTAGGGAAAATGATATTCCAATGCCTGAACTTCAGCATAATGTTAGATTGATTTGTTGACTTAGCTGAGCTTGATATACAGAAGATAGATCGGGATTTGAGAAATGAGAGGGAGACTGTTGTTAGTTTGCAACAGGAGAAGGAGAAGCTTAATAAAGAGGTTGCTTACCAAAAGAAGCAGCTAGATAATATGGAAGCAATAGTTACTGTATTGGACTGTATAGGTAACGAGAACTTGTCAGGAACATTGACTTTAACGTCCCTTGCAAAGTCACTTGGTGACTTGCAAAGGCGATATGCTGAAGATTACAAACTCTGCAACTTGTCATGCATTGCATGCTCGTTTGCTCTGCCTTTGTTTATAAGAGTGTTTCAAGGATGGGACCCGCTTCAAAACCCCACACACGGGTTGGAAGTGATATCCTTGTGGAAGAACCTCTTGCAAGGAGATCTTACTGATCCTGGTTCACCTTATACTCAGCTAATTATGGAAGTTGTTTTCCCTGCTGTTAGAATATCTGGCACCAATACCTGGCAGGCAAGGGAGCCTGAACCGATGCTTCGCTTTTTGGAGTCTTGGGAAGAGGTGCTGCCAATTCCTATTCGTCAGACCATACTGGACAATGTAGTCATGCCAAAATTATCTTCAGCTGTTGATTCATGGGATCCACGTAGGGAAACCATTCCAATTCATCTTTGGGTGCATCCGTGGTTACCATGGTTGCGCCAGAAGTTGGAGACTTTCTATCACACAATTCTTATTAGATTGGAAAGTGTTCTTCATGCTTGGCAGCCCAACGATATGTCTGCTTATTGTATATTGTCACCTTGGAAAACTGTTTTTGATTCAACCAGCTGGGAGCAACTAATGGCCTGATATATTATACCGAAATTGTTGGATGTCATGGTTTCCAAATAAATCCAGCAAACCAGAATCTTGATGAGTTCTACTGGGTCCGGACTTGGGGTACTGCTATTCCCATTCTTCACATGCTTCATTTAATGGATGTGTTCTTCAACAAGTGGCAAGAAGTTCTGTATCACTGGTTGTGCTCACACCCAAACTTTGAAGAAGTGACCCAGTGGTATTTGGGTTGGAAGGAGCTTATCCCACCAGAACTTCTGGCAAATGAGCATATTCGGTACCGGCTTAATGTGGGTCTGGACATGATGAACCAGGCTGTTGATGGCATGGAGGTTGTTCAACTTGGTTTGAGAGAGAACATTAGTTATCTTAGGGTGCTTGAGCAAAGGCAGTTTGAGGCTCAGCAAAAAACAGCAGTTCACGCTCAACAACAAGCTTCTGCCAGCTTGGGTAGTGCAACACAGATGGATGGTATAGGTGGTGGGCATGAGATGAGTTTGAAAGATGTTATTGAAGTTCATGCACAGCAGAATGGTTTGCTATTTAAGCCTAAACCTGGCAGAATGCAAGATGGCCACCAAATATATGGCTTTGGTAACATAAGTATAATAATAGACTCTCTCAACCAAAAGGTATTTGCACAAACTGAGGACAGGTGGTCTTTGGTATCACTCGAGCAGCTTCTGGAGTTGCACCATCGTACTGGCCTAACGCGACGCTGAATTTCTCAACTCTAGTAATCTATTTTTCCATATCTTCTTTCTTATTTTTCTGTAAATTGTATACATACTAGTTGAATGTGATTTTTAGTAAATTCTTGCAAATTTTCCTTGTCAATTTGCAATCTGATGCTAAATTATGCAATTATTTTGACATCCTGTCTTAATTTTATGTATATATGATCCATTAGGTTTACAATTAGGAAACTCACAACATCCTAGCACCAATAGGAAATAGGCTTTTGAGTTGCTCCTATTACTCTGATCTTACAGAGAAGCTGTCTAGTAGCTGTGATTTTGGGTTTACACACCATCAGGTTACTTCTTCCAGGAATGTGATCAACCCAAAAAAATCCAACTGTAGCCCTAATTTTCTCTCCAGTCGACAGACCCAATCCATCAAGGCTCTAAAAGAACATGTTGATGCTGCTTCTATTCCTTCAAATGTAGAGCCATGGCTTCCGAGTTCCAATCACTTGGAGGAGGAAACCTCTAATCCCGACTTTTCAGTAGATGCTCTCCTCTTGTTGCAGAAGTCTATTTTGGAAAAGCAGTGGAATCTTTCAACTGAAGAGACTCTAATAAGTACTACGTCAAGAGAAAAAACCCGCAAGAAAGTGCAGGTCACTGGTTCAGGGATATCTGCTCGGCGGCAGATAATAGATAGTAGGAAGAGAGTTGTGAACCGAAGAAGTTCTCATATCCAACTTAAGCAGCAAATATCCGTTATCAGTCCAAAGCTGCTTCATGATCATTTGAAAGGCTATGTGAAGGGTGTAATAAGTGAACAATTGCTCACGCTTACAGAAGTTGTGCAACTATCAAATAAAAATTAAGACTGGCCTTCAAATTTGATGATCGGAAATCAAGGCAAGTAAATGTTGCTTTATGTTTCCTTTTCTTTGTGAAATATACTAGTTACTAGTTCATTATCTTGTTATGTTACTACCTAGGGGTGTTATCGGTAATTTACTGTACCAAACCGGTTCGAACAGTATCGAATCGGTTACCGAAAGTATCTAAAATTATGTACCGATACCGGTATTGGTTATTACCAAAGTAGCAACAGTTGGAAAAGCTAAAAAAGAAGAAAAAAAGAGTAGAAGATGAAGACCCTTGCTTTTCTTTTCCCACGGCCGACATTGTTGAAGAGAGAGAAGGTGAGAGAGAATAGACAGAGAGAATGGGATAATGGGAGATAAAGTTAAAGTTGTCAGCCACCAATTTATTACTATTATAATAATATATCATCTAAAAAAGCATTCGGTAACTTTGGTACGGTCGGGTTTTTACCGAACCTAATAAATCCAATCTCGTTATCGTTCTCGTTTCCGTTCCCGTTTATCCGGTATATATCGAAAAAATTTACCGATCACGTATCGGCTATAAAATATACCGAACTGGTCGGTACAATCGAACCAGTAAAAAACCAATTACCGATTCATTTGAATAGCCCTATTACTACGCTCATCCTTTATGCAACTTTTCTCTGGAATAGAATATTTTGCAACAGGAGAACGATATGATTTTGTGTTTCGTATATAATTGAACTGCAAGAAATGACGTTCCTAGTGTTTGATATTTTACCAAAGTACATGTCATGCGGTCTTTCTGAATAATGTCAACTGAGTTTTGAACTTTTTTTCATTTTTTTTCCTTGCATTCAACATTGTTCTAGGCATTCTATTAAAATGTCTAAGTGGTGCCAGGCGGAAACACTGTTCCACTGCCTAGGTGATGGCCTAGAAAGAAGTAAAAATAGTTTAAACTGGAGTATAATAAATTACCAGTATATCATATTAATTCCGTAATAACTAAACACATTCATCTAGTAATACTTTCATTCATTCTTCCTAAAAGGTACAAAATCTAAATTTTTTATCATTGTTTCAAAACACTATTTACTTGGTTTCAAACTCAAATTTTTTCTAGTGAAAAGATCTTAGTGCAGCTACAGTGTGAGCATGCCAGTAGCCATCGTAACGCCCCGGAAAATCGAACATTTTGTAAATACTTTTATAATAAATAAAATAATATTATTTGTTATTATTATGTATTAGTAAGATGAATGTTCGTTCTATAACCTAGAAACGTCAGAACGTCGTAGTATTTTAACTACGAGAAGGAATTAAAGTGTTTGAATTTCCAAGACGAAAATAAAAGCTTTCCGAGAAATTTTTCGAAAAATACTATTCATCGTTTTCTACTCAGGAATTATTTTTGGACTTCCGAGAAATATGTAACGTTATAATATCAAAGTGAGATGAATTACGTAATAATAATTCAAGTATAGAAAACATAATATTTCGCATGCATACTTAATTTGAGAACGTTAAAAATTAAAGTCAAATGAAATAGAATTGTGGGATCTTGTATGAAGTACAAGTTCAATAAGATTAAGGTGTAAGCCCATGTATGATTAATGTTAAAGCCCAAGTGTTGGTTAGTATAAAGCCCAAAGTAAAGTAATCTAAGCCCAAAGGAATAAGTTAATCTAAGTGGACCTAAGCCCAGTTAATGATCCATTGGACTAGGGTGATCCATGAGTGAACTTGGTGACCAAGAACTTTGTGTGGTGGGCAAGGAATTAGTGTAATGACCAAGTTTACTTAGTTGTTAAGTAAGTGAATAGTAAGGAGGTTACAAAGGAGGTGGGATGTGCTTTTGTCCATAATGCCCTAACCTTAGAAGTTCTATAAATAGCAAGTTGGATTTCATAATTTATTTGTTCATTTTTCATCAAACATAAAGCAACTTAAGTGTTAGAGAAAATAAGCACTTATAAGTCAAACTTCCATTGTTAGATTTTTAAAAAGAAGAAAGCTAGTCATCAAAGGTAAATGAGCGTATGATCTTAATCTTCCATCTCTACCATTGTAGGGTGATAAGAGAAGTGTAGATTAATGAACATGTATGCTAAGAAAACATAAGAATTGGATAATCAATGGAATTAAGCCGTATAAGTAATGAATAAGTAATTCAAACCTAAATAAGTTATGAACTTATGAAGAACAATGATGAACTTGTCATATGTTTACTTTATGAAGTTAGTATGATTAATAAGAGGTAAGAATGTTGGTTAAAGGACTTAAAACAATAATAAGTCATAAGAAATGAAATCTTGAAATTTATACCTTGATAAGTAAATAAGTTCATGAAGAACATGTAATGACTTAACATGAAAAAAGGTTGTTGTAATATGTAGGTTGAGATGTCTAATTAATGGATTGAATCTATTTGGAACGATAAACAAATTATTAGTAACGAAGTTTTGTCGGAATTCACACGATTGGACGATAATCGTTGAATTCGTGAAATTCTCGGAATGAAAGTCGAATTTTGAGTTTGAGCTCAGAAACGTTAGTTGTTGATGGAGACAAGTCTTATTTGGCATTATAGAGTTGCGGACTCGAAAATGACCGGATTCCGACTTAGAACGAAGAAACGAGCGTTGAACGTTCACGAACGTTTATTGTTTTTGTTAAAAATGGACTAATAGGTGAATTTTTAGTTAACGAAGTCAAATAGATAAAATTCTTGCATGAACACGTAGAGTATGTGATTTGTGAACTATAGGCTCTTGAACGAGCCAATTCGGACTTATCTTGAAGAAGAATTTACGAGCAGGGAGTTTCGCAAAGTTGAAAAAGCTGTCTAAGTTTTACGGTGCATGAAATGCACCTTAGAGCCTGGTGGGAAAAGGCGTGACCTCATTGGAGTTTCAGCCTTGTAATGGCAGCAATATGTAAAGGGACTCAGTACATTGTGCATGAAGTCCAAGTCTTCTTATTTGGAGTATGGGTACAAATAAGCTAATGGTGAAGTAAAGGGAGGCTGGCATGGCAGTATGCCAAATTTAGGGGTTAGACAATGAAGAAAGTTTATAAGTGTAGCCTGAATGGTAATTGATTAACAATGAACTAAAGAACTTAATGAAACATTATTAAGTCATAATTAAACCTTAAGTATGATCACTTAGGGTTGAAGTAAGTCAATTACATATGAACTTAAGAACGACATAACGGAAAGCCGGAACCAATAATAACAAATCTAAATACGTAATGAGATTGAGAAGAAGGGTAAGATTCTTTAGGAACCATGTATGTTTATTCATGACCTAATGTGTTATGTGATATTATTATCTACTGTAGGGGCCTTAAGGACTTAAAGTGTATGTGTTATAAACAGTAGCAGACGCTAAAGGCAAGTGTTCTAACCTTTGTTTCAGTTCAATCTGGACAAGCTTTGTGATTCATGTATTCTTACGCATGAGATTATGTCTGATGAAGTCAAAGCTAATCCTTTCGGCTAGACTTACGATATGTCAGATTTCTTATAATCTATCAAAGTATTGTCAATGTTTTACCCAACTATGTTGGTGTGGTTTTCAAATGAAGACTGAGTATACTAAATTGTTGTCGTCAAACGACCGTGAGGTTGCCACAACTTAAACGTACAAACGTTTGATGAATGTAGTGTTGATCAACATAGAGTACTATAGGCTGATCACCTAGATGTGCTCGAAAGCTATGCCGGACTTACGGACTTCGTGCCGGGATGTCATTTTCAAAGAACTTATGAAATGCTCATGGTCTTAGACCGGAATTGATGTTTTACTGAATATTGTTATTGCAAAACTTTTTGAATGAAAAGAAGTGCTATTTTGAGTTATCGATAGTACTTCATAACTATTGTTCAGTTATTGAAGATATACGATTCCTATGTTTCAAGCATGTTGTTTTATTAGAATTGTTGTACATGCTGAGCTAGTTAGGCTCACTCTTGCTTGAATCATATGAATGCAGCTAAGATCGAACGGACCGATGCGATGGATCCGGCAAGGATAAAGGGAAGGCTAAGGCGAACCCGTAGATTACTTATGTAATAGCATAGGTTTGTAATGATAATATTTGATATTTTGACAAGAACAATTATAACGGTTATAAAGCACCTGGGGGAAACATTAATATTATTTTGAATATATATAAGACATATTCGTTCTTTTGAGGTATTTCAATTGAATGTTTGTGTGAACTGTAGCACCGTGTAGCACCATCTGTCGGGTTGGAAGATACCCGGATTTGGGGGCGTCACAGGTTGGTATCAAAGCATTAGGTTATAAAACTTAAGGGGAATTTAAACCTTAAGTCATAACCTTAAGAAAAATCAAAGAAATAAAAGATGGAAATTATCCCTATAAAAATGCATTCTATATATTATGTGTTTTTAATATTCTACTGACATGTACTAATCAAACTTATTTGTGTTGTTGTAGATGTGAGGAGAAAATGGAATGTTTAGAGACGTACAGGTAGTCAGTGAAGGATCGGTTATGTAAGACCCCAACTTTTATAAATAAAGATGAATTTTTTATAAATATCATTTTTGAATATTATGGAGTAAATTTGATATAATGTTATAGTTGTGGGTAATATTTATAAATTTTGTAAAGTACGCAAGTTGTTATATACTATTCGATTGGTGGGGAATATTCGTTTTAACGAGGAATATTAAATGCAATGGCACAATCATTGGTGGACCCACAGCGGAATTATTATCGATTGAGAAAATGACAAATACTTTATGAAAATAACGGAAAAAGTTTTTACCATTAAGCTGTTGAAACACGGTGTTAAAAAAATGCAGATGTCTGGCGTGGTTGCATAGTAGCACTGCGGTATTGATTATTGATGCTTACGTGAGAAGTCACTCGGTTTTGTTCAATTATTGCTACGATAATTCTTTGCGTAGTATCTCACGTTATTTGATTCAATTATTGTCAATATTTTATATATTATTAAATCAATAATTGAGACGACAAGGTTATTAATATTATTATTTGCAATATTAACGATGTACAGAAGTTACATCGAGGAGAGGTTTGGTCACCTAATTGCACGCTTGATAGGGAGAAATCCTTATTGGAAAGCCCCCTCTTTCACAGGAGCGACACAGTCGATTAATATTGTGAATTATAATAATGGTGATAAAGTTTGTTTTATTAGTATTATTAATGTAATAAAAGCAGAAAAACTTTTATATAAAACATAATACTTTTATAAAGTTATTCATTTTATTAGACTATAAATAGAATATATAATATTCTATTATGCATAGTATTTTGCATAGTAAAATCTTATATATATAAAGCAGAATACTTTTATAAAGTTATTTATTTTATTAGATAATAATTAGAATATATTATATTTTATTATGTATAGTGTTGCATAGTACTGCATAGTATTTTGCATAGTAAAATCTTTTTTATATAAAAGCAGAATACTTTTATAAAGTTATTTGTTTTATTAGATTATAAATAGAATATATTATATTTTATTTAAAAGATTTTGTTTTAAATGCGACCGTTCATGAATTAATTCTTATACGATCCATTCTTACATAAATAGGAGCTCATTCCTTCATTTTTTTTACTTGAATTCTTTGAAACTCTAGAGAGAAACTATAGAGAAAGAAGAAAAGTGTTCTGCTACTTCACTATTTCTATATCCAGTACTCTTCTTTCTAAGGTAGAGGTATTATTTCTTTTGTATTCATGAAGAGAACTTACATTATTCCATTCTTTATTATTACATTGGAATAACATGTATATCATGAGCTACCTATACTTGGTGAAATTCTTACTATTTATTCCATTCTTTATCATTATGTTGGAATAACTTTGTCTATCGCAATCTGCCGCATGCATAGTGATTTCTGTTATTATTTCGTTCTTTATCATCCTGTTGGAACATCATGTATGTGCTTTACGCATGACACGTTTAGATTCTTTATTATTCATTGGAACATCATATACGTGCTTTTACGCATGACTGGTTCCATTATTTATCATTACATTGGAACATCATATACGTGCGTTTACGCGTGACCTGGTTCCGATTATTCATTATTCATTGGAATAACTTTGTATGTAATGATCTATCGCATGCACGGTGATTTTTTTGTTATTTCATTCTTTATTATACTCAGTTGGTTAAAGTTCTGACTTCTATACTCCATGAAATTAGTGGAATATCCTTGATATTTGTGCTTCATCTAGTATCTTTTCATGGAGATATTCTTCTGAGCATTCTTGAATTTTACTCCACAAAGAAATATCATGTTGGCAATTTGGACGTTAATAGTTCCTGGATAAATTAATTCTTGAACTTGTTTTATTGAATTCTTATACATTGTCATCATCCCCATGTTTATATTATGTTGAAAGTTATATGTGGCCTGTAGTGCATAGATGGACTTGGTATGAATATGACCAGGGATTATTCGGTGTAATCATGACCGTAATGTTACAAATGATGTGAAAAAGTCCCCATTGGCCCGTAGTACATTGATGGACAGTTGTTGGCATGATCATGACCATTGATGAATACGAATATCCTTGGCCCGTATGTGCATGGATAATTTATGGTCGTGATCTTAATGAATATCCTTGGCAGTAGTAGTGCGGGGATGATGTGGATTATTTATTAAAATTTGAGTCTCGTGATAAAAGTAATGAAAAACCTTTTAACTCATTGAAGATAATAGATTTTATTCTCTACTTGACTCTTCTAATGGATTGCTTGTTCATTCTGAGTTAAACTTGATGTTTGTTATATTGTATCGGTTTAACACTATGGAAGACTAAAGATAATTTATTACGCTTTATCTTAGTCATAATATTTCTTCTTGGGCTAGTTGAGCTCACCCTTTCTTTTTCTTTATTCTCTTGTGAAATGAGAGCGTAGCGAGGGGACTAGTCGGGGAACGGAGTGACGGTCCAGAGGATAACATTAGTAGTCCTCATTATTCTGTGAAATAATGCGTTAATAAATGTATTGAGGACTTATTTTGAGTTTTAATGTTGTCTAGAAGACAATGTTTGTATTTAAACTCACAGCTCATGTTGTATATTTAAGATTGTATTTGAATTTTGTACCATGTATTTGGCGACTCAAGATGGGTGATGTATACCTATTTTGGGGGCGTCACAGTTGGTATCAAAGCTTAGGGATATGATCCCTGGCTAAGATGTGAGACTAGAACTAGGAGGGGAGAGACGGGGAATTCCTTCTCTAGTATGACCTACCTAAGTTTATTTGATATTTAATTGGTCGGTCAGAGTATAGTGATAATATGTTACATGTCAATTAACCCTTGTTTTGTGGCAGTATCTGAAAATGACATCCGAGAATGTTGAGAATATTAATGGAGCATAGGAGACCGTTGAGTCACCACAAATCAACACCCAGGATAATGTGCATCAGTTAGGAAATAATCCTCAGGTGAACAACACCACCGACCAAATGGCAAACGACGGAATGTTTAGAAGCTTTCTGCAATTTGTACAACATCAGGCAAGAGAGACTCTTGTCCAAAATATAGGTGGAAACACTGGCAACTCTCGGACGGTCCACTAAACAGTTCAAGGAGCTAGGACCATCAGAGTTTATTGGAGAACCAAAATCACTTAAGGCGGAGACGTGGATAAAGCAGATCACCAAGATATTTGATGTCTTGGGATTCTCCGAGGAGCAAAAGGTTCTCTTTGCCACCTTTATGTTGCGAGGAGAGGCAGATTACTGGTGGGAATCGGTAAAGCGTAGTCAACCTGCCGCACTGAAAATGTCTTGTGAGAAGTTCCAAGAACTATTCAACGACAAATACTTTCCCAAAAGTATTCATCACATGAAAGAGGTAGAGTTCATCAAGTTAGAGCAGAACAATATGACCATGTCGCAGTACGAAGCTAAGTTTGCCGAGTTGTCCCGGTTTGCGTCTCACTTGGTTGACAAGGAGGAGAGAATGACACAGATGTTTCTAAGAGGTTTGAAACCCGAGATACGTCGATATCTAATTTCTCATAAAGCGTGTTTGTATTAGGATGTTGTAAATAGGGCTCGATTATTGGAGTAGCGATAACGAGTCAATATGACCAAGATAAAGCGGTAAGCAAAATGATAATACCGATGGCGGTGACAACAAGCGTGGAGGAATCAACAGAGGCGAAATGGTAACCACTCCGGTGGTGTCGAAGGCCAAAACAATAAGAATGGATATTTCAAGAAGAGGAGATTCAACAATGATGGAAAGGCGTCCAAGACCAAAGACCCGTTGTTATGGAAGGAGAACGACCACATATCATATGCTTCAAATGCGGAGGGAGAGACACATCGGTCAAAGCTAGCGATCTTAGTCAAAACATGTTATAATTGTGGAAGAGAAGGTCACCTAGCCCGATTTTTTGTCGTTCACGAAGAAGAAAAGTTCACTAGGATGAAAGCACCAAAGGTAGTCCGAGAAAATTCAAAACCGGTAGTCTGAGGAGGCGTTTGTAGTGACCTCCCGTAAAGCAAGGAACCCGAGCGAGGAGGTCATCGGGTAAGCTTATCATAAACTCTAGCAAAGTCTATACCTTATTTGATACCGGTTCTACCCATTCTTTTATTTCTCCTACTTGCGCTCAACGATTAAATTTGACTCCGGAGAAATTAGACTTTGACTTATCTGTGGAAACTCTGTTGGAGAAACCTTCATTACATCCACTATTTATAAGTCTTGTTTGGTTCAAATCGGTACCCTCACATTACCTGTCGATCTTATTTCATTAAAAATACTTGCATTTGATGTGATTCTAGGGATTGATTGGTTAACTACTCATCATGCAAAAATTGATTATTTTCGTAAGGTTGTTAGCTTTCATATTCCTAACCAACCTATTATGCGAATTCAAGCAACAAACCATTCAAATCAATCACGGTCATCTCAAGCCATAAAGCTATTCGTTTATTGAAAAACGGATGTCAAGCTTTCTTAGCTCATGTCACGGATCTAAACAAAAATACGTCAGTTTTGAATGATATTTCTATTGGTAATAAATTTCTGACGTATACACCAAGAAGAACATCCTCGCTTACCCCCAGGCGTGAAATTGAATTTTGTATCGACCTTGAACCGAGACAAAACCCATTTTCAAAGCCCCATATCGAATGGGCTCTATTGAACTTCGTGGAGTTAAAGACCCAACTGCGAGAATTGTTAGACATTGGCTTTATTCGGTCCTATTACGTCTCCTTGGGGTGCTCCTGTTCTATTTGTGAAGAAGAAAGATGGGAGTATGCGACTTTGTATTGATTATCCGGGAGTTGAATCATGTCACCATCAAAAATAGGTACCCATTGCCGCGTATTGATGACTGTTTGACCCGGTTGCAAGAGCCAAATTATTTTCAAAGATTGATCTTCGTTTGGATATCACCAATTGAAGATTAGAACTGATGACATTCCAAAGATGGCTTTCAGAAATCGGTACGGGCATTATGAATTCCTAGTCATGTCCTTTGGATTGACTAATGCTCCTGCTGCCTTCATGGATATGATGAACCGAGTATTCAAGGAATATTTGGATCACTTTGTGGTCGTCTTTATTGATGACATCCTTATTTATTCCAAAACCCGTGAAGATCATGAGCAACACTTGAGGCTGATACTCCAAAAGCTTCGTGAATACAAGCTTTATGCCAAGTTGAAGAAATGCGAGTTCTGGCTTGAGGAAGTAGCATTCCTTGGGCATGTAGTATCAAGTCATGGAATATCTGTTGACCCGACAAAGATTGAAGCTATTCAAAGCTGAGAGCAACCCAAATCAGTGACCGAAGAACTTAGCTTTCTCGGCTTAGCTGGTTATTATCGGAGATTCGTGGAAGGATTTTCTCGAATTGCTACTCCATTAACTCAGCTGACTCGAAAAGATACAAAATTCGGTTGGAGCAAAGAATGTGAGAAGAGTTTTCAAGAACTCAAGAGGAGACTCATTTCAGCACATGTTCTGACAATACCATCTGGCTCGGAGGGATTTGTCATGTATAGTGATGCTTCGGGCAAAGGGGTAGGATGTGTTCTCATGCAATATGGGAAAATCATAGCCTATGTCTTAAGACAACTCAAAGAATATGAGAGGAATTATCCTACTCATGATCTAGAGTTGGCAGCTGTTGTCTTCGCACTTAAAATTTGGAGGCATTACTTGTATGGAGAGAAAGTGGAGATCTTTACGGATCATAAAAGCCTCAAATATTTTTTCACTCAAAAGGAACTCAAAATGCGACAACGATGTTGGCTTGAACTGTTGAAAGATTATGATCATACCATCCAATACCATCCTGGAAAAGCGAACGTGGTAGCTGACGCATTGAGTAGAAGATCATATGCGGGTACGAGTGCGATATTGTCAACGCAAAGGCCCATTTTGTGTGACTTGCAAAGGATGGAGATAGAGTTAAACACTCCGGGGACCCATGTGATGATGGCGAATATACGAGTAAAACCGACTTTAATCGATAAAGTTAAAGCTGCTCAAGCTACAGACCTGGAACTGATGCGTATGAGGAAGAAAGTGCAAGAAGGTGCTATGCCGGAAGCAAGAATCGATGAAGAAGGAATACTTTGAGTCAACTCCAGACTTTGTGTTCCTAAGACCCTGATTTAAAGTATAAAATCATGATGGAGGCGCACAACACACCATTTGCAATCCATCCTGGGAGTACCAAAATGTATGATGATCTTCGACATACATTTTGGTGGGGCAATATGAAGAGAGAGATAACGCTGTTTATCTCAAGGTGTCTAACGTTTCAACGAGTCAAGGAGGAGCATCAAGTACCAAAAGGTCCATTGCAACCACTTAAAATTCCAGAATGGAAGTGGGAGCACATTACCATGGATTTCGTTACCGGTCTTTCCAAGGTTTCTCAAGGAATAGATGCGATTTGGGTCATTGTTGATAGATTGACCAAGTCTGCTCATTTCTTACCGATACGAGAAACTTATACACTTGAACGTCTTGCTCGTATGTACATAAACGAGATTGTAAGATTGCATGGTATGCCAGTATCCATAGTTTCTGATCGAGACCCAAGATTCACTTCAAGATTTTGGGTTATTTTGGAAAAAGCTATGGGCACGGATTTACGATTTATCTAGGCATATCATCCTCAGACGGACGGGCAATCGGAGAGGATGATTCAAACTCTTGAAGATCTATTAAGAATCTGTGTCCTTGACTTCAAGGGAAGTTGGGACAAGTTCTTACCATTGGTGGAGTTTTCCTACAACAACAGTTATCAAGCAAGTATTGGCATGGCTCCATTCGAGGCGTTGTATGGAAGAAAGTGTCGTTCTCCAGATGCCGGGATGAGGTGGGTGAAGTAACGTTGTTAGGATAGGAGTTAAATACGTATGACTACGGAAAAGATTCAAACGATCCCAAGAACATATAAAAACCTCACAAGATCGACAAAAGAGTTATGCCGATCTTCATTAAAAGGACGTGGAATTGGTATAGGAGATCATGTGTTGTTACGTGTTGCTCCATGGAAAGGAGTTACGAGATTTGGAAAGAGAGGAAAGCTCAATCCTCGATTCATCGGCCCATTTTAATCCTCGATCGAGTAGGGCGTGGCCTATAGAATTCGCTTTCTTATCGCCAAGTATGTCTCGTGTTCATAACGTTTTTTCATATATTCATGTTACGTAAATATGTGGAAGACCCGAACCACATTATTGAGTTATAACCGGACGAAATAGCGGAAGATTTGACGTATGAAGAGGTTCCTGTTCAAATCTTGGATAAGAAGGAACATATTCTACACTCCAAGGTTATACCTCAAGTCAAAGTTTTGTGGAGAAACCACGATGTTGAGGAAATGACCTGGGAGTTAGAATCTGAAATGAAATCAAGGTATCCTTACCTCTTTGACATACCAGGTACGTACCCTAATTTCGAGGGCGAAATTTCATAAGAATGGGAGGTTGTAAGACCCCAACTTTTATAAATAAAGATGAATTTTCTATAAATATCATTTTTGAATGGCTTAAATATGAATTAGTACCCTAAACTATAGGCCATATTCCACTTCGGTGATCCACCTTTTAATTTTGTCAATTAGATGATTAAACTATCAATTTTTTTTAATTATAACAAATTGAACACGCCACGTCAGAAATTATTGACGTGGCTAATTGTGTGGGGCCTTAAGACTCTTATGTGGCAAAAAAACTATATTTTATTCATTACATAAATAAATTTGTTTAAATCATAGGCAAAATGGTCAAAACCTAATTTAACAATTCTAATTAAAATAAAACAAACATATATTAGTACAAACAAAATCCAATTCATCGATAAATCTGTAAAACACATTCAGTCTAGATAAATCAAAATAAAGGCAAAAGGTTTAGGCTCAGATCTGTATGTAATCAGGGAAAAGAGTGTGCCACCGCCATGGCTGCAAAAACAGTTGCATTAGATGTAAGAGGGATCGACAGAGATCAAAACCCAAAACCCAAATGCCAAATGAATCCATCAAATTAAATCCCTCTCATCATCATGCCATCTGTTTCGCCCCGCCAAGATACGGATGTAAGAGGGATCGAGAGAGATCAAAACCCAAAACCCAAATGAATCCATCAAATCAAATCCCTCGCATCATCATGCCATCTGTTTCGCCCCGCCAAGATACGGGCACATCAACACAGCCCCGATTCGCTCAATAATCAAATCTTATCATCACAGCCTCCATTTAAACTGTGTTTACGAGCCAATTTGCGAGAAAAGAAAAAAGGAATGGAATTGAATATAATGGAAAAGGAAAAGATATGTAAAAGGGTTAAACCCTTTTCACACAATACATACATACGTAGATATAGAGAGAGAAAGAGAGGTCTTGATCGATGAATTGGATTTTATTTGGACTGATATATGTTTGTTTTATTTTAATTAGAATTTTTAAATTAGGTTTTGACCATTTTGCCCATGATTTAAACAAATTTATTTATGTAATGAATAAAATATAGTTTTTTTTGCCACATAAGAGTCTTAAGGCCCCACACAATTAGCCACATCAGCAATTTCTAACGTGGCGTGTTCAATTTGTTGTAATTGAAAAAAATTGATAGTTTAATCATCTAATTGACAAAATTGAAAGGTGGATCACCGAAGTGGAATATGTTCTATAGTTTAGGGTACTAATTTATATTTAAGCCTTTTTGAATATTCTGGAGTAAATTTGATATAATGTTATAGTTGTGGATAATATTTATAAATTTTGCAAAGTACGCAAGTTGTTATACAATATTCGATTGGTCGGGGAATATTCGTTTTAACAGGGGATATTCGTACAACGGCACAATCATTGGTGGATCCCACAACAGAATTATTTTCGGATTGAGAAAATGACAAATACTTTATGAAAATAACGACAGATGTTTTTACCATTAACTGTTGAAACATCCAAATTGTTAAAGAAATCTGTAATGTCTGGCGTGGTTGCATAGTAGCACAGTATTGATTATTGATGCTTACATGAGAAGTCACTCGTTTTGTTCAATTATTGCTCACGATAATTGCTTGTATAGTATCTCACGTTATTTGATTCAATTATTGTCAATATTTTATATATTATTAAATCAATAATTGAGACGACAAGGTTATTAATATTATTATTTGCAATATTAACGATGTCAGAAGTTACATCGAGGAGAGGTTTTGTCACCTAATTGCGGCTACCGATAGGGAGAAATCCTTATTGGAAAGCCCCTCTTTCACAGGAGCGACACAGTCGATTAATATTGTGAATTATAATAATGGCGATAAAGTTTATTTTATTAGTATTATTAATGTAATAAAACAGAAAAACTTTTTATATAAAAGCAGAATACTTTTATAAAGTTATTAGTTTTATTAGACTATAAATAGAATATATAATATTCTATTATGCATAGTATTTTGCATAGTAAAATCTTTTATATAAAATGAATACTTTTATAAAGTTATTTATTTTATTAGACAATAATTAGAATATATTATATTTTATTATGCATAGTGTTGCATAGTGCACGCATAGTGTTTTGCATAGTAAAATTTTTTTATATAAAATAGAATACTTTTATAAAGTTATTCGTTTTATTAGATTATAAATAGAATATATTATATTTTATTTAAAAGATTTTGTTTTAAATCTGGACCGTCCGTTTAAAGTAAATCAATCTGGACCATTCATGAATTAGTTACTATGCAGTCCATTCTTCTATGAATAGAAGCTCATTCCTTCATTATTTCTTACGAATTCAGTGAAACTCTAAAGAGAGAAACTATAGAGAGAAAGACGAAAAGTGTTCTGCTACTTCACTATTTCTATATCCAGTACTCTTCTTTCTAAGGTAGGGGGTATTATTTCGTTTGTATTCATGAAGAGAACTTCTCTTATTCCATTCTTTATTATTCTGTTGGAATAACCTGTATACGCGGGGCTACCCTATACTTGGTGAAATTCTTCTGCTATTCCATTCTTTATCATTATGTTGAAATAACCTGTCTATGCGAAGTACCGCATGCATGGTGATTTCTGTTATTATTCCATTTTTTATCATTCTGTTGGAACATCATGTATGTGCTTTACGCATGACCTGGTTCCGTTCTTTATTTTTCTATTGGAAAATTCTGTCTGTGCTTTACACATGACCTGGTTCCATTATTTATCATTCTGTTGGAACATCCTGTTTGTGCGTTTACGCATGACCTGGTTCCGTTATTCATTATTCTGTTGGAATAACCTGTCTATGTGGTCTATCGCATGCCTGGTGATTTCTTTTGTTATTACATTCTTTATTATACTCAGTTGGTTAAAGTTTTGACTTCTATACTCCATGAGATTAGTGAAATATCCTTGATATTTGCGCTTCATCTAGTATCTTTTCATGAAAATATTCTTCTGAGCATTCTTGAATTTTAATCCACAAAAAAGTATCATGTTGACAATTTGGACGTTAATAGTTCCTGGATAAATTAATTCTTGAACTTGTTTTATTGAATTCTTATATCATTGTCATCATCCTCATGTTTATATTATGTTGAAAGTCATATGTGGCCTGTAGTGCATAGATGGACTTGGTATGATTATGACCAGGGATTATTCGATGTAATCATGACCGTAATATTACAAATGATGTGGAAAATTCCTCATTAGCCCGTAGTACATTGATGGACAGTTGTTGGCATGATCATGACCATTGATGAATACACGAATATCCTTGGCCCGTAGTGCTTGTATAATTTGTGGTCGTGATACTAATGAATATCCTTGGCCGTAGTGCAGGGATGATGTGGATTATTTATTAAGCTGAGTCTCAGCGATAAAAGTAATGAAAAACCTTTTAAATCATTGAAGATAGTAGATTTTATTCTCTACTTGACTCTTTTAATGGATTGCTTGTTCCGCTGCAGTTAAACTTGATGTTTGTTATATTATATCAGTTTAACACTATTGAAGACTAAAGATAATTTATTCTGCTTTATCTTAGTCATAATATTTCTTAGTGGGATAGTTGAGCTCACCCTTTCTTTCACTTTTCTCTTCAGGAAATGAGAACGTAGCAGGGACTAGTCAGGGAACGGAGTGACGGTCTAGAGGATAACATTAGTAGTCATCACTATTTTGTGAAATAGTGTGTTAATAAATGTATTGAAGACTTATTTTGAGTTTAAATGCTGTCTAGAAGACAATATTTGTATTAAAACTCACAGCTCATGTTGTATATTTAAGATTGTATTTGAATTTTGTACCATATATTTGGCGACTCAAGATGGGTGATGTATACCTATTTTGGGGGCGTCACAGGTTAACTAGATAGAGATTATACTGAACCCCATAGCGGTAGAGCCCGAAGTTGTAGTTGTCAAGTCTGGATACTCAAAGAGCCTAGACTTTATGTTTATGTTCGACGACATGTTGGAGGAAGAGGTGGAAGTAGTGTCCTTCAACCCAGTAGCTATAGCAGCAGAGATGGCTCCGGGGGAGTTAATGATGTCACTATTTATGTCAGTATTGGATAGAAACATCCATTACTGTCAGGAGGTGAAGGAGCTAAAAGCAGAGCTCCAGGCTGTCTTAGAGGATAAGACAGACGTGGAGTCCATGTGGGAGCAAGAGCACGATAAAAGAGTTTTAGCCAAGGCCAAGGTCCATGAGCTGAAACAGGAGGTCTTTGAGCTTAGGGGAGCTAAAGACCAAGAAGCAGAAGATAGGGAGAATGTCCTATATTCGTAGGAGTTCTCATGCGGACTTCCAGTAGCAGGTAGCTGGTTACCCCATAGAAGCAGGGCAGACGCGACATACTATCGGTCGTGATATTATTGCCGGTCTTGCCAAGGCAGATTTTGATAATGCCTTAGGCAGATGTGATCTAGTAGTGGCTAAAGTAGTTTAGATATGTAAATATGGTGTATCTAGTAGTGACATAAAACCCTCTTTTGTATAACAAAGGGTAGTCTTTTGTAAACCCCAATTTTTGGAAAGCAATTGCGGGAAAGTAATGTAATCACTTAGAGTCAGATAATGTAAACGATGTAGTATTATACTACAATGAATGAATCAATATAAGCCTTTTTCGAAACATATTGAGTAATGAATGTTTAAGTTATTGTTTAAATTGTGAATAATAACTAACTAACAGGAAATGAATAATAACAAAATGTGTTGTTTATTGTAACAGCAAAATGCCGCCAAGAATAGTATCACGTAATCAAGGCGCTAATGTAAATCAACCGGAGGGAGGTCCGGTTAATCCCATGTAGGAATTTATAAATTTAATAACAGCAGCGTTTAATAGAACTGGGGCTAATATCCTCGTAAATCCTGGAGTAGTACGAGCTACTACGTTTAAGGATTTCAAAAGCGTGGGTCCGCCAGAGTTCAAAGGAACTACGAACCCTATCGAAGCCCAAACGTGAGTGAAGGAAATTGAGAAGGCATTTGTCATAGCAAATATCGACGAGGGCCAGAAGGTTGCCTTTGCAACCTACATGATAAAGGGAGAGGTCAACTTTTGGTGGGAGGCCAATCAGGCTAGGGTCGGGATCAAGAATCTAACGTGGGTGAGGTTCAAGGAGATATTCTTCGAGAACTACTTTCCCATGAGCATGCAGGGAAGGATGGAGATACGGTTTCTGGACTTGAAACAAGGGGACATGACGGTTCCCCAATACGCCGCCAAGTTTAATGAACTGGCGAGGTTTACTCAACACCAGGTGGACACCGAGGTTAGGAAGGCACGACAGTTCGAGCAGGGCTTGAAACCCTGGCTCTATAACCGCATATCGTTGTTCCAAAGTACTTCCTTTGGGACCATATTAGAGAAGGCGATAATCGCCGAAGGTGGTAGCGAGGCGTTGAGCCAGTACCACAAGGATAAGAAGAATAAAGGGAAAGTGGATGGGGGAGTGAAGGTTGAAGGAGCCAGCAGGAGTGGCGAAGGGTATAAAAGGAAAGTGGTTAACTCTGGGAATACCGGAGTGAAATAAGGAGATCCGAAAAGGAGGATGGAGGCCTACAAGACCTGTGGAAAGACTCACTTAGGAGTCTGTCTCAAGGGGAAGGCTGTATGCTACAATTGTGGATAGGAGGGGCACATTGCGCCTAACTGTCCACGTCCGAAGAAGAACCACGGATGCTGTGTGTGTGGGTCAACTGACCACATGGCAAAGAACTGCCCGAAGAAGGGGACGGACGGGAACAAGGGCGCCAGTAGCGGTAAATTAGCTATTGGTGGTCCAGCGCAGCCGGGTAGGCCGATGTCCCGTACCTTTAATATGACAGTCCAAGATGCGATGGCATCGGGGGACATAGTTGTAGGTATTATTTTGATCAACGACCTAATTGCTTACGTGTTGTTTGATTCAGGTGCTACTTGTTCATTTATCGCATGTGATTTTGCTAGACGATTAGGATTACTTCCCGAAAAGTTGCCAATACCTTTAAATATTAAGGTAGAAAATGAGGATATAATTCATGTTGAAGATGTTCATAGGAGTTGTTGCGTAGACATACGGGGTTGTAAATTATCGGTAATTTGATACTGATAAAGTTAGGAGAATTCGACGTAATTCTCAGAATGGATTGGTTGTTTAACCATGGAGCAATTATAGATTGTCAAAAGAAATGCGTAAATATTAGAACGTTGAGACAACCTCAGGTAGTATTTCACGGTAATAAATCGTCGGGATGTTCGTGTTGTCTTACCATGACACAAACTAGGAAACTATTGAGGAAGGGGTGCGTAGGTTATCTGTGCCATGTAGTTGATACCCAGAGAGTGGGAGCGACCATGGAACAAATACCTATAGTGAGTGAATTCATGAATGTATTTCCAAGTGAATTGTCGGGTATTCCGCCGGATAGGGAGACCAAATTCTTAATAGATATTGTTCCAGGAGCGGCACCAGTTTCCAGGGCATCGTATCGTATGGCGCCTGTAGAGATGGAGTTAATGGTACAATTACAAGAATTGTTGGACAGAAAATACATACAACCGAGTATTTCGTCGTGGGGAGCACCGGTACTGTTTGTTAAAAAGGATGGATCGTTAAGACTTTGTATCAACTACCGAGAGTTGAACAAGTTAACGATAAAGAATAAGTACCCATTGCCCAGGATCGATGATCTTTTTTATCAGTTAAAAGGGGCAAAGTATTTTTCTTAAATAGATTTGAGGACGGGGTATCATCAGTTGAAGGTTAAGAATGAAGACGTACCAAAGAAGACATTCATGACTCGTTATGGTCATTACGAGTTTCTGGTGATGTCATTTGGGTTAACTAATGCACCAGCTGCATTTATGCATATGATGAACAGAGTGTTCAAACAATATTTGGACAAGTTCGTCGTAGTGTTTATCGATGATATTCTAGTCTATTCTAAGACGCCGTAAGATCATCTTTGAACACTAAGAATAGTGTTGGAAACACTAAGGAAGGAGAAGTTATACGAAGTTCACTAAGTGTGAATTTTGGTTAGAGAGGGTACAGTTTTTAGGTCATGTCATTGACCATGAGGGGATTTCAGTAGATCCAGCAAAGGTGGAAGCCGTGATGAATTGGGAAAAAACGCCGACTGAGGTGCAAAGTTTCCTAGGGTTAGCGGGTTACTATCGGAGATTTATCCAGGATTTTTCGAAGATAGCTACTCCGTTAATTAACTTGACAAGAAAGACAGTGAAATACGCGTGGACTGAGAAATGCGAGGACAGTTTTCAATAACTGAAGAAGAGGTTAAGTGAAGTGCCTGTTTTGTTATTACCCGATGACACAGGAATTTTGTAGTTTATAGCGATGCTTCCCATAGAGGACTTGGTTGCGTGCTCATGCAGCATGACAAGGTCATTGCGTATGCATCACGGCAGTTGAAGGATTATGAGAAAGTTTACCCTACTCATGGTCTGGAACTGGCAGCGGTAGTGTTTGCCTTAAAGATATGGTGACATTATCTTTACGAGAAAAAATGTGAGATATACACGGACCATAAGAGTCTAAAATATATCTAAGAAGGAGTTGAATATGAGACAGAGAAGATGGCTGTAGTTGATAAAGGATTACGACTGTGAAATCCTGTATCACCCTGGAAAGGCCAATATAGTGGCCGACGCCTTAAGTAGAAAGGGTCGAGAGAAGTTGTCTATGTTAACGGCTCAAACTGAGTTATCATGCAAGCATAGGTATGCCGCCCTACGAAGCCTTGTACGGAAGAAAATGCAGAACACCATTATATTGGAATGAAGTGGGAGAACGTCGAATGCTAGGACCATAATTGGTGCAGCAAACTGCGGATATAGTGAAACTAATACGAATGCGATTGATAGCAGCTCAAGACAAACAAAGGAAGTTTACATATTTGCATCGAGTAAATAGGGAGTTCGAGGTAGGCTCGTATGTATTTCTAAAGGTATCTCCCTGGGAAGGAAAGATATGCTTTGGAAAGAAGGGAAAGTTAAGTCCCAGGTTTATAGGACCTTTTGAAATATTAGAAAAGGTGGAAGGGGTAGCTTACGTGGTAGCGTTACCTCCAGACCTAGAACGAATACATAACGTGTTTCACATATCTATATTACGTCCCTATAAGCCTGATTACAAACACGTAATAGAGTATGAGCCGATTCATATCGAGAAGGACTTAACATATGAGGAGATGCCAATTCAAATCATCGATAGAAAAGAGCAAGTTCTAAGGAACAAAGTTATACCTTCTGTAAAGGTGTTATGGAAGAACCACAATGCCGAAGAAGCAACGTGAAAACTTAAAGAAAAGATGAAAAAGAATTACCCTCATTTGTTTGTGTAATTTTTAAGCGAGATTCTGGGGACAGAATCCTTATAAGGGGGAGAGAGTGTAACGCCCCGGAAAATCGAACCTTTTGTAAATACTTTTATAATGAATAAAATAATATTATTTGTTATTATTATGTGTTAGTAAGATGAATATCGTTCTATAACCTAGAAACGTCGAAACGTCGTAGTATTTTAACTACGTGAAGGAATTAAAGTGTTTGAATTTCCAAGATGAAAATAAAAGTTTTTTGAGAAATTTTCTGAAAAACACTATTCATCATTTTCTGCTCGGGAATTATTTTTGAACTTCCGAGAAATACGTAACGTTATAATATCAAGGTGAGATGGATTACGTAATAATAATTCAAGTATGGAAAACGTAATATTTCGCATGCGGACTTAATTTGAGAACGTTAGGGACTAAAGTCAAATGAAATGGAATTGTGGGATCTTGTATGAAGTACAAGTTCAATAAGATTAAGGTGTAAGCCCATGTATGATTAATGTTAGAGCCCAAGTGTTGGTTAGTATAAAGCCCAAAGTAAAGTAATCTAAGCCCAAAGGAATAAGTTAATCTAAGTGGACCTAAGCCCAATTAATGATCCATGGGGCAACCCATGGGTGAACTTGGTGACCAAGAACTTTGTGTGGTGGGCAAGGAATTAGTGTAATGGCCAAGTTTACTTAGTTGTTAAGTAAGTGAATAGTAAGGAGGTTACAAAGGAGGTGAGATGTGCTTTTGTCCATAATGCCCTAACCTTAGAAGTTCTATAAATAGCAAGTTGAATTTCATAATTTGTTTGTTCATTTTTCATCCAACATAAAACAACCTAAGTGTTAGAGAGAATAAGCACTTATAAGTCAAACTTCCATTGTTAGATTTTCAAAAAGAAGAAAGCTAGTCATCAAAGGTAAATGAGCTTATGATCTTATATCTTCCATCTCTACCATTGTAGGGTGATAAGAGAAGTGTAGATTAATGAACATGTATGTTAAGAAAACATAAGAATTGGATAATCAATGGAATTAAGCCGTATAAGTAATGAATAAGTAATTCAAACCTAAATAAGTTATGAACTTATGAAGAACAATTATGAACTTGTCATATGTTTACTTTAAGAAGTTAGTATGATTAATAAGAGGTAAGAATGTTGGTTAAAGGACTTAAAACAATAATAAGTCATAAGAAATGAAATCTTGTAATTTATACCTTGATAAGTAAATAAGTTCATGAAGAACATGTAATGACTTAACATGAAAATAAGTTGTTGTAATATGTAGGTTGGGATGTCTAATTAATGGATTGAATCTATTTGGAACGATGAACAAATCATTAGTAACGAAGTTTTGCCGGAATTCACACGATTGAACGATAATCTTCGAATTCGTGAAATTCTCGAAATGGAAGTCGGATATTGTGTTTGAGCTCGGAAACGTTAGTTGTTGATGGAGACAAGTCTTATTTGGCATTATAGAGTTGTAGACTCGAAAAAGACCGGATTTCGACTTAGAACGAAGAAACGAGCGTTGAACGTTCACGAACGTTTATCGTTTTCGTTAAAAATGGACTAATAGGTGAATTTTTAGTTAACGAAGTCAAATAGATAAAATTCTTGCATGAACACGTAGAGTATGTGATTTGTGAACTATAGGCTCTTGAACGAGCCAATTCGAACTTATAACGAAGAAGTTACGAGCCCGGGAGTTTCGCAAAGTTGAAAAACTGTAAGTTTTTTGGTGCACAGAATGGTGTCATGGCTACGCCATTTTCAAGGCCAAATAGGTGGCGTCGTCAATGAGAACTGTGAGGAAAAAGTCGTGACTATTGAGTTTATTGTGCATGTCACAAGAAGACGAAGGGGACTCGCGCCACAGCGCCGAGTCCGGGTCTTTAGCCACTGGAGTATGGCGCCACAGCGTGCCGCAGCGCCAGCCTTAGGGGTTAGACAATGAAGAAAGTTTATAAGTGTAGCATGAATGGTAATTGATTAACAATGAACTAAGGAACTTAATGAAACATTATTAAGTCATAATTAAACCTTAAGTATGATCACTTAGGGTTGAAGTAAGTCAAATACATATGAACGTAAGAACGACGTAACGGAAAGCCGGAACCAATAATAACAAATCTAATACGTAATGAGATGGAGAAGAAAGGTAAGATTCTTTAGGAACCATGTATGTTTATTCATAACCTAATGTGTTATATGATGTTATCATCTACTGTAGAGATCTTAAGGACTTAAAGTGCACGTGTTATAAACAGTAGCAGACGCTAAAGGCAAGTTTCTAACCCTTGTTTTAGTTCAATCTGGACAAGCTTTGTGATTCATGTATTCTTACGCATGAGATAATGTCTGATGAAGTCAAAGCTAATCCTTTCGGCTAGACTTACAATATGTCGGATTTCTTATAATCTATCAAAGTATTGTCAATTTTTTACTAAACTATGTTAGTGTGGTTTTCAAATGAAGACTGAGTATGCTAAATTGTTTTGTCGTCAAATGACCATGAGGTTGTCACAACTTAAACGTACAAACGTTTAATGAATGTAGTGTTGATCAACATAGAGTACTATAGGCTGGTCACCTAGACATGTTCGTAAGCTATATCGGATTTACGGACTTCGTGTCGGGATGTCCTTTTCAAAGAACTTATGAAATGCTCATGGTCTTAGACTGGAATTGATGTTTTACTGAATATTGTTATTGCAAAACTTTTTGAATGAAAAGAAGTGCTATTTTGAGTTATCGATAGTACTTCATAACTATTGTTCAGTTATTGAAGATATACGATTCCTATGTTTCAAGCATGCTGTTTTATTAGAATTGTTGTACTTGCTGAGCTAGTTAGGCTCACTCTTGCTTGAACCATATGAATGCAGCTAAGATCGAACGGACCGATGGATCCGGCAAGGATAAAGGGAAGGCTAAGGCGAACCCGTAGATTACTTATGTAATAGCATAGGTTTGTAATGATAATATTTGATATTATGACAAGAACAATTATAACGGTTATAAAGAACATGGGGGAAACGTTAATATTATTTTGAATATATATATTCGTTCTTTTGAGGCATTTCAATTGAATGTTAGTGTGAACTGTAGCACCGTGTAGCACCCTCTGTCGGGTTGAAAGATACCCGAATTTGGGGGCGTCACAGCCATAGACACATTAGAAAGTCCTCAAACCCCTCTGTAATAGGCAGTGGCCCCAAGTGACTATAAATCTGTCGAAATTCTCTCGCTCTATCTCTTCATTTTTTTTTCATTTTTCTCTCTCAGCAGAATGACTCTGTGCCCATGTTCTGAAACTTGATCACAACTGCTATGGTGTTAGATCTCACACTATGCGTTTGGCCACCTATGCGTTTTTTGCTATAAGAACCTCCCATGCATCCGCCTATAATAAGTTAATAATAATGGTTCTAGGAGAAGATATCAGCAACTTGATTTTGGATTTGACTCATTCCTTCATATCTTGTCATTTGCATATTGATGGCATGAGAAAGTCATGTGATAACATCATCATGCCTAAAAACTAGATAGTAATCAGTTTTACTTTCATGCATTTAAGTTGGCATCAGTTTTCTATGAATTTGTATATTTCAGATTGAAGGAAAGATTAGGATGCGATCCTTCAGAGGAGCAACTATCAACTTCCTTGAAAATTTTCCATTCTGAGCTACGGGCGACACTAATAGAGTGCTCTTTGGCAAGAGAGAAGCTGGCAATGAGCAATGTTCGACTAGTTATGTCTACTGCACAAAGATATGACAACATGGGTGCTTAAATGGCTGACTTTGTTCAGGTGACCTTCTATTCTTTGACTTCAAGTAGGATGCTAGTATGTTGCACTTGCACCTATTTGTGAATCCCTCCAGCTGAATAATTTAATTTTTTATTTTATTCTGTAGTGCGGCCTGATTGGACTACTCCGTGGGATTGAGAAATTTGATTCATCAAAGAGGTTCAAAATTTCAACTTATGTCTATTGGTGGATACGTCAGGTGAGTTGACATTTTCCCCAAAATGTCAACAGTTTGAGTCCATGGTCATCTGCTAGATGACATCCTTCCCAATAATCATCATTCATTCATGATTATAGATGTTTCTAGATGATTAGTTCTTTATCTTTGGCAAACTAGTAATTACAAAATCTATTTTTGTGACAACTGAGACAAGAAGCTGCAACAGATAGAACAAGCAGGTCAAAGGATTATTAAAAGTTTATTGTTGTTCATTTTTTGGGTCTGTTGACTACCAAAAGATTTGAGAGCATATACTTATAATCTGGAACTTGTGATGCACTTGAAAAAAACCAACTCACCAACTAAGTTCTTGCAATTGTCACCCACAAGTAGATGGCATGGCACTCATGTTACTTTTGTAGTTTGAGTCAAGGGCGTTGCATTACATTTTACCCTGGTAGACCAGATGAAGCATGTATCTTTTCTTCAATAGTTATTGTACATCTTGGTCATTATTATTCTATATTCATGCTTTATCTGTGTTTTTGAAACTCATGAGGATGAACCATTGATCTTCATGCCAGGGTGTTTCAAGAGCATTAGTTGAGAATTCAAAAACTTTACGATTGCCCACCCATTTGCACAAAAGACCAAGTTTAATCCGGAATGCTAAGGCCAAACTGCGAGAGAGAGAGAGAGAGAGAGAGAGAGAGGAATAACTCCGTCCATCGCTGTAAGTCTAACAGTTCTGTTACATGACTGACTTGAAACAATGCCAAACTCTTTCGCTTATAGAAATATCAGGGGAATTCTAATCCACCAAAAATCATTTTTAACATTATTTCATATCCTCCCATTTGATTTACATGTATTCCTCTTCAATTTTTTCAGAAAATTGCACAATGTCTTAACATGTCCCAGAGGAAAGTTCATAATGCCACTGAGGTACTAATAATTGGGTTATCTATACTGTTCAAGTACACTGTGCAGTTACTATCATCATGCTTAATTATAGATATATGTGCTTGCATCAGCAGGGTCTATTCTCTTGATAGGGAAGCATTCCCCTCCTTAAATGGTCTTCCAGGAGAAACACTTCATAGTAGAAGTCTTGTGGCTCTTTGATCAATTCAAACTGGTATATGGATTTACAAAATTTCTCTCCTAATAAACACGATAAAAAACCCCAAGGGCGGACGAGTTGGCAGAGACCTTGAAGAAAGAACCTCAAGGTCACTGGTATCAATCCCCACAAGCCAAGCTTATCTATTGTCAGAGGATTGTTTGTGTGTGTGTGTGTGAGAGAGAGTGAGAGAGAGAGAGATCACATCATACAAATTACTTCCTTTTTATTTATTGAATTTTGACTATTTCCTTCTTCATTCCCAGTACATTGCAGATAATCGCCTGGAGAACAACCCATGGCATGGAGTAGAGGATTGGGCACTCAAGGTAGTTAAATAAAACCAACATCATGCAATTTTGAAAAGTTTAAATACAATGTTTCAATTGGATACTACTTCAGTGTGCAGGAAAAAAAGGGTTTCTCCCCTGTTGAATTTGGGGTGACTAAATTGCAAGCACGAACATTTAAAAACTGAATCCCATATTATCCTTTTTAAAAGTATGTATTTAATTTATAGAAGGTTTATAACATATTTTAGGTATCTTGTTATTTTCTTGCTTAAAGGAAGGTCTGACAAAAATACAAAGGTAGCTTTGTGGCATGAGTTACCAAAAGATAATGTCTCCTTGGATTTGTCTTGGTAGGTGTGCCTCATAACTCAAGGTCAAGAGGCTGATGCCTGACTGAGGCTCACACAAGATAGTTGTATCATCTCTGAAGGCTTGCCCTTAGATCTGAAGTGTTCTTTATGCATTTTGTTTTTCTTTGCTCTAATTTCTGTTCAAGTATTTATGCATTGATAAAACGTAGGTTGCTTTAACAAGAAAATGAATTGTAATTTTTATTTTATATAATAATATCCGTATTTTCCTTTTCCAAAGCTTATCAAGCCTTTTGTGTTAGAAATAGTAATTAATTTGGTATTGTATATAATACTGTTAGAAATAAATTAATTGAAGTCTTTAAATGGTGGAAAGTAACCACCAAAATAAATGGTGGAAAGTTAAAATCTTTAAGTTGCTTTAATGCAACTTAAGTTTGTGTTATATATATATTTTGTATAGAGAGCCGTAGAGAGAAGCTGCAGAGACATCATATCCAAGAAATTGATTTGATATCAAAAGAATTGTGGATGACCACTTGAATGTAAGAGATTATTAATATATCTATTTTGTTCTCTTTTTAAATTACTTTATCTATCATTTTACAAACGTTATCAGCACACAGAATTTTGGAAAGGAAATTATCTCAACTCACTGTAAGTATTATTTTATTAAAATTAAATTTGATCATGTATATATAGTATTGTTTTACTAAAATTGAATATGATAAATCATAGTGGATATATATATATATATATATATATATATATATATACAAAGATAAATAAGCCACATATAGAGTGGTATAAATCAATCGCTCCCCTTTGGAAAAATATTTTGTTTTATAATATAAGGTAAATTTTAAAAAATTTAGTATTATATATAAATTGACCCTACTAAAATTTTATAAATTTTCTATTATACGGGGTCAAATAAAAAATTTATAACTTTGTCAATCAAATTTTAATCACATATGACTCATATCCTCTTAATATATGTATCTCTCTATAATATTTTAAACTAAATAATAATCTAGTTTATATTATTTTTAAAAATAAATAATGAATTACTTACTTATGAGCAGTTGTGATTAAAAAGTCTAGTATGAGTCAATATAGTGTATATATACCATATATTATTACTCATTATATTTTCATTGTAATATAGTATATATATAACCCCGCCAAATTATTTGTAACTCAATAATAATTTCGACCTCACTAATAAAAAAATCATGGCTTTCGCCATTTGTATATATATATATATATATATATATATATATATATATATATATATATATATATATATATACAAACTTGATCTGTCAGGACTCTCTGGATGAGGTTAAAAATCTTGATCCTTTTTTTAAAACAACTAAAAATAAATAAATAAAAATTATGGAACTTGAATTTTTACATAATACAATATTTTTGGTGTGATTTGGATACGGTATGTACATATATGTATCCAAATTACACCAAAAACACTGTATTATGTAAAAAATCAAGTTCCATAAATTTTTATTTATTTATTTTTAGTTTTTTTTAAAAAAGTCCAGGATTTTGGTCCTATTCCCGAGTCAGGACTGATCAAACTATATATATATATATATATATATATATATATATATATATATATATATATATATATATATATATATATCCAAGTATGTCCCATATCAATGCTTTTTATCATTAATAAACATTAAAATTATAGGCATATATACATCATATATGTTACTACTATATATATATAATAGTATGTGTTATGCAAAGAGGCTACACATCACACGACCCGAATATTATTGATATATCTACCTTCATTTTTAGATATATTTAATTATTTCTAACTAGTAGTATTTCATATTATTGCATGTGTTTTTAATAGATGTCAAACCTTACAAAACTTGAATTTACTGCCCTTGACATCTCGGGCAAGAATTATTTGTCATGGACCCTTGATGTTGAGATTCACTGTGACACCCCCAAATTCGGGTCCCATCGAACTTCGGATCCGGTCCGCCACGATACTACTATTGTCAAATTATTTATATCTTTTATTCTAACTTAATGAATATAACTTTGCTTATTACAATTTAGAATATAAATTCTTTCTATTTCTAGGATCTGTATAATGACCCCAAACTTTTATAAGTTTCAAATCTTGGTCATTTATCATTCATGTCTTACATCATATTTGATGTTATAAAAATATGCGGAATAATTTAAACTTTTTCAATCTCCTTTTAAAAAAAAATCTTTTATTGATTTCTTAACTTGAATCAATTACATATTCTTGAATAAAATTATGTTAGGATCCATTCTATTCGAATTCCTTTATGCATCACATAGTACAACTTTACAACTCAACATGTACACATTGTAAACTACTATCATGCACATCTCCTAAACCTAAACATAGTTCAAGAGCATATATTGAAATAAATAAATCAATCTCCTTCGATACTATTGAACTCTATCAACCAAGTAGCACGTAATCTTTACCATGAGTCCTTAACTTGCAAAAATGGTTATTTGCAAGGGTGAGCTCGACAGCCCATCAATTCTAACAGTTTTCATGCATCACATAACATATAATAACATACTCAGTTCATGCATTCATAATCAATTAATATTTACTACGCATGTTACTTCTCACATAATAGGCATAGAGATTTACTTCACAAGCATATCATCAAAGATCAACTTTCAAATTTCATACATATCTCATATGCATTTCGTATATATACATCAACATTCTCATAGCATAATATAGCTTAACTAACAATTATCGAATTCATATATCAAATAGGAACTGAAAGACTTGCCTTGATCGTTGTTTACCAATAACAGATTAACACCTTAAAGCTATCTGCACTTCACGTGCCCTACACAATTATATAATCATGCACATTAACTATTAGCAACACATAGTGGTTGTACTATAAACTTTGCTCTACATCCCATAACCATTCCTATTAATCAATACATAATGTTTAATTTGATTGTGTTAACTTTCGACTTATATCTCACCATATTTCTTCTTAGGTCATACCCGAAGTACATTGAAGTTTTTAAGTCTTGCTAAGACTTCTTATTGGTTTTATATTAACCACATTCCATATCTTATAATATTCATTTCATTTAAATTGAAACACTCTTTAAGTTCATTAACACTTGTCACGCAAGCGTTTCGACGTTCATTCGTCATACACCCAATTTATCTCTCGTGTATGCTTATACAACTTGTTTAATACATCATTTATTAATGTTAAGAATCATTATACTTACAAATATTCATGTTTTATAACTTAGAACAACATCTTTTATCATCGAAGCACTACATTTGCATACGTGCATGCCCGACGCCTCCGATTGCCTCCTAATACACATCAGTTCTAAAGATGACTATTTTTACCCCTTCTAACTACCTCAAATTGAAAAACTTAAAGAATAAAAGTTGTAGGTCTATTCGTCCTCGTTACGGATCATTTTGAATCGCCTCAATCGGAGTTTGTATGAAATAGTTATGATCATTTTACCAAAATAGATCAAAATAGTCACACCAGACACACTATGGGCGCGGCCGCACCCATTTTCTTCACAATCCCGGTAGGCGCTTTGTGCCATTTGGTAGTGCCAATTTGGCTACCGCGTTCTGAGGCGTGGCGTCCACGCTCGGCGTCCACGCTCTCCTCTGGGCAAGCGTCCATTGCTTAGCTTTGCCAAATTACAGTTTTCTCAAAGTTTTTACTTCAAATCTTCATAACTTCTTCATTTTAAGTCAGAATTAGTTGATTTTCAATTCGTTGAACTCGTTAAACTCTTGGATACTCATCTACAAAATAATTATAATACTTCAAAAATATTAATAAATCATTTTAAGGGTTCAAATTCAGTATTCATATTATATTTTTCATGTTTTACACATATTTAGCGAATTCATTCACTACGAATTCGTTTCTCAACCAAATTGATTCATTCCACTTACGTTCTTTTAGTTTCTTAGAGGGCTAACATAATCCATCATAAATTTTACCATTTACAGAGTGACTTTGCCACTAATTTTGAATCCAAATCAAACCAAAGCAATATATTACTACCAAACCCAAACCCATTTGTTTAACATATTTTCATGAATTCAATCACTCTAAAATTGATTGTATAATCTATAAAATAGATTAATCATACTCAAGAGTGCAAACATATAATCTACACACAATTCATCTACCCAATCTCTAACCATAGAGAAAGTATTTTGAGAGAATATAAACTAGAACTTGGAGTTGGTTTAAGACTTATACCTCTGTGAAGTTGAATTCTAAACTTGTTGTCAATTCTAGATTGCTTCTCTAATGTTGCAGCACTTACACTCTACTTTTGAACTTAATAGAAATTTTTAGCAATTCATCTGATGAAGAGGAGCTCCCATTTATAGGGAAGTTTTTGTCCAATCAATGACTTTGTCTAGGGAATTAACCCAATAGAAAGAAGAAGGATATAGTGGACAATAAGGATTTGGTAAAATAGTTTCCCAAACACTGTTGAGACCACTCCCCCTTTAATCATTGTAATCCTATTGAGTTTGAGAGTTGAAGAGGTAGGCTAGGCCAATGGCCTATTCACATGATGAAGGAGATGAGACTCACAAAATGGGACAACCAATTTGGTTTCTCAGCATTAGCAAAATGGGTATTTAAGACATCTATATTTACTTTCTTTTGGACTTACAAGCTTATATTTAATAACATAATGTTATTACTATATGATAAATTAGGGGTACATATACCCATAATCATACAATCCATGTACATTTAGGTTAGTCCCAATTTTTTTTTAATTGGGCTTAATATAAAATAGTTGAATACTCTCAATCCATCATTTTCCATAAAATTTATTATCTCAAATATACCCAATTATCATAATGATAATTAATATCAATTGTATATTAACTCACCATTTATTTTCTTTTAATACTTCCCATTAAATCTCCCTTTGATTTAACTTCACTAGTTGTGCCACATAAGACATAATTATGTGAACTTGGTAATTAATAGTCCACAAGCTTATAATAATATAATCTCACAAAATAATATTATTCTTAACATTACATCTTATAATATGGTCATAATATAATATCATTACATTATATGTTCTCATAACTTATATACTAGCACTAATTAATGGTCTTTATTTATGGCCAATCTATTACCCTCCTATGGTCATTACACAAGGGGAAAAGAAGAGTTGGTGGCTAACTCCCACCAACTATTACTATTCATTGTATCCTAGCCATTGGGTTAACCATCATTTCTATCATATGAGCTATCTAGCAAGCTTATTTAACTCCAATTTTCAGCATTTCTAAGGGTCATGGGAGTGGTCTATTGCACCATGTTACATTTTATTATCTCACTTGTACATAATGCTAACATACAAGTCTTTATACATATGTATTCAAATACTTTCCTTATACATCCATATACGTATATAGATGTATACATGTATCCCTCACATTATATAATTCATGTACATTTGACAGTACCAAATATATTTTAATTGAGTAGTGTCACACCACGTTATCATGAACTTTATTATTTTAATTATACTTAATTATTGAAATAATTATTAACAACAATTATTTATTTAATTTAATTTAATATCCTTCATAAAGTACACATTAATGTACCACATATAACACATTGTCACATAGGTCCATTTATGTAACTCATGCGACTCATTCCACTTTGCCATATAATTTCCTATATTATATAGTTACAATTGAAGTGTCACACTTCATTTCATATCATATATATGTAACTACTATATAATATATAATCATTACACATACAAATTAATTCCTTCAATTATTCATTCATTAAATTATTTAATGAATGCTTATTCCATCACTTTGCCACACTGGGCATATCTCACAAGCTTACATTAAGCTTATTCTCATTACTTATTCATTTCTCACCACATTACTATTTATAACATGTTCAATTTACATCGAACTATTATGTCACAAGGTTCACATATATAAATATATCGTGAATGGAAATATTTAAATATTCTTTATTACATTTGTGGTAATATAATAACTCAAGTTATTAAAATAACTTAGTTTTCTTTTATAACGTTAACCCTCTTGGAAATACATTACTATAATCAAAATTATGTATTTCACCATAACATAACATAAGATATTTTTATCTTGTTTTCTCTAAATATAGGAATTAATCATAATAAAACGATTTACTCATTTTCTCAAGATATTACTCTTAATATAATATCTATGCATTATTAAAATATTCACTTGCACGACACACGTACACACTATATATAGAAATAAGTTTATTTTTTATTATGATAAATTATTTCCATCAACTTATATAGCAAATATGTTTTAATATATTTACCATATTACTTAATCACACACATTACCTCGTATAAAGCTATATAAGGTAATCTCAAAATAATATTCCCCCTTTTATTAAAATAATCAAATGCTAGAATTTATTTTAATATCATTTATTAGAAATATACTATAATTATTTCTCTTTCCTTTCTATAGATTGTCTCAACACAATTTCTTTAATCTATACATTTAACCATATCTCAATATTAATCAATAAATCTCTAACCAATATTTATCTAAAGATATATCGATTTTCTTCTCTCATCAATAACGTACATATATACAAGTCTAAACCTAGCACACATCGAGTCTTTAATAGTATTCAATATAGTACACTGAGTGGTTTCCCACAAACAACCAACAAATTAGTTTCCGTCTCGTCTACACTATTTTCATAGCGAGTTAGATCGGTTACCTCCGCTCTCTGAAGGAATCGTTTAGCCCAACTCCTATACATCCACCATTAAAGGGTACGGTTGCACTGCCTTAGACTTGATACTTACTCGTACATATACTCAAGAAATTGGTGATTATCAAAGATATTTAATTTCACGAACTTACTATGATAAAAAATTTCACATAAATTATTTAATATCGATAGATAAATTTCTATCCATCTTCTTTACTTCAAATAACTTTCCTCTTCAATAAATAACAAATATAAAATAATAATATATTTATTAAATACAGAAATCACTTATTGTATAGTTTATATTACCCCATGCAACACAATACCACATACCTCACAACACATATATATATTCTCATTCGAACCCTTCTCATGCCTTAAGAATTTTATTTACTAAATTCTTATTTTAATAATTTCTGAAAATTCGGATTCTTACATCCTCTCTCCCTTATAAGGATTCCGTCCTCGGAATCACTAAGACCTTCCCCACTTGGTGCTATTCTAAATATTACATATTTTTTTGAATAATTTTATCCATTTACTTTTCGGAAGTTTTATTATAACTTGCTCACTTGCATTCTACCACATTTTCCTTTTTAAGGAACATTCTACTTACTACATCCATCCTTCACAAGAATAAGAATCTTGCATGATTTTTCAATAATCGGGTAATATGAATAACTCTGATTCCAAATTATGATGAGGGGTCACAAGACCATGAACTCTTTTCCAGGTTTACTAATGCTTCAAGAAAATCCTTCACACTGCAAACCAGAGTGTTTATCAATCACAAAGACTGAAAACACCTCCACGCTGCATATTAGGTGGGTAGTACTATTGTACCACTATGTTGGGCTGCAACGTAGTGTGTTGTAACGACTATATGCGTTACGTTCGGAACTATTGTCTCCGAAAACATGTCCCCTTATAGGGTTGTTCACCTCAGCTTTTCAACATCTGAATTCGCACCAGAGCAATCTGGTTTGTCATAAATACTCAAGAATGCTTGAATTCCATAAATATTTTTCAACAGCCGTCTAGCCGAATCAAATAGCTTAGACTTTTATCAAAAACTAGGACATCAATAGAAATAATTTAGCCAACTTAATTGACCTTCTTCATAATTTAAAATAAAACCAAAAATTCTTTTATGACGTCATGATACTGTACCAGATTAGTAGTACGTTGAGGATTCCGTCATATTATGACTTTGTCATATTACATCATACCATAGTGGGCTGACGATCTTTCGACCACAACCAACAATAGGTTCGATTGCATTGATGACTCCATCATTTACCATTTCTACACCATATCAAATGATGCACATGGTCAGAAATACATTTTGAAAATTTTCAAATCATTTTTGTCTTAGACGAAATAATTAGCACTGCCATATGAACAACAATGTTGTTTTTAAACATCATTGGTTCAATCACATGATCTAATGTTTTTCAAGAAAACAGAAGTGCAAACATCAGCACAAAGTCAATAAATTTTGAAAATCTAGCAGAGCTAGAAGATTTAGAAAATCCATGTTTCTCCATCAACTTTAATCTTTACTGCATTGCTTCATTCTATCAATCTTTAACACCATCAATGCTCACTATACCAAAATTTCTAAATTCATAATATATAACATATATATTCCCGATATAGTTCATCGAACTTACCATACCTTGGAAGTTTAGGAACTTACCACAACAATATGAGTTTAGGAGCTTATCCTAGCAATATGTAATCCAAGAACCAATTAGGGACTGTCTATACGCTTAGGGGATCAAAAACATGCATACGACTATGAGTCACAAACATACCATCACCATGAGTTTTAAGAACTCGTGCCTAATCTTAATATTCTTTAACTTACTCTTAATAGCTTCTAACTATTAGATATACATATGAGAAAAGTATACATTCTCACCATAAGTATATTGATAGCACGACACTAACATTTCAATGATTATCAGTGTAAGAAGCTAAGTGGTTATCGAACCAAACGCAATCCCCTGCCCATACAAGGAATTGGTCAACTCAACCACTATATCAATATAGGAAGCTAAGTGGTTCTCAAACCAAGTACAAATTCCCGGTCCATACAAGGAATAGTATAACTCAACCACTAACATGAGTCCTCAATTGAAATCCCACATAACTCTATCTCGCTCTTAACTTGCTATTTGCTTGATACGAATTTTTTTCTATATTTCATCATATACAACTCCTCAAGAGTTCATTTCGTACCATTTCATAGTGCGTACCTTCTCTTATAGAACCAAGCTATAGTCACTTAGTCATTATAGACTATTTATCATTTCATAACTCAATCAGATCACGTCGTGATCATCGGTTTACCTTAGGGTTCTTTCCCATTATCAACTAAACTCCATTCGAGTTCATTCTTATTATCTCTTTCATCTTCATCTTATAGACATCATCTTAACATTTTTATTACCGGAGTTAGGAACTCCTGAATTCTCATTTTCTTAGATACTTCAAGATTCTTCTTTGAATCTTTGCTTATATATATTTTAATATTTATCTCTTTCAGGTTATAGCCTAAGGTACTCTTACCTAAAGTTTATAACCTACAACTTTGATACCAACCTGTGACGCCCCCAAATCTGGGTCCCATTGAACCTCGGATCCGATCTGCCACAATACTACTATCGTCAAACTATTTATATCTTTTATTGATAACTTAATGAATATAACTTTGCTTATTACAATTTAGAATATAAATTCTTTCCATTTACAGGATTTGTATAATGACCCCAAACTTTTATAAGTTTCAAATCTTGGTAATTTACCATTCCTGTCTTACATCATATTTGATGTTATAAAAATATGCGGAATAATTTAAACTTTTTAAATCTCCTTTAAAAAAAAATCTTTTATTGATTTCTTAACTTGAATCAATTATATGTTTTTGAATCAAATTATGGTAGGATTCAGTCTATTCGAATTACTGTATAAATCTTGATTCGAATTCCTTTTTGCATCACATAGTACAACTTTACAACTCAACATGTACACATTGTAAACTACTATCATGCACATCTCTTAAACCTAAACATAGTTCAAGAGCATATATTGAAATAAATAAATCAATCTCCTTCGATACTATTGAACTCTATCAACCAAGTAGCACATAATCTTTACCGTGAGTCCTTAACTTGCAAAAATGGTTATTTGCAAGGGTGAGCTCGACAACCCATCAATTCTAATAGTTTTCATGCATCGCATAACATATAATAACATACTCAGTTCATACATTCATAATCAATTAATATTTACTACGCATGTTACTTCTCACATAATAGGCATAGAGATTTACTTCACAAGCATATCATCAAAGATCAACTTTCAAATTTCATACATATCTCATATGCATTTCGTATATATACATCAACATTCTCATAGCATAATATAGCTTAACTAACAATTATCGAATTCATATATCAAATAGGAACTGAAAGACTTGCCTTGATCGTTGTTTACCAATAACAGATTAACACCTTAAAGCTATCTGCACTTCACGTGCCCTACACAATTATATAATCATGCACATCAACTATTAGCAACACATAGTGGTTGTACTATAAACTTTGCTCTACATCCCATAACCATTCCTATTAATCAATACATAATGTTTAATTTGATTGTGTTAACTTTCGACTTATATCTCAGCATATTTCTTCTTAGGTCATACCCGAAGTACATTGAAGTTTTTAAGTCTTGCTAAGACTTCTTATTGGTTTTATATTAACCACATTCCATATCTTATAATATTCATTTCATTTAAATTGAAACACTCTTTAAGTTCATTAACACTTGTCACGGCGTTTCGACGTTCATTCGTCATACACCCAATTTATCTCTCGTGTATGCTTATACAACTTGTTTAATACATCATTTATTAATGTTAAGAATCATTATACTTACAAATATTCATGTTTTATAACTTAGAACAACATCTTTTATCATCAGAAGCACTACATTTGCATACGTGCATGCCCGACGCCCTCCGATTGCCTCCTAATACACATCAGTTCTAAAGATGACTATTTTTACCCCTTCTAACTACCTCAAATTGAAAAACTTAAAGAATAAAAGTTGTAGGTCTATTCGTCCTCGTTCCGGATCATTTTGAATCGCCTCAATCGGAGTTTGTATGAAATAGGTATGGTCATTTTACCAAAATAGATCAAAATAGTCACACCAGACACACTATGTGCGCGACCGTGCCCATTTTCTTCATTAATCCCGGTAGCTACCGCATGCCATTTGAAGTGCCCAAATCTTGCTGGCTGGCCCCTCTGGGCGGCCAGCGTCCGCATTTGGCTTTGCCCAGATTACAGTTTTCTCAATGTTTTTACTTCAAATCTTCATAACTTCTTTATTTTAAGTCAGAATTAGTTGCTTTTCAATTCGTTGAACTCGTTAAACTCTTGGATACTCATCTACAAAATAATTATAACACTTCAAAAATATTAACAAATCATTTTAAGGGTTCCAATTCAGTGTTCATGCTATATTTTCATGTTTTACACATATTTAGCGAATTCATTCACTACGAATTCGTTTCTCAACGAAATTGATTCATTCCACTTAAGTTCTTTTAGTTTCTTAGAGGGCTAATATAATCCATCATAAATTTTACCATTTACAGAGTGACTTTGCCACTAATTTTGAATCCAAATCAAACCAAAGCAATATATTACTACCAAACCCAAACCCATTTGTTTAACATATTTTCATGAATTCAATCACTCTAAAATTGATTGTATAATCTATAAAACAGATTAATCATACTCAAGAGTGCAAACATATAATCTACACACAATTCATCTACCCAATCTCTAACCATAGAGAAAGCATTTTGAGAGAATATAAACTAGAACTTGGAGTTGGTTTAAGACTTATACCTCTGTGAAGTTGAATTCTAAACTTGTTGTCAATTCTAGATTGCTTCTCCAATATTGCAGCACTTACACTCAACTTTTGAAATTAATAGAAATTTTTAGAAATTCATCTGATGAAGAGGAGCTCCCATTTATAGGGAAGTTTTTGTCCAATCAATGACTTTGTCTAGGGAATTAACCCAGTAGAAAGAAGAAGGATATAGTGGACAATAAGGATTTGGTAAAATAGTTTCCCAAACACTATTGAGACCACTCCCCCTTTAATCATTGTAATCCTATTGAGTTTGAGAGTTGAAGAGGTAGGCTATGCCAATGGCCTATTCACGTGATGAAGGAGATGAGACTCACAAAATGGGACAACCAATTTAGTTTCTCAACATTAGCAAAATGGGTATTTAAGACATCTATATTTACTTTCTTTTGGACTTACAAGCTTATATTTAATAACATAATGTTATTACTATATGATAAATTTGGGGTACATATACCCATAATCATACAATCCATGTACATTTGGGTTAGTCCCAATTTTTTTTTAATTGGGCTTAATATAAAATAGTTGAATACTCTCAATCCATCATTTTCCATAAAATTTATTATCTCAAATATACCCAATTATCATAATGATAATTAATATCAATTGTATATTAACTCACCATTTATTTTCTTTTAATACTTCCCATTAAATCTCCTTTTGATTTAACTTCACTAGTTGTGCCACATAAGACATAATTATGTGAACTTAGTAATTAATAGTCCACAAGCTTATAATAATATAATCTCACAAAATAATATTATTCTTAACATTACATCTTATAATATGGTCATAATATAATATCATTACATTATATGTTCTCATAACTTTTATACTAGCACTAATTAATGGTCTCTATTTATGGCCAATCTATTACCCTCCTATGGTCATTACACAAGGGGCAAAGAAGAGTTGGTGGCTAACTCCCACCAACTACTACTATTCATTGTATGCTAGCCATTGGGTTAACCATCATTTCTATCATATGAGCTATCTAGCAAGCTTATTTAACTCCAATTTTCAGCATTTCTAAGGGTCATGGGAGTGGTCTATTGCACCATGTTACATTTTATTATCTCACTTGTACATAATGCTAACATACAAGTCTTTATACATATGTATTCAAATACTTTCCTTATACATCCATATACGTATATAGATGTATACATGTATCCCTCACATTATATAATTCATGTACATTTGACAATACCAAATATATTTTAATTGAGTAGTGTCACACCACGTTATCATGAACTTTATTATTTCAATTATACTTAATTCTTGAAATAATTATTAACAATAATTATTTATTTAATTTAATTTAATATCCTTCATAAAGTACACATTAATGTACCACATATAACACATTGTCACATAGGTCCATTTATGTAACTCATGCGACTCATTCCACTTTGCCATATAATTTCCTATATTATATAGTTACAATTGAAGTGTCACACTTCATTTCATATCATATAGATGTAAATACTATATAATATATAATCATTACACATACAAATTAATTCCTTCAATTATTCATTCATTAAATTATTTAATGAATGCTTATTCCATCACTTTGCCACACTGGGCATATCTCACAAGCTTACATTAAGCTTATTCTCATTACTTATTCATTTCCCACCACATTGCTATTTATAACATGTTCAATTTACCTCGAACTATTATATCACAAGGTTCACATATATAAATATATCGTGAATGGAAATATTTAAATATTCTTTATAACATTCGCGGTAATATAATAACTCAAGTAATTAAAATAACTTAGTTTTCTTTTATAACTTTAACCCTCTTGGAAATACATTACTATAATCAAAATTAAGTATTTCTCCATAACATAACATAAGATGTTTTTATCATGTTTTCTCTAAATATAGGAACTAATCATAATAAAACGATTTACTCATTTTCTCAAGATATTACTCTTAATATAATATCACAACTTGATTCAAGAGACCCCAAAACTACATCGTAATAAGAACTAAACTTATTTCTATATATTACTTACATTTCACAACTTGATTCTAATTAAGAGATGATAGCCTATATTTTGACTTTAACGACATAGAAGATGATACTTTATGCTTCACAATTCAATTCAAATAAACTCTAGGAGACGATACCCTAGTTTTTATCAGAATTTGAGCCAAATATGAAGTGGGTTTCATTAATTATTTGAAGTGAATCCACATATCAATATGTTCTAATCCATGAATAGATTAAATTAAGTATTTGGAAGCTTAAATCCATATAGTAATGAATGAGAAATTAACTTTCAAAGATCACCCTTGTAAATGATAATAAATACTTGTGGAAAGTCAAGTCCCACATCGGTTAAGAACTAAAGTATTAATTGATTTATATACAATAAATTTGCAATTGGGTTTTGCCCCAAGGGGCACCCCAATTTTGTGGAAGGGAGAGGACCTAGCCAAGTCTTGGTTTGAACCCACATACGCGCGCCGCCGCTAACCGGCCGAGTTCAGGCTAAGGCTCGGGCTCTAGGCTCATGTTCACCCTTCGTGGGTCATTGTATATAATTTTTTGGACAAAATTTATTTTATCAATATTGCACCATTTTTGGGAAGCGCTATTAGCTTGATCGAAGGCCCCAAAACTACATTGTTTTGCCGAACGAAATTGCCCAATTTTGTAAAGGCTGAAGATTACTTCGTTTTGACCAAAGGATGTCATTCCATGCCTTTTCAAGTGCTTGTGTCCCATCAGAAGGGTCATTAACCCCTCCTATAAATAGACTAAGGGTGGCAACCACTTCGATCATTAAAATCCAAGTATTTTCAAGCATGTTCTAGTTTTTTAGTATTCATTTCATAGTTCATTTAGAGAGAGTTTTGAGCATTATATTTGGTTCGTTGAGTATACTATTTGTAGTGCTGCTATAGTATACATTGTCATTGTATCTTGGGAGACAAGTGCTATCCACTCTGAGCACTGTAAGGATGACATAATTGTGTTAAGGACAAATTACCAAGTACTAGCCTTGACAAATCTTCTTCTGCAATTTGTTTTACTTGAGATAAGTTTATATATATATATATATATATATATATATATATATATATATATATATATATATATATATATATACATCCATTCATTCAGTTTTTACTAACAATCTTAAGACAATTAATTATATATATATATGCAATAAAGTTGGCTACCGATTCTTTAACTATATTTGGTTCTTCTTCTTCTACACCTGTGAAAAATCAGAAAAATTCAATAGAACAGAGTTTAAAAGATGGCAACAAAAGATGTTATTTTACCTCACCACTCTTAACTTGGCAAGATTTCTTCAAGAAGACCCCCCATTGCTTAATGAGAATGAAACATACAAACAAGTTTTTACGACAATAGATGCATGGAAATATGCTGATTTTTTGTGCCGAAATTACATCCTCAATGGATTGGATAACACATTATATAATGTATATAGTTCGCTCAAGGCATCAAGAGAATTATGGGATTCCTTGGATAAAAAGTATTAAACAGAAGATGCGCTGACATGAAGAAGTTTGTAGTTGGCATGTTTTTGGACTACAAGATGGTGAATTCCAAGGCTGTCATCAACCAAGTCCAAGAATTACAAGTAATCCTACATGAAATACATGCAGAAGGTATGTCCTTAAGTGAATCTTTCTAAGTTGCTGCTATTATTGAAAAACTACCACCAATGTGGAAAGATTTTAAGAATTATTTCACACATAAACGCAAAAAAAATGAAACTTGAAGATTCCATCGTAAGATTAAGGATAAAAGAGGACAACAGTGCTTTTAACAAAAAAAGGAAGGACCTTTATGGAATATAAAACTAACGTGGTGGAATAAGGTCTAAAGTCTAAAAAGATAAAGTACTCTTACAATGGGCCTCAACGAGAACAAATAAGAAGTTCCAAGGCAAATGCTACATTTGGGACAAGCCCGGACATAGGTCAAAGGATTATCGTAAACTTAAAGACCAGAACAAGAAGTTCGCACAAGCCAATGTAACAGAAGTGGATGATCTTCTTCGAGATGTTTCTGAAATGAACCTTTCAGCGATTATTTCTGAAGTAAACATAGTTGAGAATCCCAGAAATGGTGGGTAGATACTGGAGAAACCCTCCATGTGTGTTCTGTCACGCCCCGAAATCTGGTCTATCTTTATACCCAGATTTTGTGCGTCACGAGTACATCATCTTCTAAAAATACATCATTATATAGTTAAATATAATAACATACATTCTCAAAACCTAGATTCTATTACCTTATAATCTCGTTCATTACAAATAATGATAATTACATTATTCTTTACATCTTACATGAGTGACTTTTATCCGACACCAAGGATACATATCAGTTCATTAAACTATTCTACGATTTAATTAAACTATTCTACATTACAAGTTTTCGCTTGATCTTCACGCTCATTCACATACTGAATGAAACTTCGTCTGGATACCGATTATCTTGATCTTTACGGGATCCTTAAGTTCTTTCTACCATCGTTCACTGAAAATGTTTTTATTTAAAGCAAGTTTGAGCATTCAATTGCCCAGCAAGTCATAGCAGTTGAACAACAACTTCAAGAATTTAAACATTCTTTTAAGACTTCAATAACCGAACAAAGGTTATGAAGCAGCTTGAATAATAGGAATAATCCCGATTCCTATCATTTTAAAACATTCATCACATACTCTTTACACTACTTTCATTCTTCTATCTTTTTCCATACATATCCTGTCTAGCTAAAATGATTAGCACAGACTTAACAATAACGGTTAATGTATAAATAGAACATACTCGTATTGAACAGTTCAATCAAAGAATAGTTCATCTCTAAGAAACACCGAAGTGTTCAAATTCTGGCACAAGGCCTCATACATAATACCACCTTGTACAAATATCACACATTTGCGCATAGCAAGACTTCTCAAGTTCAAAATCTGAGAAGTTTAAGAAACTAGCATTCATGTACTATGAATGAAGTTAGGAAACTTGCCTTACGCACAGCTATAACTTACGCTGAACTGCTCATTCCAATCCCTATAAGACACATAAGGAAATAACATGTACACTAATTAGTCATATACTTGACTTACGCATCGGTTTACTTAACTTTACTTCTTAGGGTTCGCGTTCTTGCAACCTAAGTTTACGCGACCAACTTTCATTATCGGTTTACGGCTTCATGACACACTGAGCATTTTACGTTACCTTATTCTTATCTTACAATGTCCAGTTCATTCGACCCGGAACATCATCCCAGTTATACACATTAACTCGGCTTCTTATGCGTACTTGTTTTTAATTTAGTTTTTCACCATTCCCAGGTTTAGTCATTAGTCTTCATCACCGTTCGTTACAGCTTTCTCGATAATTCATATCTTACTTACTACTTTTCTTATCCCCTACATGAACCCCACGTTCATTACTCATTCTTAATGTCGAAGCCATACCGTTCGTTGTATACTAAAACTGATCGTTCATCGCAATAACATTGCGTTCACAGCGTCTATACGCTTTACACTTATCTCTCATTACCACGACATAACATCGAAATGTTATTCATTACCCTCGTCACTCAAAGTCTAAGGAATCACAACCATATCAATCCCCCACATTCGTTTATCGCGACTATGGTCCCCGAACATCGGTTCTGTAACTCGCGTTTACATTCTTTATCTTTTAATCTCGTTTAATTTTTCCATTCAACCTTCATTTAAGGTTTAATTCACTTGTTTAAGTGTTATATTTAATTAACTACACGTTAATTATCTTTCATTACACTTTCCCTAGGATTTGAGTAGTTAAAAGCTCATCACTGGGCCTTGACCTGCCATTGCTGTCACTTGCAGGTTTTTCTCCTCCTCTCTCTCATGGCATGCAAGCCTACGTCACCCTTTTCCTTGGTCTAGTATTGCGGCGCCAAACTCTTTATTTCCTCTCACGCTGCGACGCGAGTTAGCAGTGCTCCCAAGGCTTAGCTAGCGCTGCGGCGCTGGGCCTAAATCCTAGAAATGTTTTTTAAGTCTTGCATCAAGTTTGAGACGCGTATGTTGTAATCCCATAACTTATTCATTATAGCTCGGAACGAGGTCAAATTCCCTCAGACATAAATCAATTCTGAATCCGTTAACATGCCATTCAATTGGCTTAATCTTCATCCTTCGTTCATTTTATGTTATTAACGTTCTTCGTTCGTTCGTCCGTAATTCGGTCATCCAAACTCAAAACTCGTTCGTTCTTGAGTACACGACTCACGTTTTCTACGTTCTCTTACTTTCTTATGAAACCCTACACCTTCGGGTTCATTTACACACTTTCTAATTCTTATTCGTCTTTTACAAAATTTTCGCCATAACTTCATTATAGCTCAGTTTAAACCGTTCTTCATGAACCTTTCTACCATTCCTAACCAAGCAATAACCATCTAAATTATACGCGATGGTTTTAAACTTGTCCATCAACAACAATTATACTATAATGGTTTTAAATTTGTCCATCAATAACGTTCTTCGTGTTCTTCGCGTGTTCTTCGTTCGTTCTTCATTTTTAATCGATATTTTGATTACGATTTCACTTTTTCTTGGAATTCGATGTTATGAAACACCATTCCTTACTTATTTCACCGAATCATTCATATGATTCATTCGGATCGTTCAAATTCATTACAAATCTTATGCTTCCTTAAGAAATTTATAAACTAAACTTTTAATTCTTATTTCTTCTTTTCTCATTATTTCAACCATATTAAATCATTACTAACATCTTTTAATTCATATTCTCATTAAGTTATGTTTTAAATATATACAACTTAAAGAAAATTAATTTAGAAGTTAGGTTTTTCGATACCTTTCTTCTTTAATCTCCTTCCATCGGATAAAGTTTGCTCACAAGCAACTTTTCCTCCTCCTTTTCCGCTTCTTTCTCATCCGAAATCTCTCTCTCTCTCTCAAATGTTGGAGGATTTTCAAATTTTCAAACAAATGAAATCTAGCTTCCTTTTTATAGATTTTATAAGCTAGGGGCAAATTAGTCATTTCGCCCCTAAATCTACTATTCACACCTCCTCCACTAACCTCCTTACTATTCACGAAACTTCCCTTGGAAGTTTCGTGATTTCGTCTTTCGGATTTTGTCCGACAGTTTTAAAAACTGCGATTCTCGGAATCCAAATATTTTTGGATATTTCGTCTTTCCTTTACCGATTAACTTTTACGTATTCTTCGAAAATCCAAAAAACTGAAAAACACTTTTTGGCGTTAAGCGTTTACTTCACATTTTCCCCTAACGTAGTTAAACGAATGAAAAGTACATAACAATATTTTTTGTCATTTTTATTTCGTCTGATTTCTACATGTTTTTCGAGAAAAACTTTTATCGGCTTACTTAACTTTTCACGATATACTATCGTCAAATCTTTCGATGGAATGTCATTTCGACAAACCAAAATCTCAAAAAGGCCTAGGTTATTCAAACCCTAACCCTTAGGGTTTCGTTGGGTGAATAGTGCACATTTCGTCTTTTTTCTCGAAGAAATTTTTTGTTCCCGGAAAATTTTTATTTTCGTCTTGAAAATTCTTACTCGTTTAATCTAGCTCGTAGCCAGAATCCTCCCGATTTATAATCATCCTAGGTTCTAGAATGATTAATAAACACATAGCACAAAATATTATTAATAAAAATTCTTTTTATTAATAACTAATTCTTTAAATCGTAATTTCTGGACAATCCGAATTTCCAGGTTGTCACATGTTTTAACAGGAAGATGTTCTCCACATATAATTGAGAATGGAGAACAATTATACACGGGAAATTCTTCTACATCCAAGATTGTTGTACAAAGAAAGGTGGTTCTGAATATAATGTACATCTGGCAAGGAAATCACCCTCAACAACGTGCTTCATGTACCTGATATTAGGAAGAATTTAGTGTCAGGATCTCTTCTTAGTCAAAAGGGATTTAAATTGGTCTTTGTATCAGACAAGTTTGTGCTCACCAAAAATGGGATGTATGTGGCGAAGAGATATATAAGCAATGGGCTTTTCAAAATGAATGTAATGAAAATTTTAACTTCTAATATTAATAAAATTACATCTTTTACTTATATGATTGAGTTATCTAATTTATGGCATGGTAGATTAGGACATGTTAATTATAATACTATACGTAGATTAATTAATATGGAATGTTTACCAAAATTTGAGATTAACTACAACATAAATGTGAAATTTTTGTTAAGGAAAATTTTCAAAAATCTTCTTCTAAATCAATAGAAAGAAGTACGGAATCTCTTGAATTGATATATACTAATATTTGTGATTTAAAGTATATACAGACAAGAAGAGGTAAGAAATACTTTCTTACTTTTATAGATGATTGTACAAGATAATGTTTGTTTACTTATTGAGAAATAAAGATGAGGCTTTATAAATGTTTATACATTAAAAAAATGAGGTTAAGAATCAACTTGATAAAAAGATCAAGATAATTTGAAGTGATAGAGGTGGGGAATATGAATTTCCTTTTGTTGAAATTTGTTCATAATATGGTATAATACGCTAAACAATTGTACCTTATTCACCACAAAAAAAATAGTGTTGTTGAAAGGAAGAATGGAACTTTGAAAGAAATGATGAATGCATTATTGTTAAGTTTTGGACTACATGATGAGTGGTTTCTATACGTATAAATTTAGTAATTTTGACATAATGATTTGTGAGTTTTCGAGTATTTTCTATTCTTTTTTATATATTTTTATGTAGGAAATGAATTTGAGAGCTATTTGGTTGTATTCTAGTTAAATTGGAGCTATTTGGATGCATTTTGAGTCAAATTGGAGTATATTGTGATTTTCAACTTTTTGGTAATTTGACCTTAGAGCTTTAACTGAGATTTAGATTGTGTTAGAGGTTTAGAATGAGAAAACGGTCTTCATTTAGTCGTAAAAGACTTCTCAAGATTTCTTTAAAGGTATGGTGGGAAAAAATCTGAGTTCGTTTGGATCTCCAAACAGTGTGGCAAAGTACAGTTAGTTGGAGTTGGAAGTCTGTTGGTAAAATGGCCAAGCTTGAGATTTTTGAGGAGTTACGGGATGTGCCACCAGTCAAAACGAAGCTAGCAAAATTTTCTACGGGATAAGTGAGTTGGGAGCCACGACAAAATAAAGAAGAAGCCGCTGCCGGCAAAAGGGAGAGCCGCGATGCTGATGGTTCTGCTGGGACGTAATTTTCACACATTTTTGACTTGGAATTTGACTGGGAAGCCTAATTTTGATAGGTTTTCACTTGAGATCTATAAATATCAATAAAGAGACATGATTTTGGGAGAGTAAAACCTTAGAGAGGGAACCAAGCATCTAATACATATCAATTCTAGGGTTCTTCATCAGATTTTTCAAGAGCATGAAGGTGAGCAAGTTGGAGGCTAAGTGTGGAGATTGAGAGGCTGCGTGACACATAATTTTATATCTTCTATCTACCATTAATTTTTTTAATCTTAAGATGTTCTCTTGTTTATTGATGATGATTCCCAATTACGTTATGAACTAAATTTTCAATTGAGATTGCAGTTGAACCCAATATTTAGTTTAAATTAATTTATTCTTGTTCGTGGTTGATGTTGATTATATATGAATCTTTTATCATTTTTGTGTTTCGTGAATGATTTTCTAGCTAGCAATTATTGTGATAGCTTATATGAAAATTGACGATGGAATATAAGTTTAGATCTGGATATGATAACTTGTGATTAATAATTCTTTCTCGGAGTGAATGCTAATTTGTAGACGGGATAGGAATATACATTTAGACCGCAAGCAACGTGTGGAAGATGATACTTAATGAATTTATTATTATTGTTTCTCATAGGAATATAGTAAAATTAATAATGATAGATATGTTATATAATTATTTGTAAAATGATTATATAAACTATTAGTGATTTTCTGTTGGCAAATCTAAATAATCAATTTAATAATATTTAGATGGGACATTGGGGGAAATTGTAATATTAAATTTTAAATAATATTTTTAATCCTTGTTAGTAATTTAGTTTTAATAATTATTTTTATAATCTTTAATCAATTGTTTAAATAAGATTGAATTAATATAAAGTTAGTACTTGACTTAATATTATTAGCATATTTCTTGTGTGATCAACACTCTACTTATCACTTTATTACTTGTTGACCACGTATACTTGTGTGTAAATTGTTAATACCAATTTCGGACAACACTACCTCAGAATTTGTGGGGGAGGCAATTCTTTCAGCAAATTATATTCTCAACCGAATACCTTAAAAGAACTTTAATGTTTCACCCTATGAATTATGGAAAAACATAAACCGTCTTATAAACACTTAAAAGTGTGGGGTTCTTAGCAAAATTAATGGTTCCTCCACCCAAAAAGGTGAAAATAGGATCGAATATAATATATTGTATATTCATTGGTTATGCTAATAATAGAAGTGCATATAGATTTTTGGTTAATAAATCAAAAATAGAGGAAATACATGAAAATATTATTATTGAGTCAAAAGATACTGAATTCTTTGAAACAATATTTCCTAATAAAAAGGAACAAGAGCCAAGTTATAATGAACATGAAACAAGTTTAAACAAAAGAACTTATGACACTGTTAGTGACAGTGATCATGGATTAGAAGATATTGATGAACCTAGACGTAGTAAATGTTCTAGAATATCATAATCTTATTGTTGACGCCAGGAATTAGATTCCTAATATTGTTTTTACCCTTTTGTATTTCACTATGTCGATTAATTTATTTAAAGGGTGAGATTTTAGGAAAAGACCGACACGAGTGCAGACGAATTTGAAAAGATTGATTTTAATGATTGTGTCGAATTAGACAGAGATGCCAATTGGTATAGGTTCTAGTGGATGTAGCAACTCATTCGGATTTTGAAGGTTTTCGTAATATGGCCAAATATGTGACTACGTAAAATTGGTCTAAAACCCGATATTCATAGAGTTCAGGGGCTTTCTTAAGTGAGGGGAATGTGTTAGGCACCCCCTGACTTCCGTGAAAACAAGTTTACCGCATCTTGTTGATTTCCTAAGCATGAAGTGTGTGTATATGTGATTTTTGAGAAAACTTTTGATATTATTTGACTTGTGTTAAGTGCCTTAATTTTAAGAGTTGTTCTGAGCCTTATTTTAACCTATGAGAAACATTGTTTTGAAAGTAGTTATAAACCTCTTTAAACTTATGCACGAAGGATTTGACTTAAATAAAAGTTCATTTTTAGATAAAGCATATTAAAATGATGTTTTGGAAAATAAGTTTTTCAAATCCTTAGTCAAATAGGAATCGAGGTCCTTTGTTACTTTCGATTATTAACCATAAATATTTTTATCCCCGAAGCGCTTTATTTTTTAGAAACTCTTTGTTACTTTGCTTGGAAATCGTTTTGAGTGATAATGCATGAAAGAACGCATCAAAACGGGTCGGGCCATATCCGGGCAAGAAAGCCGTTTCGATAGACCCGAGCACCTACAATCGTAATTTTTACTATCACAAGACCTTAAATCCGATCTCTCGGGACGAGGCCCTCAGAGTCGCTTTAAGGCCCGATATTACATATATAATGATTTGTGTGGCTTAATATTACACTTTTAATAAAAATTCCATCGTGGGAATCTAGTTGAGATCAAATTAGTAGATTTCAACCACAAGATTCCTAGGCCTACATTAGTATGCCTGAACATACATATAAAATGTATCCTAAACCCGCTATTAGGTGATTCATTAATTGAAATCCCTAGCGCGAATAGTTAGGACCCCCTCGCCACTAGATATAGATCTAAAGCTTTACGGAGTGACCGAAATCGATCTAAAACATTGGAAATAACTAGATCTAACCTAGATTCGAGTCAATCTAACATAAAGGTTTAAGATTTGAAGCTTTAGAACCGATTAAAGGCTAGATTTGACTAGATCTAGGGTATATCTAGTGGAAAACTTGGATTTCTACTATATACAAGCAAAATAATCTGTAAACTCGCTGGATATATAGATAAACAACCAATATATGTGTAAAGATTACAAATTTAACTATATATAAGTAATATATTAAAATAGATCTAGTAGATTTAACTAGATTTATAATGAAATGTACAAAGAATAGCTTTTTTTACCTTGGGGAATGAAGAAATAAGGTCTTTTTGACTTGGATCTATAATATATCGCTATATGTATAAGATCTAACTATTTAATGCTATATTTAGCTTGAATCTAGTGTTTTTCTCCCAAACTCGAGCCTTTCTCTCTTTAGGATTGGACTTTCTCTTTTTAAAATCAACTCTCTTCTTTGCCAAATGAGCTGTTGATGCTCCGATAAGGAACTCGGGGCCAGCCGTAAGTGTCCGTGGGTCCTGCAGTCTCAAATTTTGTTCCTTCGATCGTACGTGTCTTTTAATTTGGGAAACGTTAAGATATGTGCCCAATCATCCCGGAAAGCTTATGCCAAGTGCTATGAAATGAAGTCGACTCTGACTGATTTTGAGTTTGGGAAGATGAAACAACTAGCCAAGAGGTATCTTCTAATTTCCGATGGCGGTTAATTGACTCGTCTTGGGTAGTTCGCATCTCGGGGATTGTTGTGGTGGCTTCTTATGAACTCATCCTCATCTTTGTGATCCTCGTTCAAACCATATCGTGTTTGGGCGATGTTACATTTTAGCTTCTCCACGGGGTTGACTCCGTGGTGAAATTATGCCTATTTCCTCCCGCAGGGTTGTCTCCGAGGTGAAATTTCGCTTTTACCCTCTTGTAGGGTTAGTAAAAGGAAAGTGAAATTTCGAGTGTCTACACTTATGGTCCAGATTTTTTAACATATTTGTTAGAAAATCATCCTCAAACTTATAGAGAATTGGTGTCCAGTCTCGAAGCTCCATATTGGAAAGATGTTATAAATAGTGAAGTAGAATCCATTCTGCACAATCATACAAGTGGATATTCAAGAAGAAAATGAAAGCAGATGGATCTATAAACAAATAAAAAATAAGACTTGTAATCAAATGATACAAGCAAAAGGAGGGTTTGAATTATTTTGATACTTATTCTCATGTGACAAGAATATCTCCTCAATTAGGATGTTAATAGCCATTTCAACTATATACAATTTAGATATACATCAAATGTATGTGAAAACAACTTTCTTAAATGAAGATTTAGAAGAAAAAAATCTACATGGAATAACTAGAAGGGTTTATTGTTCTAGGACGAGAAAAGAAAGTATGTCAGCTTGTGATGTCCCTTTATGGATTAAAACAAGCACCTAAACAATGGCATGAAAAATTTGACAGTGCAATGTTTTTAAATGATTTAAAGATAAATAAGTGTGACAATGTGTGTATGTCAAGGACACTGAGAAAGGGTTTGTCATTATTTATCTCTATTTAGATGATATGCTCATTATGGGTAGTAATAATGAAGTCATTAAAACTACCAAAATAATGTTAAATAATAATGTTAGATATGGGTGTTGCTGATGTAATATTAGGAGTTAAAATTTTTAAAACATTGAATGGGTTAGTATTATCACAATCACACTACATTGAGAAAATACTCAGGAAATTTAATCAATATGATTGCAATCAATATGACACCAGTAGATATAAATCTACATTTGTCGAAAAATAAAGGAGAAAACATATACAACCTGAGCATGCACAAATAATTGGAAGATTTATATACGTACGTAATGAATTTCACACGTCCTGACATAACATATGTTGTCAATAAATTGAGTAGATTTACAAGTAATCCAGGAAAAGATCACTAGAAAGAGATTATAAGAATTGTAAGGTATTTAAAATACACTCAAAACTTTGGATTGCACTACTCAAGATATCAAGTAGTACTTGAACGGTACTGAAATGCGAACTAGATATCGGATACAAAAGACTCTAAATCCAAAAGTGGTTTTGTGTTTACACTAGGTGTAGAAGAAGTATCATGAAAATCTTCTAAACAAACATGCATTGTTCGATCAATGATGGAATCTGAGTTTATTGCATTAGATAAGGCTGGAGAAGAAGATAAGAAGATGAGTGGCTTCATCACTTTTTAGAAGATATTCCTATGAGGCTTAAACCTGTGATAGTCAATTTGTATCTTTTGTGATAGTCAATCAGCAATTGGAAGGGCACAGAGTCACATGTATAATGGTAAGTCTAGACATATTCATCGTAGACACAATACCATAAAACAATTGCTCTCTAATAACATTATATATATTGAGTACATAAAGTCTAAAAAAAATATAAAGGATTCGTTAACTAAAGGTTTGAATAGAGAGCAAGTAAAAATAACATCGAAGGGAATGGGTTTAAAGCCTTTAAATAAGGATCATCGTGATGGAAGCCCAACCTAGTTGACTGGAGATCCCAAGATCTAGGATCAAAGGGACAAATAAATTTTAACTGATATAACCAAATCACTATGAAGAAATTAATTTCTTCTACTCATTCCTATTATACGAGATAGTGATACCTACAATAGTTTCAGGATAAGCTATGCTTTTAATGATTCTTAAATACTGATAAACAAGTTGGGTATAACAGAATACTCTTATTAAGAATCACCTATGTAAATGTGAACTGGGCCAATTCTATGAGAATGATAAGGTTATACTTCTCTAAAGCACTCATAAATTCGGGATTGTTCGGGGCCAAAATGAACAAAATCATGAGCACCAAATAATGTCTGGAAAGATTCTATATGAATTACTATTGTCTCGATTTACACACATTGTTGGACAATTCAAGATATCACGTTCACTAGACAACCAGTAAACCCGATATTCTCTCACAAGGAATGGTTCAAAGCCAAAAGTCACCTCTCTCTATACAGATGGTTTCCAATTATGTCTCTCTCTTAGAGTCTGCATAACATTTGCATAAGGTCGACTGACAGTCAATTTCATTCATGTGGGGGCTTGTTAGAATTTAAGCCAAATTTGAAGTGGGTTTCATTAGTTATTTGAAGTGAATCCACATATCACTGTGTTATACTCCATGAGTAGATTAAATTAAGTATTTGGAAGCTCAAATCCATGGAGTGATGAATGATAAATTAATTCCAAAAGATCACCCTTGGAAATGATAATAAATACTTATGGGAAGTCAAGTCCTATATCAGTTAAGAACTAAGGTATTAATTGGTTTATATACAATAAAGTTGCTCTTGGTTTGGGTCACAAAGGACACCCCACTTTTGTGGAAAGGAGAGGACCTAGGCAAGGCTTAGTTCGAACCCACACGCGTATAACGATGTCTGGTCGACTGATGCCGCGGGAGCTCAGAACTTCGTAGTTCGAGGTTCGCGATTAATGCCGTTCTTGGGTTTGGGTCATTGTATATAGTTTTTTGGATAAAATTCATTTAAATTTTATATTATTAGTTTTATTATCAAAATTGTGTCGTTTTGAGAAGTGTTATTTATTATCAATACTGCGTCGTTTTGAGAAATGTTATTTGCTCAATCGGGCGCCCCAAAACTACATCGTTTTGCCGAACGAAAGCGTCCTTTCTGGTAAGACCCAAAACTACGTCGTTTTTGGCCCAACAAATGCGCCCATTCTGTAAAGGCTCAAAATTACATAGTTTTGACCAAAGGATGCCATGTCATGCCTTTTCAGAAGAATTTCATGCCTTTTCAAGTGCTTCTGTCCCATCAGAAGGGTCATTAACCCCTCCTATAAATAGACTAAGGGTGGCAGCCACTTCGATCATTAAAATCCAAGCATTTTCAAATATTTTCTAGTTTTCTAGTATTCATTTCATAGTTCATTTAGAGAGAGAGAGAAAGTTCTGAGCATTATATTTGGTTCGTTGAGTATATTATTTGTAGTATTGTTATAGTATATATTGTCATTGTATCTTGGGAGACAAGTGCTATCAACTCTGAGCACCGTAAGGATGACATAATTGTCTTAAGGACAAATTACCAAGTACTAGCCTTGACAATCTTCTTCTGCAATTTGGTTTACTTGAGATAAGTTTCATATATATATATATATATATATATATATATATATATATATAGTCTGTCCATTTAGTTTTACCAACAATTTTTCCCTAAATGTCACAATTCATAGACACAGAACACAAAAACACACTTCATGTTTCTCAAGGCAATTCATTTAATCTTTTAAGAAAAACATTATGAAAGCGGTAGCTTAGTGTTTGGCGAATTTCTAAGTGCCTAATGAATATTTCCCGACAAAATGAATATACACCGACATACTTTTTATCTTATAATTTGCACTTATCACTCTCAACTTTATTATTTTATCAATTTAACATCTTACTTTTTAGAATAATAATTATAAAAAAATTTAAGTTCTATTTATAAAAAGTCGAGGTCTTACACTTCATGTTTCTCAAGGCAATTCATTTAATATTTTAAGAATTTAGGAAAGCGGCAACTATGTTTCACAAAAGTCGGGAGTGACTAACATCTTTCCCTCGCTTAAGAAAGTCCCCAAACTCTATAAATTTCGGTTGCGGACTAATTTTACGGATTCACACGATGGATCATCTTGATTATTAAAACATAACAATTTGGATGAGTTGGTGTTAAATGTAATATATAGTATTATTTATATATATATATATATATATGATAAAACAGAACATAATTTTATATATATATATATATAACACAAAAAATATTAATAAATAAATCTGAGTCCTTTGAATTCACAAAGTTTTCTTAAAGCAAATTTATTCCCTCACTGGTGCTAAGGATTAAATGAATAATTGCTTTCCAAGATAAAACGGATTTCCTGTTCTTAATTAGAAGCACTTCAAAATTAAGAACACTTCGAACCAAACTTTTATGTAATGTACTGAACTTACAAAATGATGCATGAAAAATAATGCATGTATATACTTACGTAAAGAAGGGAATTATGCGAGAGCGGATTTGGAAAAAGCGAGAGCAGATTGTAACACTTTTGCAGAGAATGGGATTCTGCAGAACGGACTTTTACAGAAATAGAACGGGAATTATAAAAGGGAAGAAACAAAATTTTTTCTTCTTGTGAGCAGGAAAGGAAGAAAAGCGAGCGGGGACGGGATTATTACATCGCTTTTGTTGGTAGCCCATAGACTAATTCGGCAGTTTATTACCGTTAGGATGCGTCAAAACTACGTAGTATTGATAATAACTTAAAAAAAATCTAATAATTTATATTAAATAGATTTTGTCCAAAAAGATATATATCATGACCCGCCCACGACCCCGAGCCGACTGACCGGACGAACGGCGGCGACGGCGCGCGTGTGGGTTTGAACCATGCCTTGGCTAGGTCCTCTCCCTTCCACAAAAGTGGGGTGCCCCTTGGGGCCCTTCCCATTGAGCAAACATCCCATATATATGTTCTTCATTTTTCCCTCTAATGCCCTATGTGGGACTTCTGCAATTTACAACTTCAAGTAGGTGGCTTTGGAGTCAATTTTCTCATTCAATTCTTAATGGATTTGAACATATAAATATACCAAGTTATACTCCTCATGAAAAAGAACACATTGGTGCAAAGACCCGACATTTTTCGGAATGTGGGTCCCTCATTTAATTAAGCCTCAAAATGCTCTAATATTTAATATTTCAAATCCCATTTCCAACAATATCCCATATGAATGTAAAATTGGTTTTACAACATGGAAATAAAAATAAAAATGTTATGAATATGCAGACTCTAGTTCAGTACATGAGAAAATATATTTCATCAGGTTAAGTAGCCTAGTGGCTTTGAACTTACCATAGCAAAATCTATCGGATTTACTTGGCTAATCAGTAGACTTGATATCTTTGAACTGTCAGCTTTTCGTGTAAACCTAGACAATAGAATTCACAAAATATTTCTTCAAACATAGTTGGTTCTCACGTTTGTGTTCATTTTGGCCTTGAAACAACTCTTGGTTTCGTGAGTATATTAGAGAATTTAGCCTTCAAATTCTCATAGAAGTGGCCCCCTTCTTACTCACATAGGTGATTTCTATAAAGAGAATCCTGCAATACTCCACTTGAACGTATTTCAAGATATAGAAATCATTAAAAGCGTAACTTATCCTGATTCTCGCTGCATATATGCATTGTCTCATCATAGGAATGGTTAGGAGTATATATCTCCTCAGTGCTTTACTAAGTACTACATAGTTAGGTTTGCCCATTGAACCTAGATCTTGGGATCTCTAGTCAACTAGGTTGGGTTTCCACTATGACGACTCTTTAACAATAGGCTTTAAACACATTTCCTTCGATGAACTTTCCACTTGCTCTCTTGTTAAACCTTTCGTAAGCGGATCCGCAATATTATCTTTTGACTTTACATAATCAATTGAGATAATTCCATTTGAGAGCAATTGTCTAACGGTATTATGTCTTCGTCGTATATGACGTGATTTACCGTTATATAAATGATTTTGTGCTCTTCCGATTGTTGATTGGCTATCACAGTGTATACATATAGCTGGTACAGGTTTTGACCAATTTAGAATATCCTCTAAGAAATTACGAAGCCACTCTTCTTCTTCTCCAGCTTTGTCTAAAGCAATGAATTCTGATTCCATTGTTGACCTTGCAATACATGTTTGTTTTTAGGATTTCCAAGATACCGTTGCACTACCAAGTGTAAATACATATCCACTTGTGGATTTTGAATCTTTAGTATCAGATATCCAATTAGCATCAGTATATCCTTCCAATACTGCTGGATATCTTGTATAGTGCAGTCCATAGTTTTGAGTATGTTTTAAATATCCCAAAACTCTCAAAATAGCTTTCGATGATCTTTACGGATTACTCAGTATACCTACTTAGCTTACTTCTTGAATAAAAGCTATATCCAAATTTAATACTGATTCATGACATACATTAAACTGCCTATTATACGAGAATATTCTAGTTGAGATATGCTATTACCTCCATTTTTGGCTAAATGAAGATTTATATCAACTGGGGTCTTATTTAGAATTATATTATACTTATTAAAATTTTCAAGTATTTTCTCAATATAATGAGTTTGAGATAATATAATTCCATCAGATGTTCTAGAAATCTTGATTCCTAATATTATATCAGCAACCCCCAAATCTTTCATATCAAATCTATTTGCCAACATACGTTTGGTAGAGTTGATAACTTCATTATTGCTACCCATGATTAACATATCATCCATATAAAGACAAACAATGACATATTCTTTTTGAGTGCTTTTGACATAAACACATTTGTCACACTCATTGATTTTAAAACCATTTGATAACATAACATTATCAAATTTCTCATGCCATTGTTTTGGTGCCTGTTTCAATCCATACAATGATTTAACAAGTTTACATACCTTCCTCTCTTGTCCAGGAGCAATGAAACCTTCAGGTTGTTCCATATATATTTCTTCATCCAATTCACCATTTAAGAATGCAGTTTTCACATCCATTTGATGTATTTCAAGTCTATTTAAAGATGATATTGCTATTAGCATTCGAATAGATGTAATTTTTGTAACAGGTGAATAAGTGTCTAAATAATCCAATCCTTCCTTTTGTCTATAGCCTTTAACAACAAGCCTAGCTTTATATTTATCAATTGAACCATCAGCTTTCATCTTCTTTTTGAAGATCCATTTATACCCTAAGGGTTTGGAACCAGGTGGAAGGTCCACCAATTCCCATGTATGATTTTGCATGATGGATTTAATTTTACTATTTATTGCTTCTTTCCAATGAGAAGCATCTGGAGTGGATATTGCCTCTTTGTACGTTTGAGGATCATTTTCTAACAAAAATATTAGAAAATACGGGCCAAAAGACGTTGAAGTCCTTGCCCTTTTGCTACGTCTAGGTTCATCCACTATAGACTCTTTGTCTATATTTTCAGGATTTATACCAGTAGCATCCAAAGGTCTTTTGTATGAATTTATATCTTTATTCTATTATATGAAAATATATTCTCAAAAAATGATGCATCTCTAGATTTAATAAATGTATTAGCATGAATATCAGGAATTTCAGATTTATGAACAAGAAATCGATAAGCACTACTGTTATTTGCATAACCAATGAATACACAATCAATGGTTTTTGGTCCTATCTTAACCTTTTTAGGTTTAGGAACCATCACTTTTGCTAGACATCCCCACACTCTTAAGTATTTATAGCAAGGTCTATGACCTTTCCATAATTCATAAGGGGTTTTGTGAGTTTTCTTATGAGGCACTTTGTTAAGAATATAATTTGCAGAAAGCAAAACTTCCCCCCACAAATTCTGGGGTGCTCCAGAACTAGTTAACATAGCATTCAACATTTTTTTCAATGTTCGGTTCTTGCGTTCAGCAATACCGTTAGATTGAGGTGAATAAGGAGCGGTAGTTTGGTGAATAATACCGTGAGTAGAGCAAATCTCATCAAATGGTGATTCATATTCACCACCTCTATCGCTTCTTATTGCTTTAATCTTTTTGCTAAGTTGATTTTCAACTTCATTTTTATAAAGTTGAAACATTTCTATTGCCTCATCTTTGCTTCTTAGCAAATATACATAACAATATCTTGTGCAATCATCAATAAAGGTTATGAAATAATTTTTCCCACCTCTTGTTTGCACAAACTTCAAGTCACATATATCAGTGTGAATTAAATCTAGAGGTTCAGTTTTCCTTTCAACAGAATAAAAGGGTAATCTTGTCATTTTTGATTCCACACAAATTTCACATTTTTGTTTTTGATTAATATCAAATTTAGGCAGGAATTCTAAATTAATTAATCTACGCAAAGTATTATAATTAACATGTCCTAACCTAGCATGCCATATGTTTGAAGACTCTAACAAGTAAATGGAAGAATTAATTTTATTATTATCAATAGACTTGATTACACTTGATCATAACATTCATCTTAAAGAGCCCATCAGTCATGTAGCCCTTTCCTACAAACATATCATTTTTAGTAAGTACAAATTTATCAGACACAAACACCAACTTGAAGCCATTCTTGCTAAGTAGTGACCCAGAAACTAGATTTTTGTGGATATCTGGCACATGAAGCACTTCGTTCAAAGTCATTTCTTTGCCAGATGTCATTTTCAGTACAATCTTTCCACGTCCTTCAACCTTTGAACTTGAGGAGTTTCCCCTGAAGAGTTGATCATCATTTTCTACTGGTTTGTAAGTAGAAAACATCCATTTGTTGGAACATATGTGGCGAGTAGCCCCAGTGTCCATGTACCATTCTTTAGGGTTTCCTACCAAATTACACTCAGATACAACTACAGAAAGATTAATGTCTAAAACATTTTCAGAAAGCTTTTCCAGTTCTGTCACATTTGCTTGAGGCTTTTGTTCTTTCTTGAACTTCTTTGGCTTTCGACATTCATTTGATTTATGTCCTAGAATGCCACAGTTGAAGCATTTGCCTTTGAATTTCTTCTTGGCCTTGAAAGTATCTTTGCCTTCACGCTTCCTTTTGTTGTTGTTTGGCCTTTGTTCTACCACATTTGCCTTTGCTTCAATGAAGTTTTTTCCAGTCTTCTTCTCTGATTCTCGATTGTCCTCTTCAATTCTAAGTCGCACAATCAATTCTTCAAGATTCATCTCCTTGCGTTTATACTTTAGATAATTCTTGAAGTCTTTCCATGATGGTGAAAGTTTTTCAATCATTGATGCAACTTAGAATGAGTCACTTAATGACATTCCTTCAGAATGAATGTCATGTAGAATTACTTGTAATTCTTGAACCTGAGTGATAACTGCTTTAGAATCTATCATTTTATAGTCAAGAAATCTACCAACAATAAATTTTTTCATGCCAGCATCTTCAGTTTTATATTTCTTGTTTAAATATTCCCAAAGTTCCTTTGCAGTTTGAATTGTACAATACACATTATATAGTGTATTGTCTAATCCATTAATTACATAATTTCTGCAAAAGAAATCTGCATGTTTCCATGCATCAACTGCAGCCACCTTTTCTTTGTCAGTTTCTCCTTCAACAAGAGTAGGACAATCCTCTTGTAAAAACCTTGCCAAGTTCAGTGTTGTGAGATAAAAGAGTATCTTTTGTTGCCAACGCTTGAAATCAGTTCCATTGAACCTTTCAGGCTTTTGAGACATACTCACGACAAGAATGGTACTAGTAGATGTCATTTCTGTTATACAAAGAAGACAATTATCAATAAACAGAAACAAATTTCTGTTGTACAAAATTTAGCAGAATTTAAACAACAAATTTTTGTTTACAAAATTTCTATTGTAAAATTTGTTTTGCAAAAAATTATGTATATAGAATTTCTGTTAAATAAATAATGTTACAACTTTAATTTACAAACTTCTTTAAACAAATAACAAAATATATGATTATAATAATATATTACTACTATTACGGTAATATATTACATTAATTAATATATTTATATATATCCCATGCATACCACCATGATTAAATTAATAGTGAAAAAGGTAGCATATATGATATTTAATCATGATCACCATGCATAAAAGGTAGCATGGAACATAAACAGTATATCCAAATATTTAATCATGATATTAACATAATTGCCAAACATGCGAATAAAATACTGCTTTGCTTATAATATTAAGCATAAACGTAACACTTTGGAAATTAATACAAGTGATATATATAATAACAAAATAGTATTTATTAATACAATACTATGTAATTTTATTATATTTCAACACTGGTTTTATAAAATAACATGTTCGCATAAATAAACATATTCAATAATACATAAATCCTTAAACCTTAACAGAATAAACAAAACTGCACACAATAACATGCAACAAACTTATTAATTGCACTTAAAAGAATAAACAATGAACATGCAACAATGATAACAGAATATACATACTGTTTTTATACAAACATGTAAAAATATTGTATTTATATTCAACAAAATTTGCAGAAATTCAATGAACAGATGCAGTTTTTACAAAACAAAAACTTATTTTATAAAATAATTTTTATTCACATAAAACAATTTTCTATTTACATAACAAAAACTTATTTTATAAAACAATTTTTTATTCATATAAAATAATTTTACATTCACATAAAACAATACTATAATTACTGAGAAAATTTAAATTTGTTTTAAGATTGTTAAATGTAATATATAATATTATTTAATATATATAAATATGATAAAAGCAGAACATAATTATATATATATATATATATATATATATATATATATATATATACGAGAAAATATTAATAAATAAATCTGAGTCCTTTGAATTCACAAAGTTTTCTTAAAGCAAAATTATTCCCTCACTGGTGCTAAGGATTAAATGAATAATTGCTTCCCAAGATAAAACAGATTTTACATTCTTAATTTAAACACTTCAAAATTAAGAACACTTGAACCAAATTTTTATGTAATGTACTGAACTTACAAAATGATGCATGAAAAATAATGCATGTATATACTTTACGAAATGGGGAATTATGCGTAAGCAGGAATCGCAACACTTTTGCAGAGAGCGGGATTACAGAGAACGGACTTTTCTGTAAATGTAAGCAGGAATTACAAAAGGGAAGGAATGGAATTTTTCTTACTGCAGAACGGGGAAGGAAGGAAAGGAACGGGACGGGACGGGATTATTACGTACTGTTTTAGCGCGCCCATATGGATTAATTTATAGACTAATTTGGCAGTTTATTACCGTTAGGATACGTCAAAACTACGTAGTATTGATAATAACTTAAAACAAAATCTGATAATTTGTATTAAACAGATTTTGTCCAAAAAGATATATATCATGACCCTTACGACCTACTGAGCCCAAGCAAATGAACCCAAGCTGGCCGGACGCACGGGGCGTGTATGGGTTTGAACCATGCCTTGGCTAGGTCCTCTCCCTTCCACAAAAGTGGGGTGCCCCTTGGAGCCCTTCTCATTGAGCAAACATCCCATATATATGTTCTTTATTTTTCTCTCTAATGCCCTATGTGGGACTTATGCAATTTACAACTTCAAGTAGGTGATTTTGGAGTCAATTTTCTCATTCAATTCTTAATGGATTTGAACATATAAATATACCAAGTTATACTCCTCATGAAGAAGAACACATTGGTGCAAAGACCCGACATTTTCGGAATGTGAGTCCCTCATTTAATTGAGCCTCAAAATGCTCTAATATTTAATATTTCAAATCTCATTTCCAACAGTTAGTACATCCATTTAAATCTTTACCAATTGGCAACTCTGTTTAATTGACCCTCCATTAAAAGAAAACTTTCAAATTCCGACGATATTTATGTCGGTTTTTTTCCAAAAATCACCCTTAAAATCCATGATATGTAATCTCCAAATTATAAAAGAAATTTTTTTGGTGTCAACAGTTTGGCTAAGATGTAATATGGTCAATGATAAATTAGTTAATTTCAAATTTTATCTATTGATGACTTATGCACATTAGACATGTTTTTGGGGACAAATCTTTTGTCACTTATAATGCTACGTTTAGATGGAGTGAATAGAATGGATGAATGAATAAGAATGAAAAATAATATATTTGATAATTATTTTAGAGGATAAATCATTTCAACAAAATGAAGAATCATTTCTTCACTTGATTTTATTCCATGTGGGTGGCGATGAAATAAATTAATTCTAATAGAATGGATATATGTGATAATTTTATCATTATATTATCATCATCAACAACTAAATATACATCTAAAATACTTAAAAATCATTTTATCGTTCATCAATTTTATTCTTTCAATTCAAACGTAACATTTAAATCATTCTTTTAGAACCGAAAGAAATATTTGTTATAATTAATATAATAAAAAATTATAAATTTTTATAATAATATGTAGTGTAATAACCGTACCTTAATCGAACTCGAATAATGGAAAACCCTAACCATCCTAAACTGGGAGGTGGGCCTACAGAAAAGTTGTGGGGTAATAAAAAATAAAGGTGTTAGGCAGCAAGCATGTGTATATTAGTCTGTAATTTCTGCACAATACAGAGGAGAGAGAGAAATAAAGCAGTGTGAGTTGGATGCACGTCGCTTTCTGGTCAAACAAGTTGGAGACAGCTGATCCAACTGCCAGCCAGATAACAAGAAGAGTCCCTTCTTCTTTTTTGGTGTTCTTATTCAAACCCTACGTACCTTCTATTTTTACTAATTCTTACTTAGTACGTACACCTTCTAGGAGACATGTCATAAAAGATATTCCATTCGTCTAGCTAAATATTACTCCCTTCCTCCAAAAAAAATAAAATAAATAAATAAAGATATTAAGTGAATGATAAATATATTATTTAATAAAATTTATTAGTATAAAAGGATAAAAGTATTATCATTTTATATAATCTTGTAGAATTATTAAAGATAAATTTAAATTTTTTTACTCTATTTTTATTTTTCTTAATATATATACAAATTATATTTTTCTCATCTTTTTGGGAATAGAGAGAAATTATAGATATTTTTAAAAAGATGATTTTATTTAAAAATTGATGTATTTATTTTTAAATAGAAAGTGATGAAGTAAAATTTTGACAAAATACCATACGGTCATCTAAATTTTTTTTAGACCTCATTTTCCCCTTGCACAAGGTTTCTAGTAATTAATTAATGATTCTTTCTCTATCTAATTCTTAAAACCTCCATTAATTTTGACATACATTTACCTGAGTAAGGAGTAAGGGGGTATTTGATAAAATTAAATAAAATTATTTTGAATGTTTAAATAATCTGAATGAGTTGAATGAAGCAAAATTCTGAATATTGAATAAAAAAAGTTGTTTGATAATTGACATATCTGAAACATCTGAATAACATATTTTTATTATTTTACCCATCTGAAAAAAAATTCAAAATTGTTGTAAATGTATTTAATATTACTCAGTATAATAATTAATATTGTAAAAAAAAATTAAATATAAAATATTTCATTCAGCTGTCATTCAGTCCATTCACCCAAAAAAATTTACTTGGTCATTCAATCCAAAAATCTGACAAATTCAGTCATTTAGACGTTTTTATTCAAAACAAACGCACTGAATAACTGATCGATTCAACCATTCAATCATTTAACTCTAAACAAACACCCACTAAAGTTGTGTTTGATAAACCTGAGAATTAAGATCTGAATGATTATGATGTCTTAATAAATTAGATCATCTGAATGATTATGAGGTCTGAATATAAAAAATTGTTTGATAACTAAAAAGTAAGTTTTCTCTTAATGACACTATTTTACCATTTTAAAAGGTAAAATTTTATATAATAATTTTAAATATTCAATTTAATACAAATGAGTGCATAATATTGTTGAATATATTTATATCAAAAAAATTTCATTAAGAGGTACCTCTTAATTATTAAGATTTCATTTTCTATCTTACCGATTAAGAAATATTCAGAGGTAAAAAAAATAAAACAAATAACATCATGCCTCTTAGCAAATAAAAAATAATCCATTAAAAAACAATTAAATGTAAACAAACAGCACCTTAAGTACTCACTTTTACGTCATAAACGTTTTTTTTGGATCGAACGGTTAGTTTTACCTGTTCTAGTCGGAAGTCTCCTTATGGAAAGGAACATTAACAATAAATAACTCATCCAGCGAGAATCTAATAAATATTGATAGATATGGAGAAGGGAGAAAGAATGGCTAGGATTTGGGAGAGAGAAACAAAATTAAGAGACCTTAAAAGATTTATATTGCCCATAGTTACTAGAAGTGTTAGTATTATCTATAAATATAGTAAGCACAATTACTAGATAAGTATTAACTATGTTATAAAACTTTAGTAAAGTATAGAAAAATACTCTTATAATTGCTGCATAAATTTAGAGAGAATAAGAAAGAGAAAAAGAGAGAGAAACCTTCAGAGAATTTCTTAATATTTTCATTCAACAGCTTGCCTTATATAGGCAAGCAGAAGAGGAGGTTCAGGAGAGGAGAGGAGGAGAAGGAGGAGAGTCACGAGAAAAGTAAGGGGAGTCACGGGAGAGGGAATTATTTGTAATACTTCCCCAGATTTCCTACGATAGAAGATTATGTCTCATTAAAAATATTGTTAAGAAAATCGAGTAGGAAAAAATTTAACGAAGGGAAAAAGAGTACATATCTTTTACATAAATATCTTTTAATTGACTGTCTCGTTAAAACCTTGTCAGGAAAAACTCATTGGGATAAAAACTGTGACTAAGGAAAAAGAGTACAGTCTTCCCCTCAAAAGGATTTCATTACTCCTTGATGAAATGTTGTCATAAGTCTTCAAATCGACACATTAGAAGTTTTGCAAACGTTGCATATGGCGGTGACTTTGTGAATAAGTCGGCTAGATTATCACATGATCGAATTTGATGCACATCTATATCACCCTTCTTTTGTAGCTCATGTGTGAAGAAGAATTTGGGTGAAATGTGTTTTGTTCTATCTCCCTTGATGTACCCTCCTCTAAGTTGAGCAATGCATGCATCGTTATCTTCATCTGAAATTGTAGGAATGTCTTTGATTGATGGTAATTCACATGACTTTTGAATATCTTTGAATAATTGATCTCAACCAAACACACTCTGCTTGCTTCATGTATAGCGAGAATCTCGAGTGATTTGAAGATGTAGGCATGCCATGGTTTGCTTTGTGGATTTTCAGGATATAGCCGTGTCACAATATGTAAATACATAATCTGTTTGTGATCTTCCATTGTGTGGATCTGATAAATATCCTGCATCGGCATATCTAACCAATTGCGATGTTGAATTTCTTGGATAAAATAACCCAAGATCTATACTTCCACGGAGGTATCTTAAAATGTGTTTGATCCCATCCCAATGTCTCTTAGTAGGAGAAGAATTGTATCTTGCTAACAAGTTGACAGCAAAAGTAATATCAGGTCGTGTGCAGTTTGCAAGATACATAAGAGCACCTATTGCACTTATGTATGGAACTTCAGGTCCAAGAACTTCTTCTCCACTTTCTAGAGGCCGGAATGGATCTTTATCAACTTCTAAAGATCGAACAACCATCGGGGTAGTCAAAGGATGAGCTTTATCCATATGAAAACGACTGAGAATCTTTTCAGCATATGTGGATTGATGAACAAAAATTCCAGATGCTAAATGCTCCACTTGTATTCCCAAACAGAATTTTGTCTTTCCAAGATCTTTTATTTCAAATTCATCTTTTAAATAAGTAGCAGTTCTTGTGAGTTCTTCAGGAGTACCTATAAGATTCAAATCATCCACATATACAGCAATGATGGAAAATCCACTTTGTGATTTCTTAATAAAAACACATGGACATATTTGATCATTTATATATCCATCTTTTACTAAATAATCACTAAGTCGATTATACCACATCTGACCGTGCATTTTTCAACCCATACTGATGGCGTTGTAACTTGATTGAATATATGTGACGGGGCTTTTGAGATTCAGCCATTTTCAATCCTTCAGGGATTCTTATGTAAATCTCACTGTTAAGTGAGCCATATAGGTATGCAGTTACAACATCCATCAGATGTGTTTCCAATTCTTCCATGGTTGCCATACCTATCAGAAAACGAAAAGTGACTCCATCCATTACTAGAGAGTATGTATCCTGATAATCAATACCAGGTTTTTGTGAAAAAACTTGAGCTACAAGTCGGGCTTTGTATCTCACAATTTTATTTTTCTCATTTCGCTTTCGTACAAATACCCATTTGTTTCCAACCGGGATTACACCCAGCGGTGTTTGGACTACTGGTCCAAATACTTCTCTTTTCAATAGAGATTGTAACTCAGTCTGAATAACATCTTTCCATTTTGGCCAATCTTTTCTTTTTCGACATTCTTCCACGTTTTGTGGTTCAGGATCCGTGTCAGAAATCAAAGTAATATCTGATGCTATAGAGAAAGCAAATATATCATCTGTAAGACCCCAACTTTTATGAATAAAGAATATTTTTTTTCGAATTATATTTTTGAATATTATGGTATTGATTTGATATAATGTTATAGTTTTGGGTAATATTTATAAATTTTGCAAAGTACGCAAGTTGTTATATAATATTAGATTGGTCGGGGAATATTCGTTTTAACGAGGGAATATTCGTACAATGGCACAATCATTGGTGGACCTATTAACGGAATTATTGTCGGATTGAGAAAGCGACAAAAATACTTTATGAAAATAACGGCGGAGATATTACCGTTAAAAGCTGTTGAACTACCCCGGTAGTAAAAGTACAAAATGCGATGTCTGGCGTAGTTTCTTGCGATGCTTACGGTATTGATTATTGATACTTACGTGAGAAGTCACTCATTATACTCAATTATTGCTACGATAATTCTTTGCATCATATTTCTCATATTATTGATTCAATTATTATTACAAGTATCATACGCATTATATGATATATTATTAAATCAATAATTGAGGCGACAAAGTTATTCATATTATTATTTGCAATATTGACAATGTCTAAAAGTTACATCGAGGAGAGGTTTGGTCACCTAATTGCGCATGATAAGGAGAAATCCTTATCGGAAAGCCCCCTCTTTCCTGGGAACGACTTGGTTGTTAAATATTGTGAATTATAATATTAATGATGAATAAGTTCGTATTGATTAAAGATGAATTTTATAGTTCCATTGTGGTGGACTTATTTGTGTTAGTATAATTGATGTCTGGAGGATATATTGTTCAATTGGGTATTCGGGACACTTTTTGTGTCAGAGTACTATTCACGAGTTACTATTCACGAGTTACTATTCACCCGGTTACTATTCACGAGTTACTATTCACCCGTTTACTATTCACTCTAGTATTGTGCATTCGGGTATTTGGGTACAATATTGTTCTATGAGGAGATGTGCTAATTTTTCAAACCGTTGGTTGAAGATATAATAGTAAGTCAATATGGACCGCTGGTGGAGTTTTAATAGTAAATCAATATGGATCGTTGGTTAAAAGTTTTAATAGTAAATCAGTATGGACCGTTGTTTTAGTTTTAATAGTAAACCAATTTGGATCGTCCGTTTAATAGTAAATCAATCTGGACCGTTCATGAATTAGTTACTATTCATTCCATTTTCCTATAAATAGAAGCTCATTCCTTCATTATTTCTTACGAATTCACTGAAACTCTAGAGAGAGAATTATAAGAGAACCTATAGAAAAGTATTCTGCTACTTCCCTACTTTTATATTCAGTTTCTTTTACGGTAAGAGGTATTATTTCTTTTGTATTCATGAAGAGAACTTCTGTTATTCCATTATTTATTATTACGTTGGAATAACTCAGTATCTGTGGGCTACCCAATACATGGTGACATTCTTCTAATATTCCGTTCTTTATTATTCGTCGGAATATCCATGTCTCGTATGCGTTCGCCTCACACGCATTTACGCCGGACTGGTTCCATTATTTTTATTATTACGTGGAATATCACATGCGTGTACGTTCTGGCAGGACTGGTTCCATTATTTATTATTACATTGGAATAACTTTGCTGTCTGATATCTATCGCATGCATGGTGATTTCTTTTGTTATTCCATTCTTTATTATACACATTTGGTTAAAACTTTGACTTCTATACTCATTAAATTAGTGGAATATCTTTGATATTTGCGCTTCATCCAGTATCTTTTCATGGAAATATTCTTCTGAGCATTCTTGAATTTTACTACCAGAAGCGATATCATGTTGACAATTTGAGCGTTATCGGTTCTGGATAAATTAATTTTTGAACTTGTTTTATTGAATTCTTATATCATTGTCATCATCCTCATGTTTATATTATGTTGAAAGTCATTTGTGGCTGTAGTGCATAGATGGACTTGGTATGATTATGACCAGGGATTATTCGGTATAATCATGACCGTAATGTTACAAATGATATGGTAAAAGTCCTCATTGGCCGTAGTGCATTGATGGACAATTGTTGGCATGATCATGACCATTAATGAATACACGAATGTCCTTGGCCCGTAGTGCATGGATAATTATGGTCGTGATACTAAAGAATATCCTTGGCCGTAGTGCAGGGGTGATTCGATGATGTGGATTATTTATTAAGCTGAGTCCCAGCGTTAAAAGTGATGAAAAACCTTTTAAATCATAAAAGATAGTAGATTTCATTTTCTACTTGACTCTTTTAATGGATTGCTTGTTCCGCTGTAGTTAAACTTGATATTTATTATATTTTATCAGTTAAACATTGTTGAAGGCTAACGATAAATTATTCTGTATTATCTTAGTCATAATATTTCTTACTGGGCTAGTTGAGCTCACCCTTTCTTTCACTGTTCTCTTCTGAAAATGAGAGCGTATTTGGGACTACTAGTCGAGAACGGGGAGCAGTGATGGTCCTAGATGGTGCATTAGTAGTCCTCACTATTTTGTGAAATAGTGTGATAATAATTGTAATGAGGACTCCTTTGAGTTTGTATAATCTCTAGTAGACAATATTTGTATTCAAACTCACAACTTATGTTTTGTCGTATTGTACACGACAGTTGTATTATTAAGTTATATTTGAATTCTGTACCATGTATCTGGCTACTCAAGATGGGTGATGTATACCTAATTTTGGGGGCGTCACAGTTGGTATCAAAGCTTAGGGATATGATCCCTGGCTAAGATGTGAGAATAGAACTAGGAGGGGAGAGACGAGGAATTCCTTCGCTAGTATGACCTACCTAAGTTTTTTTATATTTAATTGGTCGGTCAGAATATAGGGATAATATGTGACATGTTAATTAACCTTTTGTTTTGTGGCAATATCTGAAAATGACATTTGAGAATGTTGAGAATAGCAATGGAGCACAGTGACCGTTGATTCACCACATATCAATAATCGAGGATAATGTGCATCGAAGGCGACAATCCTCACGCTAAACAACAACAACTTGACCAAATGATGAATGATCAAATGTTCGGTGGCTTTATGCAATTCATGCAACAATGATGAGAGCGGCTCTGTCCAAAATATAGGTGGAAAACACTGAAACTCTCGGACGGTCACCCGCAAAGCAGATTCAAGGAGCTGGGACTAGGAGTTTATTGGAGAGCCAAAACCACTTAAAGGCGGAAACATGGATAAAGCAGATCACCAAGATATTTGATGTCTTGGGATGCTCAGGAGCAAAAGGTTCCTTTACCGCCTTTATGTTGCGAGGGAGGAGAGGCGATTCTTGGTGGGAATCGGTAAAAGCGTACTCAACTGCTGCCTTTGAAGATGTCTTGGAAAAAGTTCCAAGAACTATTCAATGACAAGTACTTTTCCGAAAGTATTCGTCATATAAAAGAGGTAGAATTCATCAAATTGGAGCAAAATAATATGGCCAGGTGTCGCGATTATGAAGCCAAGTTTGCGAGTTGTCGGTTTGCGTCCCACTTGGTGGATAATGAAGAGAGAATGACACGGATGTTTTAAGAGGTTTGAAGCCGGAGATACATCAACATCTTATTTCTCATAAAGCGTGTTTGTATTCGAGATGTTGTAAATAGGGCTCGATTAGTGGAGCGATGATAGCGAGTCAACGCAACAAAAAGAAGCGGTAATTGCAAAAATGATAATACCAATGAGAAGCGATCATCGAGCGGTGACAACAAGCGTGGAGGAATTAACGGGCGAAATGGTAACCACTTGGTGGTAATTAGGGCCAAAACAATAAGAATGTACATTTCAAGACGAGGAGATTCAACAATGATGGAAGGACGTCGAAGAAAGACCCGTTGTTAAGGAATGAGAATGACCACCTATCATATGCTTCAAATGCGGAGGGGAGGGACACATCAGTCCAAACTGTGCGATGCCGTCCAAAGCATGTTATAATTATGGAAGAGAATGTCACTTAGCCCAATTTTGTTGTTCACCAAAGACAAGTTCAGCTAGGATGAAGGCACCAAAGGTCGTCCCAGAAAAGTCAAAGCCGGTAGTGCAAGGAAGAGCGTTTGTTGTGACCTCCCAGAAAGCAAGGAACACGAATGAGGTCATCACGGGTAAGCTTATCATAAACTCTAGTGAAGTCTATACTTTATTTGATACCGGTTCTACCCATTCTTTTATTTCTCCTACTTGCGCTCAATGATTAAATTTGACTACGGAGAAATTAGACTTTGAATTATCTGTGGAAACTCCGTTGGGAGAAACCTTCATTACATCCACTATTTATAAGTCTTGTTTGGTTCAAATTGGTAACCGCACATTACCTGTCGATCTTATTTCTTTAAAAATACTTGCGTTTGACGTAATTCTAGGGATTGATTGGTTGAATACTCATCAGGCAAAAATTGATTGTTTTCGTAAGGTTTTTAGTTTTCATATTCCTAATCAACCTATTATGCGAATTCAAGCGACCAAACCATTAAAATCAATCACGGTCATTTCAAGCCATAAAGCTATTCGTTTATTGAAAAACGGATGTCAAGCTTTCTTAGCTCATATCATGATTTAAACAAAAATACGTCGATTTTTGAGCGATATTTCTATTGTTAATAAATTTCCTGACGTATTCCCTGAAGAACTTCCTGGCCTACCCCTAGAGCGTGGAATTGAATTTTGTATCGACCTTGAACCTGGTACAAAACCCATTTCTAAAGCCCCATATCGAATGTGTCCTATTGAACTTCAGGAGTTAAAGACCCAATTGCAAGAATTATTAGACATTGGTTTCATTCGTCCTAGTACATCTCCTTGGGGTGCTCCTGTTCTATTTGTGAAGAAGAAAGATGGGAGTATGCGACTTTGTATTGATTATCGGGAGTTGAATTATGTCACCATCAAAAATAGGTATCCATTACCACGTATTGATGACTGTTTGACGATTACAAGGAACCAAATTCTTTTCAAAGATTGATCTTCGTTAGGATATCACCAATTGAAGATTAGAGCCGATGACATTCCAAAGGCGGCTTTCGGGAACTCGATGCGGGCATTATGAATTTCTAGTCATGTCCTTCGGATTGACTAATGCTCTCTACGCCTTCATGGATATGATGAACCCAGAGTATTCAACGAATATTTAGATCACTTTGTGGTCGTCTTTATTGATGACATCCTTATTTATTCCAAAAGCCGTGAAGATCATGAAAGCAACACTTGCGGTGACACTCCAAAACCGTGAATACAAGATTTATGCCAAGTTGAATAAATGTGAGTTACGGCGAGGAAGTAGCATTCCTTGGGCACGTAGTATCAAGTCATGGAATATCTGTTGACCCGGCAAAGATTGAAGCTATTCAAAGCTGGGAACAACCTAAATCAGTGACCGAAGTACGTAGCTTTCTCGGTTTAGCTGGTTATTATCGGAGATTCATGGAAGGATTTTCTCGAATCGCTACTCCATTAACTCAGCTGACTCGGAAAGATACAAATTTTGGTTGGAGCGAAGAATGTGAGAAGAGTTTTTAAGAACTCAAGAGGAGATTCATTTCAAAGATTTTGTTACGATAATACCATCGGCTCGGAGGATTTGTCATCTCTGATGATGCTTGGGCAAAAGGTTGGGATGTGTTCTTATGCAACATGGGAAAGTCATAGCCTATGCCTCAAGACAACTCAAAAAGAATATGAGAGGAATTATCCTACTCATGATCTAGAGTTAGCAAATTTGTTGTCTTCGCACTTAAAATTTGGAGGCATTACTTGTATGGGGAGAAAGTGGAGATCCTTACGGATCATAAAAGCCTCAAATATTTCTTCACTCAAAAGGAACTCAACATGCGACAATGACGTTGGCTTGAACTGTTGAAAGATTATGATCATACCATCCAATACCATCCTGGAAAAGTGAACGTGGTAGCTGACGCATTGAGTAGAAGATCATATGCAAATACGAGTGCGATATTGTCAACGCAAAGGCCCATTTTATGTGACTTTCAAAGGATGGAGATAGAGTTAAAAACTCAAGGGACCCATGTGATGATGACGAATATATGAGTAGAACCGACTTTAATTGATAAAGTTAAAGCTGCTCAAGCTTCAAACCCGGAGCTGATGCGTATGAGAAAGAAAGTGAAAGAAGGTGCTATGTCGGAAGCAAGAATCGATGAAGAAGGAATACTTCGAGTCAACTCCAGACTTTGTGTTCCTAACGACCCTGATTTAAAGTATAAAATCATGATGGAGGCGCACAGCACACCGTTTGCAATCCATCCTGGGAGTACCAAAATGTATCATGATCTTCGTCATATATTTTAGTGGAGTAATATGAAGAGAGAGATAGCGTTGTTTATCTCAAGGTGTCTAACTTGTCAACGAGTCAAGGCGGAGCATCAAGTACCAAAAGGTCCATTGTAGCCACTTGAAATTCCAGAATGGAAGTGGGAGCACATTACCATGGATTTCGTTACCGGTCTTCCTAAGGTTTCTCAAGGCATAGATGCAATTTGGGTCATTGTTGATAGATTGACCAAGTCTGCTCGTTTCTTACCGATACGAGAAACTTATACACTTGAACATCTTTCTCGTATGTACATAAAAGAGATTATAAGACTGCATGGTATGCCAGTATCCATAGTTTCTGATCGAGACCCAAGATTCACTTCACGATTTTGGGTTAGTTTGTAGAAAGCTATGGGCACAGATTTACGATTTAGCTCGGTATATCATCCTCAGACGGACGGGCGATCGGAGAGGACTATTCAAACTCTTGAAGATTTATTAAGACTACGTGTCCTTGACTTCAAGGAAAGTTGGGATAAGTTCTTACCATTGGTGGAATTTTCCTACAACATGATTATCAAGCAAGTATTGGCATGGCTCTATTTGAGGCGTTATATGGAAGAAAGTGTCGTTCTCGGTATCTTTGGGATGAGGTGGGTGAAGCAACATTGTTGGGACCGGAGTTGAGTGCGAATGACTACGGAAAAGATTCAAACGATCCAAACAACGTATAAAAACTTCACAAGATCGCAGAAAAGAGTTATCTTGATCTTCATCGAAAGGACGTAGAATTCGATATTGGAGATCATGTGTTGTTACGTGTTGCTCCATGGAAAGGAGTTACGAGATTTGGAAAGAGAGGAAAGCTCAATCCTCGGTTCATTGGCCCATTTTAATTCTTGGCGAATGGGAGCGTGGCTATAGACTCGCGCCTTACCGCTTAAGTATGTCTCGTGTTCATAATGTTTTTCACATATCTATGTTACGTAAATATGTGAAAGACCCAAACCACATTATTGAGTTAGAACCAGATGAGATAGAGGAAGATTTAACGTATGAAGAGTTACCTGTTAAAATCTTGGATAATAAGGATCATGTTCTACGCTCCAAGGTTATACCTCAAGTCAAAGTTTTGTGGAGAAACCACGATGTGGAGGAAATGACTTGGGAGTTAGAATCTGAGATGAAGTTAAGGTATCCTCATCTCTTAGACATACCAGGTATGTACCCTAATTTCGAAAACGAAATTTAAAGAAGGGGAGGTTGTAAGACCCCAACTTTTATAAATAAAGAATAATTTTTTTCGAATTATATTTTTGAATATTATGATATTGATTTGATATAATGTTATAGTTGTGGGTAATATTTATAAATTTTTCAAAGTACGCAAGTTGTTATATAATATTCGATTGGTAGGAGAATATTCGTTTTAACAGGGAATATTCGTACAATGGCACAATCATTGGTGGACCCCACAACGGAATTATTGTTGGATTGAGATAACGACAAAAATACTTTATGAAAATAACGGCGGATGTGTTTACGCCGGACCTGCGTTTACGCCGGACCTGGTTCCATTATTTATTATTTTGTCGGAATATCACATGCATGCTTACGTTCTGTGGGACTTGGTTCCATTATTTATTATTACTGTTGGAATAACTTTTGTCATGCGATTCTATCGCATGCATGGTGATTTCTTTTGTTATTCCATTCTTTATTATACTCATTTGGTTAAAACTTTGACTTCTATACTCATTAAATTAGTGGAATATCTTTGATATTTGCGCTTCATCCAGTATCTTTTCATGGAAATATTCTTCTGAGCATTCTTGAATTTTACTCTACAAAGCAGTATCATGTTGACAATTTGAACATTATCAGTTCCTGGATAAATTAATTATTGAACTTTTTTTTATTGAATTCTTATATCATTGTCATCATCCTCATGTTTATATTATGTTGAAAGTCATATGTGGCCTATAGTGCATAGATGGACTTGGTATGATTATGACGAGGATTATTCGGTATAATCATCATGGTAATAATGTTACAAATGATGTGGTAAAAGTCCTCATTGGCCGTAGTGCATTGATGGACAATTGTTGGCATGATCATGAACATTAATGAATACACGAATGTCCTTGGCCCGTAGTGCATGGATAATTGTGGTCGTGATACTAAAGAATATCCTTGGTAGTAGTAGTGGGGGGTGATTCGATGATGTGGATTATTTATTAAAATTTGAGTTCAGTGATAAAAGTGATGAAAAACCTTTTAAATCATAAAAGATAGTAGATTTCATTCTCTACTTGACTCTTTTAATGGATTGCTTGTTCAATTAGCAGATTAAACTTGATATTTATTATATTTTATCGTTAAACATTGTTGAAGGCTAACGATAAATTATTACGTATTATCTTAGTCATAATATTTCTTCTTTGGGCTAGTTGAGCTCACCTTTCTTTTTCGATGTTCACTTCAAGAAATGAGAACGTAATTTGGGACTAATCGAGAAAGAGTGATGGTCCTAGATGGTGCATTAGTAGTCCTCACTATTACGTGAAATAGTGTGATAATAATTGTAATGAGGACTCCTTTTGAGTTTGTATAATTTCTAGTAGATAATATTTGTATTCAAACTCACGGTTTATGTTTTGTCGTATTATTGTACCTGCACAGTTGTATTATTAAGTTGTATTTGAATTCTGTACCATGTTTCTGACGACTCAAGATGGGTGATGTATACCTAATTTTGGGGGCGTCACATCATCAATCATGACTTTGCTTCGATCCCATATTTTCTCATCATGTACATAATTTATTGAGATCTCTTGGTGTTTATTTCTTATCCCTTCTTTGAGATTTTGAACCTCTTCGAGGGCTATTCCACTCTTGGAATATGTGCTACTTTACGGAGGCGGTTTTGTACATCTTCCGGGCTATTCCACTCTTGGAATATGTCTTTGCCATCGGGCGGGTATTCTTACAGGATTCCTTATTTGCTTTTAATTTTAGGTAGTGCAGTGTCTTTTGCACCATTAGGTCTTCCACGCTTTTGGCGTGGTTTAGATTCTTCTATTACCTTATTATTCGTCAATTCTCCAGGAATTGATTTTTCAATAGGTATTTCTATCCTTGCTGGAGTATTCACTGCAGGTGTATATGACTTTATCACTATTCTAGCATCATTAAATGCATCCGGCATTTGATTTGCAATATTTTGTAAATGAATAATTCTTTGGACTTCAATTTCACATTGTCCTGTACGAGGATCAAGTGAATTCAAATCTGATGCATTTCATGATATTTCAGAGGGTTTTTTATTCAAAACTTTATCTCCTCCTAATGGAGGAAGTACAGTTTCATCAAAATGACAATCTACATAACGTGCAGTAAAAACATCTCCAGTTAAAGGCTCAAGATATCTGATAATAGAAGGAGAATCAAAACCAACATAAATACCTATTCTTCGTTGGGCTCCCAGTTTAGTTCTTTGTGGAGGTGCAATTGGAACATATACTACACTTCCAAAAACTCGAAAGTGTGATATGTTGGGTATATGTCCAAGAACTAACTGTAGAGGAGAGAATTTATGAAGAGTCGTTGGTCTTACTCGAATGATAGCTGCAGCATGAAGAATTGCATGACCCCAAACTGAGGTAGGTAAGTTAACCCATAACATTAATGGTCGTGCAATTAGTTGAAGTCTTTTTATTAAAGATTCAGCTAAACCATTTTGTGTATGAATATGAGGAATAGAATGCTCAATAGAAATTCCAATAGTCATACAAAAATCATTAAAAGTCATTGATGAAAATTCAGCTGCGTTATCAAGTCGAATTGACTTGATTGGATGATCTGAGAACTGAGCCCATAACTTGATTATTTGAGCAAGAAGTTTTGAGAAGGCAAAATTTTGAGAAGAGAGAAGACAAACATGAGACCATCTAGTTGAAGCATCTATTAAAACCATGAAATATCGAAGTGGGCCAGACAATGGGTGAATAGGTCCACAAATGTCTCCTTGAATTCTCTCTAGGAATTTTGGGGCTTCTTTATAAACTTTTACTGGTGATGGTCGAACAATTAATTTTCCTCGAGAACACGCATCACAAGGAAATTCACTACTAGGAAAAACCTTCTTATCTTTGAGAGGATGACCAATAGAATTTTCAATAATATGACGCATCGTAGAAGTACCTGGATGACCGAGTCTTTCATGCCAAATCATAAAGGATTTGGGATCTATGATTTTTGGAATCATAACATTATGAGACTAAATTGCTCTAATTTTCATAGTATATAATCCAAAAGAATTTGAATGAAGTTTTTCTAGGATATTCTTTTTTCCAAAAATAGTAGAAGTGATGAGAAGATATTCATTATCATTTTCATTAGTTGTTTCAATGTGAAAACCATTCAATCGAATATCTTTAAAACTAAGCAAATTTCTTCTTGATTTACTAGAATATAGAGCATCTTTGATAAAAACTTGTGTCTCATTTGGTAGCAAGAAACTAGCTTTTCCAAATCCCTCGATTAAATTTGATGTGCCAGAGATAGTTCCTACATTTCCCTTAGCTTTGATCAGTTGTGAAAAATATTTCTCATTTCGAAGGATTGTATGAGTTGTTGCACTGTCTACTAAACATATATCCTCCATATCCATTAAAAATGGTCTGACACATATAAAAACATAAATAAGAAAAGTTACATTTCAAATATAATTTTATTCATGATAAACACATACCACATATAGAATGAAAACTAATAATATTATACATGCAGGATGTTTAATTAAAACAAGAAATTAAACGATATCCCAAAAGATACTTTCAGAAGGTTCAGTAATATCAACAACCTTTTCCTCATTGTTGGTCATTGGTGGATCATCAACAATATTCAATTGATGATTAACAAAGTTTGTTTCTGCCTCAGTTACTTTGTTCTTTTGAGACTCCTGGAATAAATTAGCCAGATGCCTCGACGTACGACAGGTACGCGACCAATTCCCTTTCATCCCACACCTAAAGCAAACATCTTGTTTGTTCTTTATCAGTGCTGCATTTTCTTTATTTTTACCCGACCCAAACACTTGCCACTTACGGTGGCACGAATTATTGCTTGATTCGGAATTTGTTGTTATGATGGCCTCGTTTATTCTTTCGTCCCCAAGGCTTCTTATTATATGACCATCTATTGTCATGTTTATTCTTCTGGAATGACATGTTGTTAATATCTGGCAATGGGGTAGCACTTTTAGTTGGCAGTCTTGATGGTTTTTCAACAACAATTCATTATTCTTTTTTACGCAACTGGGAGGATAGACAATAAGTCATTTGAATTTTTTGAACTTACTCATGTCTATATTGTTGCATGCGAGAATCATGTTGGTGGGATGAAAAGTTGAGGCGTTTTTTCTCTAACATTTGGGTTTAAAGCTGGATCTCACACAAAGCCAAAGTAGAGGTTATTCTATAAACATTGGAACTATATTAGTAATTGATTTGTAATCTTGTAGTCTTAAATTAAGCCACTGAAATTTGGCATTAGGGAGAACAACCAATTTTTGGTGGTCAAATCTTTCCTTCAGTTGTGTCCATAAAGATAAAGGATATTTGATTGTTAAATACTCAGTCTTTAATCCTTCATCAATATGGTGACGAAGAAAAATTATGGATTTTGCATTTTGTGCCAAAGTCGCTGTATTTTCTGATTCAATGGTCTTTTCTAACTCATTTGCACTTAGGTGCGATTCTGCATCAAGTGCCCAAGCCAAATAGTTGTCTCCAGAGATTTTAAAAATTGAAAAATCTATTTTTTCCAAGTTTGCCATCTATTCTGGGTTAAAACATAATTTTAATATTAATTAAAATAATAAATAATTGCATATATGATATAGAGAAAATAAACTAAGTCATGACCTCAAGTGGTGATAAAATGCAAATATAAAATGGATCTTCACCTGGCATGCGGTAGATCGCATAGACAGGTTATTCCAACAGAATAATAAAGAATGAAATAACAAAAGAATTCACGGACATGCGATGATCCGCACAAACAAAGTTATTCCAACGAGAATAATAAATAATGGAACGTGTCATGCGTAATCACGCGATGACGAGGATATTCAACAGAATAATAAATAATGGAACCAGTCACGCGTAATCCGCATATCTGAGGATATTCAACGAGAATAATAAATAATGGAATAAATGAAGAATTTCACCATGTATGCGGTGCCGCATATCTGAGTTATTCCACAATTTATTAAGCGGTAAAAAGGTTCCTACCAAATCTTGTAAGATCAACAAGGATAGATGATACCTCTGTAAATAACATAATTTAAAATGGAAAATAAAAAATAAATAAAATTATATTATTGGTGGCATAGCCAAACCGGTAATATAATAATAAATTATAAGAAATTAATTTTACCGTCTCAGTTGGTTAGAGCTTCGTGCTGATAACGTGTTATAAAACTTTAGCAAAGTATAGAAAGATACTCTTATAATTGCTGCATAAATTTAGAGAGAATAAGAAAGAGAAAAAGAGAGAGAAACCTTCAGAGAATTTCTTAATATTTTCATTCAGCAGCTTGCCTTATATAGGCAAGCAGAAGAGGAGGTTCAGGAGAGGAGAGGAGAGGAGGAGAAGGGGGAGAGTCACGGGGAAAGTAAGGGGAGACACGTGAGAGGGAATAATTTGTAATAAACT